>CM038639.1:15794696-16339696 GCA_021554675.1 Leuciscus idus | reverse complement strand
TCACTAATTAACTCTAAACACCTGCAAAAGATTCCTGAGGCTTTTAAAAACTCCCAGCCTGGTTCATTACTCAAAACCGCAATCATGGGTAAGACTGCTGACCAGAAGGCCATCATTGACACCCTCAAGCAAGAGGGTAAGACACAGAAAGAAATTTCTGAACGAATAGGCTGTTCCCAGAGTGCTGTATCAAGGCACCTCAGTGGGAAGTCTGTGGGAAGGAAAAAGTGTGGCAAAAAACGCTGCACAACGAGAAGAGGTGACCGGACCATGAGGAAGATTGTGGAGAAGGACCGATTCCAGACCTTGGGGGACCTGCGGAAGCAGTGGACTGAGTCTGGAGTAGAAACATCCAGAGCCACCGTGCACAGGCGTGTGCAGGAAATGGGCTACAGGTGCCGCATTCCCAAGGTCAAGCCACTTTTGAACCAGAAACAGCGGCAGAAGCGCCTGACCTGGGCTACAGAGAAGCAGCACTGGACTGTTGCTCAGTGTTTGCTCAAATTTTGCATGTCATTTGGAAATCAAGGTGCCAGAGTCTGGAGGAAGACTGGGCAGAAGGAAATGCCAAAATGCCTGAAGTCCAGTGTCAAGTACCCACAGTCAGTGATGGTCTGGGGTGCCATGTCAGCTGCTGGTGTTGGTCCACTGTGTTTTATCAAGGGCAGGGTCAATGCAGCTAGCTATCAGGAGATTTTGGAGCACTCCATGCTTCCATCTGCTGAAAAGCTTTATGGAGATGAAGATTTCATTCTTCAGCATGACCTGGCACCTGCTCACAGTGCCAAAACCACTGGTAAATGGTTTACTGACCATGGTATTACTGTGCTCAATTGGCCTGCCAACTCTTCTGACCTGAACCCCATAGAGGATCTGTGGGATATTGTGAAGAGAAAGTTGAGCGACGCAAGACCCAACACTCTGGATGAGCTTAAGGCCGCTATCGAAGCATCCTGGGCCTCCATAACACCTCAGCAGTGCCACAGGCTGATTACGGCCATGCCACGCCGCATTGAAGCAGTCATTTCTGCGAAAAGGATTCCCGACCAAGTATTGAGTGCATAACTGAACATAATTATTTGAAGGTTGACTTTTTTTGTATTAAAAACACTTTTCTTTTATTGGTCGGATGAAATATGCTAATTTATTGAGACAGGAATTTTGGGTTTTCATGAGCTGTATGCCAAAATCATCAGTATTAAAACAATAAAAGACCTGAAATATTTCAGTTGGTGTGCAATGAATCTAAAATATATGAAAGTTTAATTTTTATCATTACATTAGGGAAAATAATGAACTTTATCACAATATGCTAATTTATTGAGAAGGACCTGTATATATAGGGTATAAATGTGTATGAATATATGTATATGTATATGTATATGTATATATATATATATATATATATACATACATACATACATACATGTACACACATATACACATATATACATATACACCTGTTAGAAGTTTGAAAACATAACTTTTGTTTACGTTTTTGAAAGAAGTTGTTCCTTATTCCTGTGACGCAAAGCTGAATTTTCAGCATCATTACTCCAGTCTTTGGTGTCACATGATCCTTCAGAAATCATTATAATACAGATATGCTTTTTCAGATATCCTGAAAAAAGTATCACCATTTTAACAAAAATATTAAGCAGCAAAACTGTTTTCAAAACTGATAAGAAGAAATGTTTCTAGAATGATTTCTGAAGGATCATGTGACACTGAAAACTGGAGTAATGATGCTGAAAATTAAGCTTTGCATCACAGGAATAAATTACATTTTAAAATATATTAAAATGGAAAACAATTTTAAATGTTTCTAAACAAAAAAAAATTATGTTTCCAATGACAGGTACCATGTATATATTCTCTACATCTTTAAGAGCTTTCTTATCTTGGATTAATGTGGAGAAACTCACTGGGAACATCTTGAACAGCTGCAAACGGTAAGACGTCCAGCCTTTTTTAGATTTGTAGATGGGGAGCGGCAATTGGATGTTACGAGCGTACTGAGAGAACAGCAGCACCAGGAATATGGTTCTGTTTAAAAGAGCGGAGAGAGAGTTTACACGCCGAGTCCACAGAGCCAGAGATTGGTTACATACACAGCCAAACGTGTTTGTGTGCAAGCCGTACTCACAGCATGGCAATGCCCCAGTGTTTGCCTGCCCTCTCTCCAGCAGCCTGGAAGCCAGAGAGTCCGATGAGAGTGACAGTAGGCGTGATGGTGAGCGGCCCGATGTACTTCAACAGGACACCCGGCAAACCTAAGGCCCCTATGACCACCTCGATTAGAGACGAGACTATTATAGCACCCTGGATCTACAGAGAGGGAGAGAGAAAGTAAATCTAATCATACCAACAATCTAAAAGAACCAAACAAAGAAGAAAAATAGAGGAATCTACAATAAAAGTGGTAAAGGTTAAAAGCCATTAAGTTAGAAAAGTGACATTGACACAGTCCTCCAGACAGCGTAATGCTCCATTTAATCGAATTCACCTCAAGTTGCTTAATCTTCATTTAATCTTCATGTCTGCCACGGTTTAGACCAAAATCAATATTAAATCTGTTTACACAAGTCTCTTAAAATACAGACAAAGAAACAAAAAAACAACAAGCAAAAATGTATGTAGCATTCATACCTTAGAAGCAATATTTATAGTGGCCTCTACGAGTATTTGAACACTTATCACTGCATTACTTCAAAAGAAGGTCTGGGTCTACAGTTACTCATTTTATTTGTGCGTTAATTACATTTTATTGCTATATTTAAGTTATATGCACATTATTTTATAATTGTATATACTAGTGACAGTATATCTTCATTTACAGAAATTTCGATTTCAAATAAATGCTGTTCTTCTGAATATTAATAAAAAAATTCTCACAAAGATATTAAGCAGCACAACTGTTTTCAACATTGATAATATCCATCCATCCATTCATCCAGCCATCCCCTCCTATCCTATCCTCTGTAGGGTCATGGGAAAATAGTAGTGTTATTTTAAATTGTTTTCTTTCATAAGATTACTACTTTCATTGTATAGATCAAATCAAATGCAGTTGGTGAGCATAAGAGACTTCATTCAATAACATTTAAACAAATAAATAAAAAGTAGTTGCAGGAATAAAGTGACTTTGACCAGGGCCAGATTGTTATGGCAAGGCGACTGGGTCAGAGTATCTCTGAAAGAGCAAAGGCTTGTGGGTTGCTTCCAGTCAGCAGTGGTGAGAATTTACTAACAGTGGTCCGAGAAGGGGCAAACCAGCGACAGGGTGTTGGGCGCACAAGGCTCATCGATGCAAGGGCAATGAAGGCTTTCCCGTCTGGTCTGAGCCAACGATAATGATGGTTATGGGAGGAATGTGTTACAACACACAATGCATCACACTATGATGAGCCCTGTCCGCCGTCAAAAGTGCCTTCAATGGGCACCAGAGCGTCGAAACTGGATCTTAGAGCAGTGGAAGAAGTTTGCCTTGTCCGGTGAGTCCTGATTTATTTTACATCACATGGACGACAACAAGCTGGTGAAGGGAGTGTGATGCTCCGGGTAATGTTCTGCTGGGAAACTCTGGGTTCGGCCATGCTATTGGTTCACCCTGTAGCCCAAGACTAGTTGCCCACTAAAGCTAAGCAGGGCTGAGCCTGGTTAATACCTGGATGGGAGACCTCCTGGGAAAACTAGGTTGCTGCCGGAAGAGGTGTTAGTGAGGCCAGCAGGGGGCGCTCACCCTGTGGACTGTGTGGGTCCTAACACCTCAGTATAGCGATGGGACACTATACTGTAACAAGCACAGGCCTTCGGATGAGACGTTAAATCGAGGTCCTGACTCTCTGTGCTCATTAAAAATCCCATGACACTTGACACTCATAAAGAGTAGGGGTGTAACCCCGGTGTCCTGGCCACATTCCCTCCATTGGCCCTCATCAATCATGGCCTCCTAATAATCCCCATCAACTAAATTGGCTCTATCACTCTCTCTCCTCTCCACCTATAGCTGGTGTGTGTTGAACGCACTGGGGCCGTTGTTCTGTGGCTGCTGTCGCATCATCCAAGTGGATACTTCACACTGGTGGTGGTCGAGGAGAGATCCCCTGATATGATTGTAAAGCGCTTTGGGTGTACAGCCATACATAGGAAATGTGCTATATAAATGCCTCATGATGCCTATATTCATGATAGCACCTAGGGTTCCGCAATCCTGTTAAAACCCACTATAGACCTTAACTTTCCACTTTCCACTTTATTTCATTAGTTTCACACCAGTTCCTCTATCGGTTTTACGTTCCTCATTAAATACTTCTGTTCTCATCTCTTTCGGTCTCTTTGTTTTAACACACCTCTCGTATCCTGGGGTACCAGATGTCTTCTGTGTGTGGCAGCTCTGTGGAATTGAATACAGCAAAACCTGTAGAGAAACATGACATTCGATTACTGACTGAGAAGGTATATGAGTGTGTGCAGGGTTGCTGCAAATTTAAGACCTTTTAAGTCCTGAAAAAAAAGAAAAAGAAAAAAAGAATACTTAACGCTTGGGGTTGACAAAAATGATCTCTTGATATTTTGGGGGATTTTGTCAAGAATAATAATAATAAAAATATCTTTTGGTAACACTTTATTTTACAGTATCCTTGTTACATGTTACATGTATTTACCATAGCAATAACAGTAAATTATGCATAATTACATGCAACTAACCCTCAACCAAACCCTAATCCTACCCTAACCCTATAGTAAGTACATGTACCGGTAGTATTAATATTGCTCAGTACTGAAATCTATAATTACACTGCAGCAATGACACCTTAAAACAAAGTGTAACCTATATTCTTTACTGAGTGTGTTTTTGAGCTGATTTAGACCTGTCCTGGACAGCTGACTGCTGAAGATAATTCTCCTTTAATATTCTATTAGCAAACACCATCGCACACCTGCAGGTGATAGGTGCGTGGGGAAAAAAGACCAAATAAGTAGGTCCAAAAAAACAATGACCTCCCGCACACTATCAGTACTTGCAAATGAGTATCAAAATGTTTCAGTCTCACGACCTTCATCAGGCATCCTTTAATATTCTGAAATCGACTTTTTCATAAAGGGGCAATATTTAAGACATGGGGCAAGACTTTTTAATGCAAGCGGGAACCCATGTGTGTGTGACATGTACCTGTTGAGTTACATTTCCACTTTTCCAGTGAAAGGATGGCTCTTGATGGGGCGAGAAATGCGAAAGCACTAGCTTGGAACAATGGAAGCCTGGAGGCAAAACACACAAAAACACAATAATCAATCACAAGAACACATACCCTTAAAAACAACAACAACAACAACAACAACAACAACAACAACACCACTCTTATGCCTTGTACGCATCTATTATGTGTGGCTGACAAGAAAAGCTTTTAACCCCATCATGAGGTCACTCCCCTGAATCAATGATAATCCACCAGAACAAAACAGGTGTTCTTCAGCTGTTCCTAAACACTTTCCAACAATACTATTTACAGTTGACCATGTAACATGGGATGAAATTTCACGAACTGACTTACTGCAAAGGTGGCACCCTATCACTGTACCACGCTTGGATTCACTGAGCTCTTCAGAACGACCCATTTTCCCCCACAAATGTTTGTAAAAGGACACTATAAAAAAGTTGCTGCCTTAAATTTTGATTAAGGACAATCAACTCGGATGTTTAAGTCATTTAAACTTAAATTACATTAAACTGACTGAAAAATGTTGAATCTTGTATAACTTATACAAAAAAAAAAGTAGAAAATTGCTTAAATTATTTTAATGAGTTGAAGCAATGTAAAAAAAACATATGTTGTCATAACTTATTGATCATATAATTTTTTTTTACAGTGCGTGGCTAGGTGCTTGATTTTATACACCTGTGGCAATGGGCCTGACAAAAAAAAACAAAACAAAAAAAACAACATGTCCCAATACTTTTGTCCATATAGTTTATATACAGATCTGCTTGTGGATATCTAGTTAACTTGCTATGAAGCAACCCCAACAAATATTTTCAAAGATTTATGCCACTAACATGACACTGGCAAATCCCCTGAATACAAATATGCAAAATACAGCAAAATGACTTTTTAAAAAAATGTAGAAACATTGAGAAAACTAGCGTAATAACTAAAGCCAGCATAGAAATTAGTTTGTGAATTGATACATATTCATTGTAATGCTCATGAGTGAGACATTTAGTGGCTTTGCTCAAACCACTAGATGTCTCCACACACACTTCTCATACTGTCACTGATGTGGCTTCGAAGTCTACAAAACAAGGCCAAACTCTCGCTCTCATTCTTTCCCCCCTTATCTTTACATACGAACACTAAAGTAAAATGTTGTGCAACCATGATAATAAACATGGCAACTTAAAGAAAAAACATGTTTTACAAAAAGCTAATTTAATACAATAATACAGATTATATTTTAAAAAGTTTGCATTATGTGTGTCCAAATAAACAATGTTTAAGGTCAAAAATCTATTCTTTATGATTAAAGCGTTTAATCGGATGTAACATGTATCAGGTATCAGTAGTGCAGTGTTATTTTAGTAGCATTAATATACTATAATAGTTTTTGTTAAGATTTTAAATTAGATTTCATATTTTCTGTTTTATATTGATTTTAGTTAAAGCTTTAGTATTTTGTTTTGTTTTTGCATATAGTTTTTATTTACTTATTTGTTTGTGATTTTAGTACTAAACTAAATTGTGAAATTTTACCTTGGCAACTAGCTAAAATAAAATAAGTTTAAGGTCCTTTTTTGTATTATTTTATTTGAGTTAATGTTTATTTTTGTCTGAATGTTTAAAAAAAAAATGGTTTTAGTTTTATTTAATGATAATAACCCATATCTCAGGCACAAGTTAATATACTAGTTAATATAAAGGCAGAACATAAAGACCGCTCGCATACAGTGACTCAGCACACAGGTCTGACGGCAACACTTGCCCAGTCCTTTCCACTCTTATCTTCCTCTCATTTCCCTTTTTTTGGTCACTTGCTCAGGTTTCCCTGGAGACAGCATGTGCCACGAGCAAGTGACGTCAGAACAGAGGGATCAAATGCGCAAGAAAGACATCAGACGGCCCTCTTACACATCGGGCAAAGTGGCCACAAAAGAACATTGAGTGCAAGACAGAACAGGCCACGTCTAAATGTCTTTATGACATGAACAGCCTAAAGGATCAGACCTCTACAGATACTCACCCTCCCCATCCTGAAATATAGACTGTGTCTGTTCCAGATTCCTTATACTCATACACTGTCATTAATGCTTCCCTGTTGGGGTTTTATGTCACATAAAACTGTATTGCGCCATCAATTGCATTAAAGTGAATTACAGAAGCAAAACATCAACAGTGGTAACTTACGGAGGAAATAACAGTTTCCTGAATTGCTGTTTATGCTTTATATTTTGGTACGGGCTAAAACATATCCAAATCACTGCTTATTTTATAAGGGACCAGCATGTACTCGTTTGTTTTAACAATCCTTATTCAAATCAGAGGTGAAGCCACATAAGGGCAATGGAGGTGCTGGACATTCCACATTGATCTACCCAGCATCTACTGGTTTGCAAATTATATGAATATACAAAATAACTAAGAAACTGAATTTTGTCAGCACATTTACTGAATCATGTTTTCTGTTTAATATTTACAATAACCGTTAAAAAGTTTGGGGTTATTACGCTTTGTTATAAATCTCTTATGCTCACCAAGGCTGCATGTATACAGTAAAAACAGCACTATTGTGAAATATTGAATATTATTATAAAATATTACTCAAATGTTAAAAGCTAAATTCTATAAGAAAACAAAAACTTGTTTAATATTTTTTCAATGCAAAGCTGAATTTTCAGCATCATTACAGTCACATGATCCTCCAGAAATCATTCTAACATGCTGATTTGATGATCAAGAAACATTTATTCTTATCATTCATTTAGAAAACAGATGTTCGGCTTAATGTTTTTGTGGAGGATTTTTTTTTTAGGATACTTTTTTTTTGAATTTTTTTTGTGTGTGTGTGATGTGACATTATAAATGTCTTTATAATTAATGCTACAACAGTTATTGGTCAATATTGGAGATTTTTTGTGTGCAAGTTATCTATCAGTATCAGGCGATATTGGATATGACTGTGAATTTCTAATTAAAATGACACAATTTTAATATTGGGCATGTATTTGCTAAAACATGAACATAATACATACGTACATTTAGAAACAAATTTACAAGCAAAACCATAGGCCTATAGGCTTAGGAAACGTAAGAGAAGGAAAAGAAAAGTCCAGCTTGGGACATAGATTTAAATCTCTCACATCGTGTCCCTTCCTCATTCTCAAGCCACACTAAACAGCACCAGTTTGCTGCCTAAATTGTAGCACTATAAAGAGCTGAAGGCCTTCATTACCGAGTGATTAAAGACCCTGAAAGATCCACAGATGACCACAGCTAAAGTTGAACTGACCTCCTGCTACACAACAGAGTTAGATTTTGTTCCAACAAAAGCAGCTCTTCAAAAAAATTTAACCGTAAAATGTAATTGGAGAAGAGAATGTATTTAAGAGTGCACGCACGCACGCTCTACGCACCTTGTAAGAGTTTGTGTCTTAGGCTGGATTTGTGCTAAATCAAAGCCAGTGAAAAAAAACTTTATGCAACAGGAACGCCCTTCCTCTTCACAGAACTGAGTGAAATATTTCCAAATCTAGGTTACTGGGTCACTTCACTTTCAGCAGGAGGGGAAAAAAGGGAAATAAAGACAGAGAGATCAAAATAACAGAATGTAAGGTGGAGGAACAACAGGGGGGAAAAACTGACAAAGTACAAAGCATTGTTCGAAACAATAATATAGTAAAAAGAGGAATAAAAAGAGACTACTCTTTTTTTTTTCTTTGCATTTATTATGGAAATGCATTGAACTGTCAAAAGACTAAAAAACATCTAGACTTTTTAGCCACATGAGCCAGCTCTACTGTATTTAAGAGTAGGATTATATCATGAGATAACATGTCATGATACATGCCCAGACATACACAGAAAAAAAATGAATTACAGCATTTAAGACTTTCGCCTTATTTAGGTCATGACGTTTGTGCCATTGTTCTGACTTGCCTACCCAACCCACAAGAACGAGACATCCTGTACTGCGCAATATGCTAATAATGTGCTTACGTTATAAACGGGCAGTTTTACAATTCTGATGACAGGCCAGTGTCAAATCTGAGGTTCTCCACTGATGTCTTGACTGTGGTCAGATTGCTCTACAGTAGGGATCACACTGGTAAATAAACTTGTGACAACACCCACAATAATGTGACAACATTATTGTGGGCATCAGGGAGCCGCTATCAATAGGTATTGAAATGGGTATCGAGATACTGAAATCACTTTTGAATGTGCGCTCGCTTATCACTTTCGCAGTCAGGAGCTGTGATGGCCAGGATTTACGCCACACAATTCTTATACATTAATCTTAGATAATGCATAGATCAATAAATAAAAGGACATTACTATATTGGTTTGGTTTGTCATTGTACGGAGTCAGTGCACAGGCTTAGCTATTTGGCTTCAGGTTAAACCATTAAAACCAGTTAAAATTCCTCTTTGCCTAAAATGTGATTTTTAAAAACATAGCTAAAATTGTTTAAGTTCATTTTGTAATTAAGATGACTTTAAAATATTTAGTACCAGGTTTGTTGTGGGAATGGACCAGCCTAGTGACAGAGATTCAAACAGAAAGTTGATCTGTTTTTAAATGGAATTCTAAAGGAAGTGAGAATGTACCAAGTTTGATGTATTAGAGGGGACATAGGAACATGTGATGTCCTGATCAATGTGACTTTTGGTTGATGGAATTCTTTTTTGCATTAACTAAAATCTATCCATGGCTCTAAATGTAGTTTAATGTATTGTGTTCATTCCAGTGTTTGTGTTGTTACTGTTGTGAGGATTTGTATGGTTTTGTTTCCCCCTTTTTTTTGTTTTCATGGTGCTGGCCACCTCCTATAAATTTAGTGCATGTCTTGTCTAGAAAGAGTCTTGTTACTTAATGTACCCTGGAAAAGTGGTGCTGATTTTGGTCCTCTGTCAGTTTGAGAGGCTCAGGCACAATTATGCCCTTTTTGAATACTGGCTATTTCCTGTGATGTAACCCAAATGGAATAAATTTTTTGATATTTCTTTAACTGTTACAATTTTTGCCCTTTTCCTCTCTAATGAGGCTTGATCACTTTTTTTCTTGCGTAAGCAAGATTCACTAAAGATTGTCACAATTGAAGACCACTTTGCTCCCTGTTTTGTGGCGATGGACTAATTCTTTTGTTGTTGTGATTTGCTAAGGCTCATGGCAGATTCATAACAGGAGCACTTACTGTACAAGGAGTGGCATTACTGACGGCACATTTTACAAGAAAATATATTAGTCAATGATGCTCAGGATCTGTTGTGCACCAAAACCTCAAAATCATCTTTCCTTACGCTTGTCATGTGATGAGTGAAATCTGACTAAATGGCTTTTATTTCTATAAAAAGCTAAATGACAGAGTGGGTGGGTAGGTTATGAAATCAGTGTATAGGCGAACACCGTGTAACACCAGTAACACCTACTACCGTAGCTAGCCTATTCTACAGTAGATGTTATCATCTTCTCTACCATATTAAACAAAGATAGAGTGAAGCAGATGCAGAAAATAATCAATAAAACCACCCACATATGAAACAAAATACTGTTTGTACTGCAAACATGAACACAATTTACTGAAACCTTCAAATCACATATACATATATAATATATTTATATAAAGTTACATGTTAACTGGTGTGCTTGTTAGTTGAGTTGGGTAAACTCCACTGACAGTGGAGCAGTGCATGGCATTCACCACACAGGCCAGATTTTAACCTTTGTTTGATTGTGACCCCATTGCTCAACATGTCTGGGACATGTTCTAATAGCTAAACCTTGCTTTAACAAACTCACACTTACCGGCAGCCAAAGGTAGTCTGCAGCAGGGTGGTGATGCCCACGCAAAAGAAAATGGTGCCAATCAGCTGACTGGTTGCCCATTGGTCATGACCCACACACATGGCTTCAGCCAGCAGGAAGGGCACAGCGATAGTTCCACTGAAGCAGGTAAGGTAGTGCTGAGGAGAAATGATGTAGAAAGAAAAGAATATCTAGCTCTTCATCTCTGTAATGGAGAACATCAAATCTTACACAAGCCTAGGGTAACTGCAGTAAATGTAGGGTCACTACTGTAAAGTCAAGGGTCACTGCTTTAAAGTTGCGTGTCACTGCTCTAAAGTCTAGGTTTCACTGATGAAAGTCGAGTCACTTCTTCAAAAGTCATGGGTCATTGCTGTGAAGTTGTGGGTCACTGCTGTAATGTCTAAGGTCACTGCTGTGAAGCAGTGAAGCATACCCTTGAATTTGAAGAAGTGACCCTCAACTTTACAGCAGGGACATCTAGACTTTACAGCGTTGACCCTCGACTTTACAGCAGTGAAACTAGATTTTGAAGCTGTGACCCTAGACTTTAGCAGTGACCCTTGAATTTGAAGAAGTGACCCTCAACTTTACAGCAGGGACATCTAGACTTTACAGCGTTGACCCTCGACTTTACAGCAGTGAAACTGTTCCACTGCTGTAAAGTCGAGGGTCAACGCTGTAAAGTCTAGATGTCCCTGCTGTAAAGTTGAGGGTCACTTCTTCAAATTCAAGGGTCACTGCTAAAGTCTAGGGTCACAGCTTCAAAATCTAGTTTCACTGCTGTAAAGTTAAGGGTCACTGCTAAAAAGTCAGGGGTCACTGCTGTAAAGTCACTGTTGTAAAGTCAAGAGTCACTGCTTCAAAGTCTAAGTTTCACAGCTAAAAGTTAAGGTTCACATCTTCAAAGTCGAGGGTCACTGCTGTGAAGTCGAGGGTCACTGCTAAAAGTCGAGGGTCACTGCTTCAAAGTTGCATGTCACTGCTGTAAAGTTTAGTTTCACTGCTGTAAATTTGAGCGCCACTTCTTTAAAGTCTAAATTTTACAGTCACTGCTATAGTTCACTGTTATTGTTGAGTCATGGCTGGTAAATGAACATCTTAAATGTCTGGGGCTCATAACTGTGGCTGTGTATGCGTTTGTACCTGTAAACCCAGGAACACACACAGGTACCAAGGTGGTGTGTCCTCTATGGTGTATATCATGTCCATTCTCCTGGCATCTGTGCTGTCTGCACTGTCCACAGTCTCTGACATGGAGCACTGATGGGGAGAGGAAACACAAGACACATGGGAGTTAGCTTATGGTAACCCATCCCTATTACAGAGAAGCTGTGTGAGAGCTGTACACTATAAACGGCATCAGAGCGCACACACACAACCACACGCACACACACCAAAACTGCTGGCAATTCAAATGGCATCAGAGGGAGATCAGTAACACTTTATGAAATTATCCTGAAATGAACAAACTGCTTAATAAACTCAGTTCTAATCTTCCAAATTGAAAGAGGACATTACTATTGGAGTTATTCTGTTACATGTTAAAATAAGCTGTAATGGAAAAATATGTACTATTACTGAAAACTAGTTTTAACAATTTAACTAATTAAACCACAAAGCAAAGATACAGTACAGCCATAATATTATTGTCTGTCTTTTAATTTTTTTTAAAGCAGTAAGATTAGCCTTCAGCTGTCCCTTGCTACAGTTATCTTTGTTTTAAAGACAATCTGGATTACCAGTCAAATAATTCTCATTTTTGACAGATATTACTGGCAACACAGAACCAGAGAAAAGGTCAGAAACCCAATGTGTTGCATCAGCATTGCTGTACTGAAGGCAAACACTGAGGAAATTCCACTGCAATGTAGTGACCTCCCAAATCCCTGATCCCTCTGTGGGGGAAAAGTGCCGAGTCATAATGACTGAGCTATTACCGAAAAGGGCTTAATACAGAGTGGATAAGCAAGACTGGTACGAGTAGCCCCTTGATTTAAAGGTGAAGTGTGTCATTTCTACACCAATAGCATCACCAAAAAAAAAAAAATTCACCTTGTCCTCAGTCTGGCTGTCTTTCGCGTAAATGGCCATGAGCTGTGTGTCCTCTGCGTCTTGATCTCCAGGGGTTTGCACGGAACCGTTAACCACCTGTCAAATACAGAGATATTTGCAAAGATCACATATTTACCAAGCAACAAAACAAGGAAAATGGTTGACGCTACTAGCAAACTTTTCTATTGTTATCACAAAAGATAAAAATGGATGTGGACGTATCTGTAAGAAATCAGACAATATGTAGTTTAGCTTGGAACACGAAGGGTTACGATTCCAAAAGCTTTGCTTTGGTTCTCTTAGCCAAATTCAAATACCAGGGTTTCAGTGTCAAGCATATTAGTTTTACCTTACGACCTCATGACATTACACCCCGACACTGACGAGACTTATCAGCCCACTGAAAGGGTTAGTTCACCCAAAAATAAAAATTCTGTCAGTAATTACTCACCCTCATGTTGTTTCAACCCTGTAAGACTTTCGTTCATCTTCGGAACACAAATTAAGATATTTTTGATGAAATCTGAGAGCTGGCTCACTCCTCCATAGGCTGCTAGGTAATTGATATCTGCCAGCCCAGAAAAGTTAGTAAAGACATCGTTAAAATAGTCCAAGTGACTACAGTGGCTCAACCTTAAGTTTATCAAGCGACGAGAATACTTTTTGTGCACAAAAAAACAAAAATAACGACTTTATTCAACTATTCATTTTCTTCTCTCTGGGCTTCTGAGTGAGTTCACGTAGTGTAACAGTGCAGCACTTCTGGGTTGTATGTCAGAACGTAGGCTCACTATTGGCCAGCATCACACGCATCAGACACATGACCAGCGTCAGCCAATAGGGAGCCTACGTTCTGATGTACAACCCAGGAGCGATACGCTGTTACACTACGTCAACAGCTTAGGAGAATGACATGGAAGAGAAGAGATGGTTGAATAAAGTCGTTATTTTTGGGGGGGTTTTGCGCACAAAAAGTATTCTCGTCGCTTGATAAACTTAAGGTTGAGCCACTGTAGTCACTTGGACTTTTTTAACGATGTCTTTACTAACTTTTCTGGGCCGGCAGATATCAATTACCTTGCAGCCTATGAGTAGTGAGCCAGCTCTCAGATTTCATCAAAAATATCTTAATTTGTGTTCCGAAGATGAACGAAAGCCTTACGGGGTTGGAACAACATGAGGGTGAGTAATTTTTGGGTTAACTAACCCTTTAAGTCCACAAGGGCAATTTCACACACACATTTCAGAGAAAGGGTTATGCAGATAAGTGATCACACTCATGTAGGGAAGAGTTCACCAAAACAACAATAATGGTTTAGCTGCACAAGGTTTTTTGGTGGTTCTTCATGACATCATACTAGACGGATGATTCATGATTGCACAAACAACCTTTTGTCTTTCAAACAATAATTACATACAGAAATATCTCAGAAAAAAAGACCCCCAGAGTATTGGAAAAGAACCCCTCCCTCGAGTCCCTAATAATGAATCAACAATTGAGAACGATATAACAAAAGAACAAAACAAAAACAAAAGAATGATATAATCTGCATAAATGTTATAAGAGAGTGTTTGCTATGTAATTGTCTTTAAGGACGTGGTGGGCATGACTAAGGGAAACTTGAGTCTTGACATGAATGTCTTCGTAATGAGTGAACAGATAAAGTTACAGAGCACAGACCATAGTGTACCGACTGATAAAGGGACACATCTGTAGAAAGACGAGATAAAAACAACTCTCAAATAGATAACCTCTTATAGAAGTGCACACACAAGAAAGTAAACATTGGCTTCTTGACAGGTTTATTAAATGGTTCACGCAAAAATGACATTTCTGTCATTAATAACTCACCCTTATGTAGTTCCAAACCCGTAAGACATTCGTTCATCTTCGGAACACAAATTAAGAATTTACCGCTTTCTAGGACCTTGATGTTATGAAGCGACGAGAATACTTTTTGTGCGGGTTTGGAATGACATGAGGGTGAGTAATTAATGACAGAAATTAAATTTTTGGGTGAACTAACCCTTCATTGTTTAAATATGCATGTTTAACAGCAAAAACACTATCAAAAAGCAGCAGCTGGTTATTTCAAGATGTTCAGGTTTTTTTGCTTGTTAATGAACATTTCCTGCAGTGATAAGATAACACACACATGAGGTTTAGACCCACATGTTGAGGGTACAAATTGTTACAAACAACAACTGTATAATTCAATCGATAACACTTTAAAATAAGGTTTTATTAACATTAGTTAACTACATTAACATGAACTAAGAATGAACTGCAATTCTACAGCATTTATTAATATTTGTTAATGTTAATTTCAGCATTTAACAATACATTATTAAAATCAAAAGTTGTATTTGTTAACATTAGTTAATGCACTGTGAACTAACACGAACAAACAATGAACAGCTGTATTTTTTGTATTAATTAACGTTAACAAAGATTAACAAATACAGTAACAAGTGTATTGCTCATGGTTAGTTCATGTTAGTTAAACATTAAGTTCCTTTTTTCAGGATTCTTTGATGAATAGATAATTCAAAAGAACAGCATTTATTTTAAACAAAATCTAAAAAATAAAAGTATCAACTGCCCCTAAAAATCTTACTGAACCCAAGCAGAATGGTTAGTGTATTTATAACATCACTACATTTATGACTTGTGTGTCTTTTGCATCTTCAAAAGAAATGTTATGCATGCCATAATGGTAAATCTGTTGTTTGTCATTCCTGGAAGTTTATTGACACTTGAAATAGAAAAAAAATTCTGGAAAGCCAGATTTTAAACGGCACTTCCTTAAAGTAGGAACTTGCATACCACACTGACCTGCTTAAAAAGTACACGTGACCATGCACACAAGCGGTTGACACACACCCTGTCCTGTCACTGTAATGATAGGCTTGAAGCTATTGTTTTTTAGCCCTATGATTAGCAATTCCACACACACACAAACTCACAGGGATGGGATAGAAGTGTGCACTGTGTTTGTTCTCCTCTTCATATTTGCCAGGCTCTGCGTTGGACTCCATGGATTTGGAGGTAGTGTTTTTACCAACACCCATTCCTCCCCTTTGCTCCTCTTCCTCTGGCTCTGTTCCTCTCCTCCACTCCCTCTCACGCTCGGGTAGAAACACTGCTGCTCTGCCTGTCAGCACACACTCATGCTCCACTGATTGGCCAGCCAGATCATCTGAGGTGAAACAACAGAGCAATGCTATTAATGAACGAATTAGGAAATTGCTGCATTCATCTAATGACTTCCTGCAACCATTCAACAAAATAAAACCATCCATATAGTCATAAACCAATCTAATTCACTGAAAATCATCCCTTTTAAATCTTGTGTTTGTCAAATAAAAATGGAACACTCCGCAAAGTCAAAGGCAGAATGAACTGGACAAATAACTTAAGCAATGAAATCTGAGAACATATCAAGTGAATAATTGTTTATTTACTCAAATGAAGATACTCGCATACCCACACTTACATTACTGTGGTTTTGGACTCAAACAACCATTTATTCAACAATAATGTGTGACATCGACACTTAACAAACACAAGGAAAAGACGATTTGGAAAAATTGTTGAGGTAAAGAATGATAGAAAAGAAGAAAAGACTATAGAAGATTGGGAAGTGGGATGACGAAGATAGGATGGAAAACAGAAGCGAATGAAAGAAAGCGTGTGACTTGAAAAAGGCCAGAACGTTTTATCAGCGGATGTTGTTGATTTTGTTAACAGTCAAGTTCTGTTTACTTTTCTTGTGGCCTTGGGTCGGCACCCTTTCCTATTAATGACAGTGATTAGACATGTCAGCTCACCACCAACGGCTGTACCCTTCCCCCACAGCCCATGATCCCTCATCAGCCTTGAACTCCAGGACGATCACATCTGCTTGGTATCTAGAAGCCATCTGGGTTCACAAAACCGCCCTCAGCGCTACACACGCAGTACCAGATTCTTACACGTATCCAAACTAGGAACGGTCATGACAAACGACAAGATATTGTGTCAACCGCTTGGCTTCTATTCTTTCTTGTGTAGCCACAACCACTATATGACATCTCACTGGTCTAAAATCCAGCTTCACATAACTGAACATTAAACAAGAAATGTTAAAATAAAACACAAACATTATACTAACTAAATTATGTGTTATGAACTTAATATTTTATTAATAATATACATTTTATAAATATGTATTAGATATAGATTTATATTTATTTTAAATTTAATAGATATTATTATTAATAATAATAATGATGATAAATATTTTGTCAATCACTTGGTTTCCATTTTTTGCTGGATTGGCCCCAGCTCCTCTTACTGTATATTAAACATGAAATATATAATATTAAACATGAAACATATAATAAATATTATATATGTACTTAATATATTATTGTGATTATGAAATATATATTTACTACATTTTATTATACTATATAATTAATATATCAACTATTATACATTGTTTTTTTTAGGACAAAGTATATATATATATATATATATATATATATATATATATATATATATATATATATATATATATATATATATATATATATATATATATATATATATATATATACATATATATATATTACACACACACACATACATATATATACATACATACATATAGAGCTGCATGATTATGGACAAATTGAGAATCATGATTTTCCCACAATTCTGAATAAACAATTAAACAAAATAATATGTTACAAAATGTTAACTGCTGCAGACCAATTAATAATGTCTAATTTATTTGAATGAATTATAAAAATAAAAATAAATAAAAAAATGGTTTGAGTGAATGATTCAATGACTCTTGACTCTTGAATGACTATGATATCTTTTTCCATTACTGAATGAATTGGTGTTTTTGAACGAATCTCTTGAATGAATGATTCAAATGACAAATAATTTTTTAACAGTCACTTGTCACCAAATGTAATCAAGTTACTTTCAAATGGTGATATTTTGATCACTACCGTAGACATCAGTGTTTAAATCGATCTATAAACTTTTATCCAAGTACTTCTGTGATAATGTGAATGATTCTAACATAAACGATATGTGCTTGAAGAGCCTGTCTGAGAAGCGGTTTCATAACCATACATGACAACTGCTCTCTGTGGGTCTGTGGCAGGGAGAACGCAGATTTGAATGTTCGCTGTGATAGTACTTATATAGAACTTTTTATAGTACTAATAAAAAATCGTTGTAAAATTATCGAGTGGGGGTTTGAATCGAGATCACAATCTTTTAACGATAAATTGTGCACATACTTTTTTTGGTAGATCATTTCCTCATTCATTTGACTAACTGTCAAATGAATGTTTTAACCAGTCACACATGTTTTAAAGGCTTGACAAAATCAATGCTGGGTTGTCAGGTTGCCTTCATTAAAACCAAAATTACACTAAATGTGATTCTCGCAATGTAAATCAAAACAATGGCATGGATGATGTCCAGTATATGAAAAAGATACCCTCAGAACAATCTGTTCATTTACAATATGCTCAAATGTGATTTTTAGATATTGCATTAAAGAGTTGCTGTCTTCTTAAAACAACATCTTATTTACAGTATACTAAGCGAACTGATACTAAGAAAGTTGATACTAGATATCTGTCACAGTCCATTGATTTTTATTTGGAAAGCAGGTGTCCGAGTGCAAATCCAAGTGCAACTGGGGACAGTAAAGAAATAAGTACCTAGTTCACACATCACTCCCACCAATCTGGTCGGCCGGAAGCATCTGTGTAGGAGTTAAACTGGGAGAAGGGAAGGATAGAGGGAAGATGGAAAAGAGGAAGGTAGAAGAAAAAAGAGGTAGGGACATGGAAAAGGAACGAGGGTTGACAAAAAGAAAGATAGAGGAGACAGGTGTTAATCAGCAGCCAAAATGCAAATCACAAGCCATTTTCTATCATTCAATTTCAAATCATCATTCAATCCAAGCGGTTTAATAAACACGGACATTCTGAATTTGCTAGCATATAAGCAAATCTGTGCCTTATACTTCACAAAGCTTAAACAAATGTGTTAAACTAGTTCCAACAAAATCTTTGGCATGCAGTTGATTGCCACAGACAATAATTTGGACACTTCCCTTAATTTGTACAAACAAACAAACAAACAGTGTTCACAGTAACGCAACTTTCCTTTCCTTTAACTTTCAAACCAAGCAGCTTTTTGTCGGTCAACGCGGTGACCCTTGTGAACCCACTGCAAAATGTGCTTGGGGAATTTTTTCGCCTTCACGAGACATTCCCAGTTTCCTACTGAAATGACACAAAAATTTGCTGAGTAACAGTAAATGTGACCACCCTTTAAGATCCTATACCAAATGGCACCCTTTGTTCTGTTCCTTCTTGCGTGAATTTACTCTTTGCTGACTGGACTGCTGGGTAAAAAGTGTGCTCTCTGCAAAACAGCATTCAGCAGCTGTAAAGTGGAAGCTTGTGAGTACCCTACTGAAACAGAAAATCACAAATTAAATGATAAACCTAAATAGGACCTTTTCTGAATGTTGGTGGCACAAAGTGATTCGGCAGGCAAAAGTTTTTGATAGATCAATTTGATTAAATGAATAGATCTGGACAATAAAATGAGTGTTACATTACCAATAAATTAACAAAGAATCAGATTCCCGGAATGAGCATGTACGAGTTCAGAACGCGCTGATGTAAGATGTTTGTTTTGGGCCAATCATAAAGCTCTCTCTGGCCGTTTACTGCAAGCTCCACTGCTTTTAATTGTTTTTCTATGTAAAACTGGCCTAGATGGATGTCTGACCATTGCGTCGCGTCTTGAGTTCGAGACCCTTTTCTATTCATCAGCACTGTGGCTCTGCAGTTACTATTGCAGTACTATGGTACTCATGCTCAAGCCCAAAGTATACTTTGGTTTTAACGGGTACACAAGGGTCCACGTACAGTGCGCGTGATGCAAATTTCGCCACCCGAAAAGTATGCATGTATGCACGCTTGCCGCCCGATACAAAGTACAAAGTATGCGCAGATGTGCAATGAATTTGTTTTGCACTAATCAGTTGTTCCTCAATGAGGCAACACTGGCCCAGGTCGTTGTTTCACAATAGAAAATTAAGCTAAAGAGATGGAACAACAACAACAAAATATCAGAATCCGCAACAACAACAGACGGCCACATCGACAAGAGCTTGAGAGAGGGAATTATAGCCGCAACTTTAGTTTAAAAGAATACAAAAAAAGACATTTTTATTGGTCATAACTTCGAGAGATAAATAGCGCAGACACTGGAAAAAAGCATATTTGAGCTTCAGTGTTTAAATGTAATTTTCGATGAATGGCATCACAGAGTTTACCTGTAATTTGGTACTGATTTTTGAATCTTACCGGTAAAAAGACGCTGAACAGCACATTTGTGTATTTACCTGGAAAATCTGGCAGTTTTACGGTAATTTATCAGAGTTAATGTGTGAAAGGGCTCGTGTGTACAAGTACGTATGTGTGTGTCTGCCTTAAAGGCACGTAGTCAAACAGAGTGAGCTGTCAGTTTATATCAACATTCAGCATTACTGCTGTTAGTCATGACCCATCAGGTATGTCCTAGAAATGTGATCATCAGTGAACGGTCCAAAACACAGCAGGACGGATTCATCCACAGATACTGCAGTCACACACGGTTTGAGCAGATTTAAGGCTCATTCACATCAAGAATGATAACTATTGGTAACTATAACAATAACTATATAAGAGTACACACTAACTCACAGCTTTCTGCAGTTGTGTCGTCTGTCGCTTTAAATGTTCAAGCTCTTTAAAGCAGGTTGGATTTTTATTGGCTGTCAATGTTTTTATTGTTCATCAGCTGTTTTTTTTTTTTTGTGTGATTTAAATGACATTGTTCCTCTGTGCCAGTATCATTGAAGTTGTGGTGTGGACTTCTTTTACATTAAGTTTTTAAAACTTAATCTTCTATTGCAACCAATGGAACTATTGCAACTAACTTTTTGCCAGACCTGTCAATGGCCGGTGACTTAAGAAAATTTACCGGCCATAATTTTATTTATTTATTTTTTAACCATGAAACTGATTATTCCTTATTGAAGTTGAAAAGTTGTTCGGTCAAGAGCAATGAGTGATTGTTCTCTGTCTTTTGTTGTTTGATTAAAATTAAAAACACAGACAGCTGCAGAAATATTACTGCTGCCACTTTATACTGTAATACTGGATCCAATATACTGTTAAACATTCAGTTAAGAGTAAGACATAACTGACTATGTTTACAAGGATACTTGTGAAATTGCCATGTCTTGGCATAATACTGTTTAAATATGACTGTTCAAGCACAAGAAGAGGCGAAAGAGAGTTCAATTCCGTATTCGTGTGCTGTCTGAGTCGTGGATTTATGGGCGCATGCTTCGGATGTTTGCGCACAAAAAAGCGAATAACGAATTAAGTTCTAGTTATATTTAAATTGTCCATGCTTAAACTTTCGTAGTGATACAACACTGCCCCGTCAACTGTCCAAAAATGTAACCGCCCAACTGGGGATTAAAGGAGAACTCCGGTGAATTTTTAAGTTAATCTTGATCGTTTTACCTTTGTGAGTACTGTCTATAGAAAAAAAAAACGAACCGGATCGGTGCTTGCAACACGGAGCTGTTACAGTTAATGCCCAGAGCTCCCATTCAGCTAAAACGGCAGTTATGGGGGCATTAACCTAAAGAGTGTCTTTGTGCCTCTTAACAGACACAAAATGCAATTAAAATGTCTGTCCAACATGAACAGGACCCTTACATGACAACAAGATGCGTTTAGCAACTTAGCCATTGTTTAAACTCACCTAAATAGTGTTTTAGACGGCTAGCTGTAGTCTCGCGCTGAAGTCCCGTGGGAACTCAGTTGTAGCCGGAAAAAGTGCGCGTGATTTTTTTTTCCCAAACCACTTCAGCGGAAATCCCGCCCTGCAGCTGATTCTAAGGTTTTCATTGGTCATGTCAATCGTCACTGTAACCTAAACCAATTAAATCAGCTGCAGGGCGGGATTTCCGCTGAAGTCGTTTGGGGGAAAAAAAAAAATCGCGCACATAGTGCAGGTGGGAGGAGCGTCGTGTTCCGGCTACTACTGAGTTCCCACGGGACTTCAGCGCGAGACTACAGCTAGCCGTCTAAAACACTATTTAGGTGAGTTTAAACAATGGCTAAGTTGCTAAACGCATCTTGTTGTCATGTAAGGGCCCTGTTCATGTTGGACAGACATTTTAATTGCATTTTGTGTCTGTTAAGAGGCACAAAGACACTATTTAGGTTAATGCCCCCATAACTGCCGTTTTAGCTGAATGGGAGCTCTGGGCATTAACTGTAACAGCTCCGCGTTGCAACCACCGATCCGGTTCGTTTTTTTTTCTCTAGACAGTACTCACAAAGGTAAAACGATCAAGATTAACTTAAAAATTCACCGGAGTTCTCCTTTAACACAGTTTCATATACTCGCCAACACAGATCTTTACTCACATTTGGCACTTGGCTATGGTTCATTTTAGGCCCTGTTGCTACCATTATAGTTATTGTTCTTGGTGTGAATGGGCCTTAAGTCCTGATTTCAAACAGAACCAGATCCATTTTATTATATGGCTGGCAGATAAACCACAAATCTAACAATCACAAACAAGGTCGAAGCATCCACACAAATCTGGAGAGAGCCTGAGGTGGAAAAATTTGGAGCCATAAAAATATTTGGCGAACTGAGGTGAGGTATTTATGATATAACATCAATGTTGGACTTCAAAACCTTTAACCTGGACAAAACCATCTCACTGGGAAACAATTATTCCTGGAGCAAGACTAATCCAATAAACTCATAACAGCTTTAAGACACCAGAGGAAGAGAATAAAGGAAGACCTTGGTGCTTTAAAGTCGGCACTAGTTTCAACAGACTTTTATTGTTGAATGAAAATATTAAAGTCCTGTGCCCGGTTGCATAAAGCACCTTAAGTTTTTCCCTTAAGTATGATACTTAAGGGGCGATTTCCCCTTACCTAAGAGAATAACTTAAGGGTGTTGCATATAATCTCTTAAACGGTTCTCTTAGGTAAGGGAAACATTTAAGTGTTTCACGACAGCGATCCTGGATTCACGTTATAAAAGTCTGTTGTTGCCATAGATAGGCAAAACACTAACACTTTCGCAATCAAATAAAGTAGGCTGGGATATCGGAATGGATAAAGAAAACAAAAAAAGAGAGCCTAATTGGACAGAGGAGGAGAAATGCATTCTTCTTGACAAATATGGTAAAAGAAAAACCATTTTTGACCGTTGCGTTTAAATGACGGGAAAGCCCCCGTCTGCTGACAGACGATTTATGCACGTGGAAAATATCTCCCGCTAATATTGCGCGTCGATCAAATCGGTATTCCTGCAACAATTTTTCATGCTAAGATGGTCCAAAGGGTTCTCCCTATCCCTAAAAATTATTCTTGGCACATAATGATCTTCAGCTGGTTCCATAAATTCAGCCATTTCGTCTTATTTTTGTCCGCGTTACTCTTAAGGTTACGATTTCCAAACCTTAAGTTATACTTAGGGAAATGACCGTTAAGGGGTTTTATGGAACACTTGACGGTTTTTAAGGGATTACTTAAGTGAAAAAACAGCGTTTAAGGGAAATTCTAAGTGTTTATGACGTTTAACTTAAGGAAACCCTTAAGTAACATTTAAGGGTTTTTTTCTGCAACACCCTTAGGTTTAAGGGAAACATAAGGGAGAACTTAAGGGAAAATTACACTTAAGGTGCTTTATGCAACCGGGCACAGACTAGGGTTGGGCGATGTCCCCTAAATTGGCAGTTGACGATGTTTACAGTAAAACATCGCGATGGACGATGATATCGTCGGGGGGGGGGGGGGGGGGGGTCTCCTAAGAGACAGGGAGAGTGCACATTGTAGCTACTTACATCTACTGTGTTTACGCCACGGGGATACTCGGCTTGGCATTTTGAAATATTTCTATGTTTATTTGGCCGTTCAGGCGCGCAACCGAAGACAAAGACTACTTGACCATGTTGCGCTCGGAGCGCGCGCGCACCATCCTGTCAGTAGAATTCAGTTCTCTTTCGCGACTTATCGTGCTTTTAATATTTCTTTTCAATAGCACATCCTGCTCTTTTCTTTCTCATTCATGTTTTGTTATGAACTTTACATAATCGTCAACTGAAATCTGTGCGGATTATCAACAATACGATACATTTATAGGACATAAAGGGTCTCTGCGGCAAAAGTGAAAGTACCAGCGGCCAACGGGTGAAATGTTTCTCTTTGCACAGCAAAGCACCCGTTTCAATATATTAAAGTTTATAAAGCCTACTTTTACATTTTCATTGCTGTTTTAAAATTAATTTCGCCATCACCTTAAACAAGCTGCTCTGCTTGAATCCCAGTGCAGGAGCTGTAACTGTTAAGTTAGGTTACCACAGAAACGTAAGCGTTTGGTTGATTGCTGTGGTGACTCGTGACACTCGCGAACAGCACTGAACACACACGTCTTCATTTTTTTTATCGTTTGTTGGTAAAGGGTGAGAGACCTTGCGAGCCACACGAGCCATAGGTTCCCAACCACTGGTGTACACACGAAAACGAACTGCCGTGAGACTGGGCTGGTCTGACAGGGTGGGGGGCGTGGCATCACGATGGTGGCTCTCCATCGTGATGTCGGTCAGTCATCACGATGGACGATGATATCGTCCATCGGCACAACCCTACTGTTAAACATTCAGTTAAGGCATAACTGACTATATTTACAAGCATTGTGTAAGTCTTGAGTGACCCGGTCGGCACCTAGTGAAGATGACTTGGCCACGTCTTGATTTTAAGTTATGTAAGACATACAACTTCTTTTTATACTGAGGTTTATTTCATACAGTTTATTATTTTTATTTTCATCCCATTTCTTCTGCCACTTGTTAGTGATGTATAAGTTAATTAATGATCTGAAATCCAAAGGTGGTATTTGATAGTCAGATATTTCTAGGTCAAGCGCATCCCTGGCAGCCGTGTCCGCCCTCTCATTACCAGTCAGGCCAATGTGACTTGGAACCCAGCAAAAGATAATATTAAAGTTTATGGGGAGGTCAGTCTTTACGGATTCGGATACGCAATTAAAAAGTTCCATTCTTGACCCTTCTCA
This sequence comes from Leuciscus idus, assembly GCA_021554675.1. Taxonomy (NCBI): domain Eukaryota; kingdom Metazoa; phylum Chordata; class Actinopteri; order Cypriniformes; family Leuciscidae; genus Leuciscus; species Leuciscus idus. The sequence continues at coordinate 16,314,429 of CM038639.1, read as the reverse complement.
ATATTTTCTAGAACCAGGAGTAATGCTCGAGGCTCAGCTGTGAAGATAGAGCCTTGGTCTGGAATTCAAATGCCATACTAGCCTTGATGTAAGATAGGACCGGTCTCTTAAATGTCTTCACCTCACATATTATAAAGACGTTTGAAAGACAAGTCCTCTCTTACATCAAGGCTAGTATGTCAACTCACATGGATCCTCTACAGTTTGCATATCAGCCCAACAGGGTTGTAAATGATGCCCTCATTTGCATGTTACAGAGGACCCGTGTACACCTGGACACTCCTGATGCATCTGTGAGGTCCACATTCAGGGCCGGCGCTCCGCACACGCACATCACGCACTGCGCGTAGGGCACCAAGTGCTTGGGGGGGCACCAAAAAATCTGGGTCGTGAAAAATCATCACAATAGGGTACTAGTATAAATAACAAATAAAATATGTCTAAAGCATGTTAATATTGGGTTTAAGTGGTCGTTCAATGAGGCCTATTATATGTTGATCCGACGAAAATTATGTGTGTATTTAAGTGGTCCAGTGGTAGAATTTTTGCCAAGCGTGTCAGAGGTTCTGAGTTCTAATCCGCACTCATATAGTTTTTTTTTTTTTTTTTTTTCTCATCAAAACCGATTATGTTTTTTAGTGGTTGTATATCAGGCAGGGACACTTTTTGTGCTTTTTGTTTTCTAATTGTACCGGAGCGAATAGAGAGTCTCTCCACAACGGATTGAAACGCGCGTCTGAGTGAAGGCTGTGCGCGAGCCAGAAACAAACATAGTATCCGCGCCACTGATCGCTCGGCAACGAGCACTTTGATCAGTTGATTTAAAAAAACAACACATTTCAGCGCTAGATCGACTCTTATTTAAAAAACGAATGAAATGAATGCTCTGCTGGTTAACTGGAGATGTTTTGTTTGTTTGTATTGGTACATTCGTGCCGCGAGATGTTTCAAAAGTGGTGGGGACATGTCCTACCCGCAAATTACGCCTATGCGTATGCATGTCCAGGGGCGTCGCTATAGTAGTGCAAAAGATCCGGGGCTTTAGCCCTGCATGGCTAAAATCTTTTTTTTTTTTTTTTTTACTTTGAAACTGCAATTAGAAGAAAAAAAACCCCCACAATCTCAGTGTTTGTATATTTTCATATTGGGGGGTGGGGGTGGGGGTGGGGGTGGGGGTGGGGGCACCACCAAGCATTTGTGCTTAGGGCACCCAAATGGCTAGCGCCGGCCCTGTCCACATTCTTTGACTTCTCAAGCACCTTCAATATGATCCAGCCTCGACTGCTGTGCGAGAAGATGAGGACAATAAAGTTGGATTCATCATTGGCCCTGTTGTGTATGAACTATCTATCCTGCAGACTACAGTGTGTGTGTCTGTAGAATAGTGTCTCCAACACTATCCTGAGTAATACGGGGGCGCCACAAGGAACAGTTGGAGTGACCACGACCACAACCACATCCACCTCAACCAAAGAGATGGTAATGGCTTTTAAGAGGGACTGAGAACAAAATCAATTGCGATCACCATCCGGGGCATCGAGGTGGAAATGGTACTATCCAGCCACAAATACCTTGGTGTGCAGCTCGACAACAAGCTGGACTGGAAGAGCCACATGGAGATGGTGTACGAGAAGGGTCAAAGCAGACTTTATTTCTTAAGGAGGCTGAGGTCATTCAACATCTGCCGTGCCCTATTGTGCAGCGTCTACCAGACAGCGGTGGCCAGTTCTCTGTTCTTTGCTGTGGCGTGCTGGGGAGAGGGTGCCCACTCAGGAGATAGAAACAGAGTCAACAAACTTATTAAGAAGGCTAGTTCTGTTGTAGGGACTGAATTTGAGCAAAGAATACTCTCTAAGTTGTGACTGATAATGAAAAGTGCAAGTCTGAGTGCAGCAATACTGGTTCCTATTTGAACACGTAAATTTTTATTAGAAAGGAAGTTAGAGATAAAAATGGATAGGTTGCCTCTCAAACCGATTTCATGTAGATCTTTGAGAATACCATATCTCCAGGTGCTATCATAGGCCTTCTGTAGATCAAAAGAATACAGCTACAGCATGTTCTTTTTAAGCTGTCCCGAACAAATGATTCCAGTCTGATGAGATGATCTAAGGTGCCTCGTCTAAAACCACACTGATAATCACTGATCTTGTGCTCTGACTCCTGTGTCCACACCATACACCCATTTACCATTCTTTCCATAGTTTTGGAGACACAACTGGTCAGAGCTATTGGCCGATAGATATTTGAATCACAGTGGTTTTTATTTTATTTTATTTGACATGGACATTACAATTACATTGGATGGACCATATGCATTTGCTTGGGTGTTTTAGCATACATGCTAATTTTCAACACCTGTCCACGGTAGGCTTTTAGAAAGAAAAGAAAATACAATAACAATACTGATAGCAAAATTAATTACTAACAAAAAAGGATAAAGAAAATATACCATATGATTACAGATGCAAAAGCATCATAATTAGAAAATATCTCAGTAGTAGGTTATTCATGTGACTGCGAGCACTGTTGTTTTGTTTTTAGCCATTGTTTAAGTCCTCTGTCAAAAGCATTGCTATTGGCCTCTAGTTTTCAATTAGTAGGAAAAGCATTCCAGAGTTTTGGCCCCTTGCAGAGAAAGCAGACTGACCAAAAGAGGTCTTGTACTTTGGGACAAGACAGTCACCTCTGATAGTGGCTGGTGTGCTCGCCCTATGAGAACTTTGACGCCTACTGACTAATTTAGAAAACAGTGGTGAAACATGATTATTTAGACATTTAAAAACCAGTTTGAGATAATTCAAATCTATAAAACTATCAAAGCCAAGAAGCTTATGTTTTCTTTAAAAAATTTTTTTTTTTAAATCACAATGATGCCATCTCATAGGTTTCCGGTCCATAATTTGTATTGCCTGTTTGTAAATTAAGAAAATAGGTTTTAATTTAATTAGAGAGGCTTGTGACCATGATGTGACAATACAGTATGATAGATGTGAAAATATCGGTACTCCCATGTTGTTGGCATGCAGAGGTGACTTCACCCCATTGACCCTGACACATTGCTGTCTCCCGCCCAAATAAGACCTAAACCACTGCAAAGCTTCTGATGACTTTTTTTTTTAAATTTATTTAATTTATGTAACAAGATACTGTGATTAACAGTGTCAAAGGACTTTTTTAGGTCCAGAAACACTTTTGTCAAGCAAATAACAGCTAGCTGTTTCTGTGGAATATTTGTCTCTAAATCCTAACTGCTGTGGATAAAGCAACTGGTTAGACTCTAAATGTTCCGCTAATTGCTCTGCGACAATCTTTTCCAGAACTTTTGAGACAACAGTAATTGGCTCCAACAGACAGCTTTCATAATCTCTTAATTAATGCAGCATGAATGTTGTGAATGTCCTTAGGCATGGAGTTACTCATGTTTATAATCACATTTTTAACTTTATTACAAGATACCTATTTAATACAGAAGGAGCCTATGTGAGCATTATCAAGATCTTCAGGAGATGACTCGATATATTTAAAATTACTTGATAATTCTTGTACGGACTTGATTAAAAAAAACAACTATTAAAAACATTTGCAATTACTATGAATCAGATTATTACAAACTTTAAGACCATTTATTTTTAAGTGTTTTTGTCTACTTGAATTGGTAAGTCTATTCATATGTTGGGAATTCCTGTTGTTAAAATGGGGTTTTCTGTTTTATTATGGTGAAGTAGCCGTTTTTTAGTTAACTTTCTCACAATCAGTGTCATGTTATGATCTGAAAGGCCAGTAATGAGATTATACGTTTTTGTTACTCTCTCTGGCCTGTTAGTAAAAATCAGATCTATAAGAGTGTCACTCTTTCCAGGGATTCGAGTGGGTCTGTCAATCAGCTGTTTGAATTTAAATTTCTTAAATTTTAATTTTTAAATTTTTAATTTTTGAATTTAAATTTTTTAAATTGGTAAATTTTGATTTACCACTTTTAACCATCCAGTTAATATTAAAGTCCCCAAACATCATAAATTCACAACGGTTTCTTCAGTTCATTGTAGGAAATTTTCATTGTGGCATGGAGGATTATAAAGCACAACTATGTTAAATTTCATGTTTGGAGAAAGAATTACATTCAATCCCAAGCACTCCATGTTCACGTTCAATTCAAGTTCTAAATGTTTAAAATGCTTCCTTATATAAATTAAAACACTCCCTCCCCTTCCTTTGACCCTATCTCTCCTATAGCAAGTGCATTCTGGTATGTTAATTAAGTCAGTAGGAACATTATGTTTCAACCAAGTTTCAGATATACACAAAAAATCCAAATTAGAATCAATAAGTACATTCTGTTCAGAATCCGACAGTTTATAGCTGGTATGCTACATGGATGGATCAATATGAGGCACTGAACTCACCCCAGTGTCCATGCCAGTGGTCCCAGACTGATCAAACACTACTGCCGCTGTTGCTACTCCTGCTAGACACTCTGAGCCCGGAGTTTGTAACCTTAACCGCTGCTCGAGTCCATCCTGCTCTCCCAGAGCACCTGTAGATTTCCCAGCCACCCGGCTCAGTGTCTCCAATAGCAATGGCCGGACTGGCCCATCCACTCGACCATGCATCCCCTTGGGCACCACGTCGACAAGAACGCCCTCCGACCACCAGCCAACACCAAGGGGCAGCGCACACTCCGGCTCTACTGGAAGAAACGCCATCCAGCATCGGAGTCAGGGTGAGTAACGAGGATGTCATAGATTGTAACCGGCTGGAGTGTCACTGCAGGTGACGCTGACTGCATCTGAATGATTTCATGCGCTGTTGGGTTAGGCTCTGAAAAGTGGCCCAGGATTCAAATTAACATCTCCCGATAGTAGCAGCAGTAGTAGCAGTATTTTGGCTGAAGACAAGCTATTCGTACGCCACCTGGTTGTAATTTTGAACGCTAGCTGGAAGACCAGAGCTCGGTCATCATTCAGAATCCGTGTAAAGACTACGGCATAACCAAATCCAAAAATATATAGTTGTGTTTTTTCTGATAAAATGCCCAGTGGATCAACAATAATGCGATGAGCTTTTGCAGCCAGAGTCTTTGGTGGATTGCGTGTGAGTAAAACAGGCATCGATACTAAGACACCACAGGTGATGAGGTACATGCCGGCATTGCTTTGTTCATATTTGCCTTTGCTTTTACAGCTGTTTCATGATACCATGCTGCAAATTGTTTAAAGGCCAGAGAATCACCTTAAGAATTAGGCAGAAAAGGTTTAAGACAGCGATCTTAAAAGATTTATAAAATTCCAGAACATGAGTGGAGCCTTCCAAACCACTCAGGACAGGTGCCGCTGCCATCTTGTCCTGTCATCAGAGAAAAGTCCCTGAACTGTTTGAGGGTATGCTTACAACTATGTACTAAAAACAAAAGTTTTTCCTTTGCGTTTTTCAAGTTCAGATGACAATGTTGTCAAAACGATCATCATTCACACAAATCCCTGGTCCTTACCCAGTTTGGGAATGGGGATGTCTTCTGTTATCCATATGGTATTAAAGATTCCCAGAAGAATAAATAACACAGTGTGAAACTGTGTCAAAAACTAATAATAGATTCTGTCAGGTCCAACCGGAGATCATTTGAGAGCACAGGAGAGCTCCTCCAGAGTAAAAGGTTAATTATATGGTTCAGAGTTATTTGAATGAAAAGTATAGTTTAAATTCATACTGTTAAATTCAGGTCGAAAATTTCTAGTGAATAATTTATTTTATTTTATTTTTGAATGGCATTGCTAGAACATTATTTATTGGCTTGTGGTTAAAAGGGTGTCCTGATGTTTAATATGCCATACTTAAGGACCTTCCCCTCTGTTTTTCATCTTTTATATTACATTTAGTCATTTAGCAGACGCTTTTATCCAAAGCGACTTACAGATTAGGACTAAGTTAAGCGAGTCATCATGAAGAGGCAAAAACAACGCAAGAAGTGCTCAAAATACAAAGTTCAGGCATTATTCAGAGTAGCATAAGCCCGATGAGCGAGGTTTTTAAAGGGAAAGGGAAGTTTTTTTTTTTGTTTTTTTTTTTAAGAGGTTAAGTGCTCACGGAAGAGATGGGTTTTCAGTTGTCTTTTGAATGTTGTCAGGGATTCTGCATTCCGGATGAGGGTGGGGAGAGCGTTCCACCAGCATGGAACTGTGAATGAGAATGTTCTGGAAAGAGATTTAGTGGCTTTCTGTGATGGAACCACGAGACGTCGCTCGTTGGCCGATCGTAGGCTTCTGGTAGGGGTGTAGACTCGTAGGAGTGAGTGAAAGTAGGAGGGAGCTGAGCCTGTGATAGATCTGTAAGCAAGCGTCAATGCCTTGAACTTGATGCGAGCAGCGAGAGGTAGCCAGTGCAGAGAGGTGAACAGAGGAGTGACGTGGGCTCTTTTGGGCTCGTTGAAGACAAGACGAGCTGAAGCATTCTGAATCATTTGTAGAGGTTTAGTTGCACATGATGGAAGTCCAGCCAGAAGAGCATTGCAGTAGTCAAGCCTAGAAATGACCAGGGCCTGGACGAGAAGTTGTGTTCTATTAGATATACAATTTTTTTTTTTTTTTTTGATTTTATATAAATCTTCTCCAGCTCTGTCTCTTTATGACTCTACGTGCTTGTGCTTGACATATTTTAAATTTCATTTGTTGGATGCTTGTTGAAGATCCTCCCTGCTTTTTTCCAATCTTTAATAGCCTTTTTACAATTGAACCTTGGATACGTCCAACAACTTGGCTTTGATGATGTCTTTGGTTCTATTTAATTTCCCATTTCCATAAGTATTTCTGTGAAACAGGGTCTGAAAAAGATAGCAGTTGTCTTTTTCAAGTTTCCATTTAGGGTTTGTATGTTGAAAGTCTGATTTAAATGGAGGTAATGAGGATTCCACATAAATCATCCCATTTTGCCACGAGAAATCAAGTAAAAGTTCAGGCTCACATATTGTTATATCAACTGCAGAATTTGTTCCATGTCCCGGGTGCAAGTAGGTATTTGAGCCATCATTGAAAAGGTACAGATCATTGTTATTAATAAAATTTTCCTTTTTTTCCTTTTGGATTACAATAATTTCCACCCTATAATGTGACCATTAAGATCTCCTATAATTATGAAGGGGGTTGGTAGTTGGTCAGAAAGCTCATTTAGATTTTGAAGTGTCACTGGTGCATCCTCAATAAACAAGCTACAGTTAGTCCAAAATGCCGCCGCTAGAGTTCTTACTAGATCAAGAAAATATGATCATATAACACCGATTTTATCATCACTGCATTGGTTACCTATAAAGTTCCGTATTAATTACAAGGTATTGCTACTGACCTATAAAGCCCTAAACGGCTTAGCTCCAGTCTATTTAACGGATCTTTTATCACCCTATAATCCATCGCGCTCTTTAAGATCACTAAATTCAAGGCTTTTGGTCATACCTAGGATATCCAGAACCACCAAAGGAGGGAGAGCATTCTCACATTTGGCTCCAAAACTCTGGAATAGTCTTCCTGATACTGTTCGTTGCTCAGACTCGCTCTCCCAGTTTAAAACTAGATTAAAGTCGCATCTCTTCAGCCAGGCATTCATATAATCCTACAGTTCAAACTACAATCCGGCCTCTAGCTCATAAATGCCAGAGGAGAACTGGCCCCCGACTGAGCCTGGGTTCTCCCAAGGTTTTTTTTTCTCCATTAGGTCACCTGATGGAGTTTTAGGACACCATTAGGTCACTTGATGAAGTTTTTCGGTTCCTTGCCACTGTTGCCTTTGGCTTGCTCAGTTGGGGATATTTTGGGGATATTTAATTTAATTTTATCAATCAATAAATTCCTCTTGAAACAAACTTTGTTGTATTATTTTAATTTAATACTGTGAAGCTGCTTTGATACAATCTGTATTGTGAAAAGCGCTATACAAATAAACTTGACTTGACTTGACTTGGTACGTAAAGAGGTATATAGAACACAGAGTGATCACCTTATGAAGGGTTAATCGTACTGCTTGTAGATTATTGTCTATTGTGATCTAACATCATGTCGAACTAATTTGATTGTGCCACCAGAAGGTTGCGTATGTTTGGACCATATGCATGAAAACGTAAAAATTATTTTTTTTGCCGCGGACCGCGGTGGTAATGGACCAACTACCGGCGGTGGTTGGGGGGTTGTTTTGAAATAAAAACAAACAAAGAAACAACACACTAAAGCCTGCAAAGCATTGAAATAAATATCAGTAAATAGTGGTAACTTAAATAAAATAATAAAGTTGAATTAAAATAAATAAATACAATACTTTTCCACAAAGACGCGTGATATAGCTTACCGCTCTGCGCTTTGAGAGGGATAGGGACACGATCAGGAAAGAGACCGTCAATCTCTTTTCTGATATCTTCATGTTTTCTACTTGTTGTAAAAGGTATGAAGAGCGTATTTTATCTTCCACAAGGGCAAGGCATTTAGGCTATGTTTGATATTGCGCTGCCAGAGAAAGCCAAACTATAATCACCCGCGCGTGTTAAACGCACTTTACAAATAAACTTGACGCGCCTTACCATGTCTAATAACAAGCACAAACTGTGTTAAAAACAATTTGACGTACAAGTAAAAATGTAGGCTATTTGTCCTACAGCATTTTTTCTACTTTACCACAGTAAAGAATACGAAAATAATAGGCCTAATTAAAAGCGAACAACGGAAGAAACGTTTATAATACCCTTCGGAAATGGGTGAGACGCGAGTGACGATATGGGGAAAGAAACAAGAGATTCCATGCAGGGATGAGTCACGATTTTTAAATATTCAATTAGTTGATTTAATTATAGAAAATCTAATAGATTGTGCGATTATTCTCTTAAATAAAATCTCCATGTTCTGGTGCTGATGCGGTGGTGACGCGTTCATGTAACCAGATGGTGACGCATATTAATGTAAAACAGCATTCACATACAAAACATTTTTAGGGCGAACCACCGCCGGTGCTACTCAGCCACCATGGTGGTGCGGTTGTCAAAGTTACCGGCACAGCCCTAGTTGAAGTTCTGCAAAATTTGCCTTAACATCACAACAGTTCCACTGAATAATACACTCCATTGTTAAACTTTGGTTTTCACTTGTTTCGGTTTGTGTTTGACTAGACGTTTGGGTGCTTTACGTTTTCTTTTTTGTTGAAGTTGAGGTTTTGCTGATTAATTTGAGGGTTTCTCTTGTTAACAGGTCAGATCTGTCTGGCACTCAGTCACTTGCTTGGTTGGTAAAACCACCGCAGCAAAGGGTTTCTCAAACTGAAAAATAGGAAGCTTTTCAACTTGTTTCTGCATAGTTCACTCTTTCACTTTTTGAATTTCTTTTTCTTTTATCCATGATGGACAGTTCCTTGATTAAGATGGATGGTCACCTGTGCAATTCCTGCATTTTGGTAATTTTGAACAGTTTCCCTCATGTCCTTCCTCTACACAGTTATGACAAATAGATTTGTTATTGCATCCAGCAGAACTATGACCAAACCTCTGACAGTTGAAGCATCTCAGAGATTGAATGAATATGCTGACAGTGACTAAATGTCCTCAACGGATCCATTCTGGTGGTTGGGGTTTGTTGAAAGTCAGGATACATGTGCCAGTCTTTATTATTTGATCTCCTTTTCTGATTGAAATCCTCAGTCTTCACACTTGTGACACCTTCTTGTGTTAATTCTGTGGTTATTTCTGATCCATCCCTATCCTGAAGTTCTCTTGTTCAAATTATTCCTCTACTGCTGTTCAGATATGGGTGGGTGGTGGCGGCTTTCACTCGAACACCAGCCACTGTATTTGCTCTCAACAAATTGTCAGCATGGACTTTTGAACATTCTATCAAAATATATCTCAACTTTTTTTTACATCCTTAACCATTCCTGAGATTCCCTTTTGAATTGCAAATAGGTATTACTTTGTAAGTACCATGTCAGTTGAAAAAGATTCTGAGAGAATAAACCTCTGCCAATTTTCGTTTTTTTAATCAGTACACATCCAGCAATTATGTCATCATCCGTATTCTGTTCCAATATTCACCTTTTTGAGGTTTGTTTGCCGCCAAACCAGGGGATGCAGTGCCGTGGAGCTCCAGCAGATATGCATCAGGGATACAAGGATGATATACTCTTAAAAGAAGAACTAATGTTTAAATTGCTTGATTGACCTTTTGCCACCGCCTTCAGGGAAGAGAAACATACGGGCACGTCATGACTGGCCGCTTGGTTGGATCGGGCCCTTCCAACCGCCCATCTATATGAAGTTGGAACCAAAGCATTGTGTTGGACCTGGAAAAGCCGCAGCTAATCACATTCCTCAAACGCCAGGACTTCTTCCTCCACAGACACGAATCGCAACTCACGACCAACAAGTTGCCTCATTTGTGGCCTTTTATGAACAGCAAGGGGGTGGTAGGGATCTATTCCATCCCCGGGTCCCCATGGGGGCCAATTTGGTTTATATTCTGTTATTAAAACCATGGAATTCCTCCATTTTAAGTGTGACTTTTTTTTTTTTTTTTTTTTTTTTTCATGACAGAATGTCACCCATCCAAAGTTCATGGAACTGAAACTAGACCGAGATAATCAGTCCAAAGAGACATAATTGAACTCACTAGTTCTCGGTCAATAGCTTTAGAGGAACTTGTCACTCGTGACAAATAAAACTCATCAGATTCCACACGCATATACAACCCCAAACTCCACTTAAAGCCTTGGCAAGATCATGCACAATATCCTGACCCGCCTTCCAGGAGTCAATGGTTTTAAAAATAGGGTCTAAGAGCCCCCCAGCTGTCCACAAGAGGGTGCTAGGGGGTCCACAGACGAAATAAATAAATAAATTAACAGTAAGAAATAAGACATGCTATACATAGCCTATAAATAGTAAGTAAACTGATTGCCTCTTTCTAAGGTTTTTTTCCATCACTACTGTTGTCCTTCATTCGCTGACTGTCTGGCACTATTTTTTGCTTGATATTATTAACCATTTTTAATATTTAATGCGAGAAATAAATCTGACTTCAACTGAAAATATTCCTGTAATATTCTAATATTGCACACACAAAAATACTTTGTATTAAACAAATTATAATAGTACTTTTACTTAATATTATTAAATATTACCCATATAACATTTAAATACTTTGAACTTTAATAGGTTTAATCATTTAAAGTTTAATAAGTTTTAGCTTTAGTGTATTTTTGTATATTGTTCTTAAGTTAAAAATTATTATTCAATAAAATGTAAAAAACAATTTACTTTTGGAAACAATGTGTCATCAATACTCACATTTACTATTTTCAGTGTTGTTACTGTTACCTAAAATAAATCAATAAAAATCCCTATCTTTAAATAAAAATAAAATAATTGATAAATATCATCATTATCATCTTATTATAATAAGTTTTAGTTTAAGAAAATTAGAAATGTTGCCTGGGCAAATAACTGAAATAAGTATGCTTAAGTTGAAATACTAATAGGGTGACCATATGTCCTCTTTTTCCCCTGATATGCCCTCTTTTTTGGACCTAAAAATTAAATTAAAAAATTCTAGATCGCCCAAAATGTCCGGGATTCGGCTTTTGCTTTGCTTTAGGTCCCGCCTTCTCGCACGCCACCATTGGTCGGTCGGTCATGTACGTAACGCAAACATCGGTCAAACTGCGCTTGCTTGTCAACAGCAGCAAAAAAAAAAGGGCCAAATGTAAATTCACAGATGATTTACAGAGAAAATTGATATTAAATATAGAAGTCAACATTTGAAGTGGATCAAAAATGTTCATCAAAGTTGTCCTAAGACAAGAACGGGTTTTGTAATTCATGTATAACTTTGATGAAAGGTTTTGATCCACTTCAAATGTTGACTACTGACTACCCGAGTCGTCATTCTGATTTTCACTGGTTTCCCCCAAAGAGGCTGACCTTTCCACACCCATGAAAACACATTCCTCCATACCAGTTAACTCGCACAAATATGCAGTTTAATTAGCCCTCTCAGTGGTGAAGCGAGTTTAGTGACAATACCGGAGCACTGCAGGGGAGCCTGACATCACTGGACCGCTGCCCTGCCCCACTGAGCGGAGATTTAAACATCAGCGCACCTCTGCAGGGGCGAACTTGACTTTCAGTGCAGTGAATATCAAAGAATGACACATTAATGAAATTAATATATCAATAGGGTATCTTGGATGCACATCAATTAAACAAAAGGACCCCCAGAGAAAGCGAGGGGGCATTTCAATTAACAGGGGTATCTGAAGGGCTTCTGTCAGCAGAACAGGGTGGGATTGAATCTGGTCTGCGCCAGATAGCATGACAACAACATTTACGGCAGCACAGCGAGGGAGATTTATAGAGCCGTTTATCAACTACAAGATCTCAGGAGATGCTGTTCAGTAAGAACAGGTGAATTATGGTGAACGTCTAAATGCAGTGCTTTAAGTCAGAGCTAATATGTTTAACTATGTGAGGAGATCCAAAAAAATATATATAAAAAAAGAACAGGTATACTGTTCAGGTAAAAATTAACTCTTTACCAAACTATAATGATCTCAACTCAAATAGACTGAATCTAACAGGTTATAGATCAATCTGACACAGAGACACTAACAAAAAACACTGTCTGCACATTTTGTGAAAAAAGGTCACCGTCAAGGACGTCATGGTTTTAAAAACCATGCAGTCAAGAACATCATGTGACCCTGATTTTCTGCTTTGGGTGGAATTTTTGGGTTTTTTGGGGGGATTTTGGGCGGTGCTGGAAATAAATGCATAATACTCAATAAAAATAAACATGAATAAGACTTATTCATGTTTCTTTTTTATTTAATTTTATCGATTGCAAAAATTAACTAGATTAATCACACATTTTTTTCTGATTAATCACAATCAATCGCAACTTACGTTTTTAATATATTTTATAATGTAACAATTTCCCAGTTAATCTCCAACTGAATGTAGAAACAACATAAAGACAGTATATTTTAAATATTTGTCTAACAGGTAGGAAATATACAGAAATTGAATAAAGTTATCAAACAGTTTGCACTGCATACATTTTCAATTATATTAATCCTTATTAAAGTTACAAAAGTTCTTTAGTCAAGAGCAGCGAGTGTTTTTCTCTGTTACGTTTGTTTTTTGATTAACTTTACTGACAGAAAGCTTTATTGGCTGCTGTCACTTTAAAACCAGCCGCTGCCGACAGAGACACGGATCTCACATGCGTCTCATTCTCTCAAAACTCTCTGCCTTTATTTAAGGCTTTATTGAACTAATTTAAGTCAGCTCAATTGCTTGAAATCACTTTAAAAAAAAAAAAGCAGAAAAAAAAAAAGCAGTACAATGTGCAGCTTAAGTCTGTCATATAGGCTAGGCTAGATAAAATTATGATGAGAACATCATTATAATTGTGTGCTTGAGACACGGATTTTAATGGTGAGACTTGTTTTTGTAATCAGGCTCTCAAAAATCATAGCTTATTATAGCTTAAATTATAATTATTATCTCAGAGCTAATAAAGATTGATGCCAATAAATTAAATGAGTAAATGTCACGGGATCCTTCTTTCATAAGAAACCTGACACCTTGCTCTTATGCAAGGTGTGAAACCCTCACAATTTACATTACGGCAAACCACAGGATCTCAGTTATGCTAGTCCTATATGGTGGTTTATTGAAAGAATCTCAGTCAGAGGCCAATAAGTGTTATTCATAGGTTTTTACAAAATACAACTATAGAATTCCATTCTTTAAAGGAATAATTAACCAAAAATGAAAATTCAGTCATCATTTCATCATGTCATCATGACTTGCTTTCTTCTGAGGAACATAAAAGAAGATATTTTAAACAATGTCTCCGTTTGATCACACAATGGAAGTCAATGGTTATATAACTTAAATATCTTTAATCCACAGAAGAAAGTGTCATACAGATTTGGAACGACATAACAGAATTTTCATTTTTGGGTAAACTATCCCTTAAACCATGGCATTGCCGCAACAAAAAGACCATATTCTACATCTCTTAATCCTACCTAAACTTAACAACCACCTTACTAACTATCAATAAGCAGTAATTAGGAGTTTAATGAGGCAAACTTCAGCTAATAGTTAGTTAATCATAAATGTTCCATCATAAAAAATGGAAAGAGACAGAAAAAGAGAAGAGAGAATCAGAAGTCATGTGAAAAACACCGAAATAGCGTGATCGAGAGTGTGTGAGTGATGGCATATTTTTCGCTTCAAGAGACTAAATCTCATTTTGTGAGTGATCAGATGACTGAGAAAAAGAAAGAACAATCAAAAAGAGGAAGAAAGACCTAAATACCATCTTGTTTTTCAGTGGTACGTTACATAACGTTTTGTGACCGTCAGCCCGCTGGTGTGTTAACATGCCCTCTCAGCTTCACTGTTTAATTACATGCTTCTTCTCCCTTTCCTTAGTTAAGCTGTCTGTTAAATCAATACAGTTAATTGGCAATTTATTAAAACAATCCACTTCTGATTGACAAGTGAGCAATGACTTCTGCTGACAAATGCTGATTCTAATTCTAAGATAAAAAAAAAAAATAAGACTATACAACTATAGTCTTCCATCTATAGAATGGAAATCATCCATCGCCTTTAACTTCTCTGTACAATTTTAAGGCAAGTCAAAACCAAGCACAACAGATTTGTTTAAGCAAAGCATTTCACTCAAAACAGTCTTCTGCTGCTCGACAGCTTGTGCTGTAAAACACAGCCGAGTTCTTCTGAGCTACATTGGTTTATCTAAACTGTTTATGCAGCCCTGGATGTCTTTCTGTTGACATACTTTTAAAGGTTATCAGTTTAAAAAGAGTATAGAATAAATTATGCTCTCAGAAACATGCAGCGGCGTAAAGTATTTGGTTACTGTACTAAAGTATCTTTTTGCCTATTACTTTGTAGTTTTACTGTAGCATTGTTCTTCAGATAAACGAGTACGTGAACTTGGCATGTGTCCTAAATATCTGCAAACATGGTATTTTTATGCTTTAGTACGGTCAAAAAATGGCATACAGCTTAAACATTATTTTATTTATCCGCTATACTGTAGAGAGCTTTTTGAAGGATATTTTTTTTCCTCAGAATTAATTTTATTTCTTACAATTCTGAGAAGAAAATAAAAGTCACAATTGTGAGGTATAAAACTCGCAATAAAAAAAAAGGTAATTGTGACTTTCTCACTACTTTTTTCTTGCAATTGCGAGTGTATATCTCACAATTCAGACTTTTTTTCCTCACAATTGCGAGTTTATATCTCACAATTCAGACTTTTTTTCCTCACAATTGCGAGTTTATATCTCAAAATTCAGAGAAAAAAAAATAAAAAATAGAATCACGATATATAAACTCACAATTCTGGCTTTTTTCCCCCCACTCAAATGAAAGTTTATAACTAGCAATTCTGACTTTTTTTCTCTGAACTGTGAGCTATAAACCTGCCAATGTGAAAAAAAAAAAAAAAAAAAAAAATGGTGAGATAAAAAGTCGCAATTACCTTTAAAAAATAAAATAAAAAATGTATTCCATGGTGGAAAATAGATTCCATATGGAGGAGATGTCACTGACTTTACACTATCTCATGGATGGATGGATAATTTAGGAATCATTTACAAAAACACCCAAAGCATTGTGAATGACTCAAAAGAAAATATAAAAGAACATAAAATCCATATTTTACAATGAAGCACAGAAAGACGGAGAGCATAGGTTGGCTATAGATGACCTCCATCCTCTAAGCATAACTGGAAGATTCATGAGGGCATGATTTGCCATTCATACTTCTGCGTTCCCACACTGAATGATGAAAAATATATATATGGCATTTCCAGTCATTCATGATTGCTGGGTAAAATTAATTTCATAGAGATTTCTGAGGAAGATTTAAACATGCATGTCAGAGAGCAAGCTTTTACATTACTCTATGATTTTTCTTAGTGTACAGATGTTTCCAATAAGACCCTCAACACACAAATGTATGTTATCATGATGGCTTGAGGAAAGTTTTACTCTACAAAGATTAACATCTTGCTGATTTAATTTTTTAGTGCCAAATATTATAAACAAATGCACTACCACTCAAAAGTTTGGGGTAATAATTAATACTTTTAGTCAGCAAAGATGCATTAAATGTATTATAAATGTAAGCCATAACAATTTCCTAATATTTCCAGATTTTCCAAGATCGTAAAACATTTATACAAACACCACTGACTTTTTTTATTACTTATTTGCCATTCGGCGATTTATGTTGCACCAGTGTCTTACAGGGACAACTAGTAAAGTATATTGGTCAAGGGCACAACTGGGAGAGGTTAAAGTCAGCCTAGAAACGTTCAGTTTAACAATTACCAAATCCATATTCAATGAGGCACAAACTATGTCCGGGTTGTATCACAAATGATGATGTCAGGCATGAACCTTACGACCCTGCTCTTCTTCACAATCTTTATGTCACCATCTATCAAACTATTACTAACCTTGACATACTTCTCAAAGATAATCAGATCGAGTATCCCTTTATTCAATCAACTAAGACAAGAACGTTTAATATTCAAACTATCATGTCACCATACTGGAACTGGATACTTGACAGAAAAGTACATTTCTCACTGCTTTTGAAGGGAGAAATTATATACTTAATACTTTGTTGTGTTTGGCTTAATTAAACGTGGCGTTTTAATGTCGTCCAGCATTATTAAATCTTAATTAAGTGATCAACCATGTATGTGTGCGCAGGCTAGAAAACAGAGAGATTAGCCTAACCCGCTCGCTGTCATTTGTAGTTATTATAAGATGAAAAAATACATCTCAAACCAGACCGGCTGAAAGCACGTGGTCCTTTAAAAAGAGCCAATGACTCAACATCCATATGGCTCAGCTCAACAGACAGATCGATAGTGCTGAACGTTATCCATACCTCAAAATCAAGTCTTAGCCTATATACACACACATAAACCAGAGAACAAGAACAAGAAAAAATGTAAGTGCTCATATAACAACAGCGTCGTCTTTATTGTATGTAGTCAAGCCGGTTAGAAGTCAGATTCTGCATTGCTGTATCGCATCGCTGGGACTGGAATATAAGGTGTTGATGGGATGCGACTAGGACATTTTCCGTTATGATAGACATGAAGAAAATATATATATTTACATTTACAAGTAACGTTACACCACTTGCGTCACAAAATACATTCAGCCGTTATTGCTCACCTTTCAGGGAAGAAAAAAACCGTCGTCCTCTTTTGTAATTTCCCCTTGTGTTCAGTCGCGCTGCACTGAGTGTCCTACTTCAACACTACTGAGGGTCAATACAGAAACAGCGACTTTCTCTGAGCAAACATCTTCGACAGGAATGAGTCTTCTGACTACACGGGCTTACATGTGATGAGCAGGAGGCGAGTGGAACGGGATTTTTCCCCCTCTGTTTTATAGCAACACACGGACGTACACACACAGGAGCACTGTGGCATTTTTTCAACGCATGCTCAAAACAAACCCTGACGTCGCGACGCTCACAAGCCCCGCCTTCTGGTGACTCTCGGCCAATAGAATTGTTCAAAAGCGATGACGCATCACTCCAGTCACCTCTTTTACAACGGTGTAGTTTCCGCCCCTGTGATTCCATAAGTCCGCTGAATGCATCCTCCTTCACACGCCCCCTAGTATATGCCTCACAGGACCAACATTTCCTCAAAGTGTGCTTTTAACAGTAAAGATGGCGCTTTCATTCTCTTTTTTCCCTTAGAAGTAGGCTATCGAACTGACATATTTACAACATACAATATGCAATTACACAAATAGATAAAAAACAGAAAGAGACGGAAAATATATGTAAACATATATATAATTGACATACACATACCTCTAACGTTATTAAATATAAATAACGATATGTTAATAAAAGAAGCACATAGGTTCACTCAAGGCCATACGTGGTGTTCCTTGACGCCCTCTATCGGTCTTCAGACTGCACTGCGTCATTACTTAATTGACCTACATTCGGTCAACACTACATAACGACAAGGCACCAATGATATGAGCCGCATTTCACATTATAAAATTAGTAGGAAAGCATCTCTTAGTTTTAAAACTTTGTGCTATTTGAGTGCAGTTTTGAAAATAACAACACGTGACCCGTTTTCCATTATCATCATTATAAAACATTTTCACTATAAAAGAAATTATATAATTAGTGAACAACCCACTAAAAGAACATGCAACGCAGACACAAAGGGAGGTCACTGAGGGACTGTTATTTTTGCTCAACAGAGGGCCATTGAAGAAGCAGATGAAGAGTTTGTTGTGTAATTCATTCATTGTGTTTTTGCTAAGCTTTTAATGAAGGGTTTAAGAGAGCAGCACAGCAGTGACTAAGCTCACTGACCATCTAATATGAACACATACAATAGCACCACTGAATAAATACAAAACTTGTTTTATGTGCTTTTATTATATATGTTCACTTTATCATGGTACAGAGCAAAGTTATAACTCTAAATGGAAAACAACTTGGTATAGCTATTGTCTAAATGTAATAAGGGGTTTGAAGCCTAATAATTTTCTTACAATGGCATGTCTGTGATGCACTTAAAATAAAATAAAATAAAATAAAATAGAGTACTTCCTCAAATATGAGCGGTCCCAATACACTTGAGTACGGTCTAACAAAATTCAACATGACTAACTTTGTACTGCCCCCTGATGGTGTGAATAGGCAGTGTTATATAAAATGAAAGAAATTTGGTTTGCAATGAATCCCCTTGGTTTCCAAATGGTATTTCCCTAATAAAATAAATAATTGCAAGTGTATTGTTCATTACATCCCAAAATGTAAGCCTGAAAATAAAAAGCACATCAAATACATAGCCTCCTATCATACACCGCTTTGGTAATCGACTAAGGCTACTACTTTTTTTCTTTCAGTACAGTTAAAAAAAAGTTAATTCCCATGGATACAAAAAGGGGCTTTATTATATTCCAATTTGCTTTAAGCACAAGAGAAGGGGAACAAAAGCATCGTCACTTTCTCTTGAATGATCTTTTCTCAGATTGACCAGAGTGACACTGAATTTTGACCATAATTGGAACGGCTTTGTAGAAGAAAGAGTAGGCTAACCATGTAGGCCTACATCATTTATAGGTCATGTGACATGCAATCATAGCTTACAGGCTACTGTAGCTTATCTTAAAACCTCATGCCTGTAATTTGTATAAATACATTTATACAGTCAATAAGTAAATTGTTAAAGAGTTAATTTAGTTATTTCGGTTTAAACAATTATGTCTGCATTTTACTGCTTATTTTATATGAATTCCATTGTATTTCTACATTGTCTAAAGTTTTACCTTAAAATTTCAACGAGGACATTCTCGCTCAAACACTTTTTTGGTGACACTTTATTTTACAGTGTCCTTGTTACACATGTTACATGAAGTTACTGCAGTAATAACTATAAATTACATGCGACTAACCCTAAACCAAACCCTAATGATCCTAACCCTATAGTAAGTACATGTAATTAATTGTTATTACTCAGTACTTAAATGTACAGTATAACTACACTATAACACAGACTCAAACTTAAAATAAAGAGCAACCACATTTTTTTTTATAAATCTCACCCGGCTGGCTGTAAATGGCATGAATCAATAAATGTATTTCTGCTCATAAATACGGGAAGTGATGTCACTCCTGGAAATAGCAGCAGGTGAGAGGCAGACCTGAACTGACACGGAAAGAATCGGAAGTAGTGTTGTCATAATACACCAACAAGAGCTAGACAGTGTTGACTTCGTCGTCTTCCTGGTTATTTAAGAGTTCAACGGCCTGAATCAGTAGCTTATCTATGGGTTTAATTGATAGATGTAGGTCAGTGGGTCTAAAGGCCTCACTCAGATTTGTTAACTAATTTACAGTTCAAGGAATCACATAGGCGATGTCATAAGATAGAAACAAGATTGAACATATATTATGGGAAATGTTAAGATGAACAGCCAATTGAAAAGATACATGAGAGTGTAAAGTGAAAAGAGGTTAGAGAAGAGAGATTATATTCCCTAGTTAAACACCCAAAGCAAACAAAATGGAGACGTGTCTCCAGCATGAACCAAAACACACACAGATTTGCATAAACACTGAGAATTGGGATAAACGTTTCTTTAAGGATATGATATTCTATATAAACACATTCTCGTGTTTTGGAAGGCAAATCACACACATGGAGAGGTGTAATCTGATTTCCCATTTCTGTTTTGCTTGGGTGAATTTTCTATTGTTATAATATATGGGATTTAATGGTTTTATAACTGACACATTTTTGATCACACACACCTTGAAGGTTCAACCCTTTTTAGGCATTGTAGGCTGTGTGAACACACCAACAAAATTGTGGACATGATTTGTAAATGCTAAATGATCTTGAAAAAGTTGTCAACTTGTAGTGTTAGCTGTAAAAAAAATAAAAATAATTGTCATAAATCAGGAATCTATGGTTTATTGTTAAAGTTGAAGTTAGTTCTAATATATTTCTCTCTCTCTCTCTCTCTCTCTCTCTCTCTCTCTCTCTCTCTCTCTCTCGTGTAATATTTGAGAGAGAAAAACACTACAGTACTGCAAATCGCAAATCCAATCACTGTGTGAACCAGTGGAGTTTTGCTGGCATCTAATGGGGAAAATATGGTACATATATTGTTCACACAATAATTATTATTATATATATATAAAAAATGGTCTTCTTTAAAATGAGACCAAGCTTAACATTTTTATGACAGTTTTTTGAGATTTTTGTCCTCTATGAACCTATGTGTAACTGTTTTTTTTTAATTGACGCACAAGGGTTAAGAATAGCCTGTTTATGAGAAGCACTAATAACTCACTGTCATTGGCTAAATTACACAACTTCCTGTCTTTCTTTAGAGTGAGTCTATCAGCATCCGTAACATTAACAGAAACACACTGGTTTTGATCAAGAGTAGTGCATCTTTTATTCATTAGATCTACATGAATCTGCATCTGTTCCAACCAAATAAACAAAAAATAAAACAGTAATAGCTTTTACAATTTAGGTCTTGCTGAGAGTGAACTGAAAACAGACTTTTAATTTACTCCGAACTTTTAACTTCACGTTAGTTGTAGTATTTGTTCTTCTATAGGTGTGGAATAGTTATAAAAGGGGATTGTTGCGTAAAGTTACAATAACTGCCCCATATTCCTGATAATACAACTGTCTAATAAGCAGGAGATGCTCAAAGATGTCCATCGTGTTCTGTACTTCATAAAATAATAATAATATATAACCTTTACAAAACAATATGTAGGCAAAAGAAAAAAATAAAGATAAATAAGACTCTCATACAGTATATTTATATCAGTCTGTTTCATATATATATATATAAATCCAAATTATTATTATTTTTTTTTAAATAAGCATAATAACATTTGTAAACCACATTTTTAATAACCTGGACATGTCCGTTCATGCCCAAACCCTGCATTCCATTAAACACTGCCTGACAAATAAATACATTCCTGAAAATAAAACACATACTTCAATACTTCTAAATTGCCTACTGTAAATATAATTTATATATACCTCATTTCTGTGCAAGAATCAAATGTGACCAAACATATGATCCTGGCCCCACTGATATGTGCAATACAGGTTTGAGCAGAACTTATAAACACTGGCACACTATCTAACTCCACGCATACAGTTGCTTTAGTTTGCTAGTTTTCTGTGGGACCTACTGGCTTACAAGGAAGAAAATGTACAACTTTTGTCAGTCTCCATGCAAGAAAATCACAAATATCTCACATATCTGGACAGGCATGCTTCAGGTCGTTCTTCATCACATTTATTTTGCTCTTTTGGTGAGTATTACGTGTAGTCTCATGTGCTTCAAATCGTCATTGGTGCTAGACGCTCCTTTGGGTCCCTTGAAATCCATAGTTGCTTTACTCTCCTTCAAACTATGGTGTCTTGGAAGGTTGAGATTGAGTCTTGTAATGTCCCTCATTCATAAGGCAGAAGAAAGCAGTCCGGAGTGTTGGAGACTCCATTGGAATCCATTAACCAGTGATGCAAAATGTGGCTTTGCTTCTTTATTCAGATCAGAAAGTTCCACCACATGGTTGTCAGTATTTAGCAACAGGAAGGATCCCAGCCGTCCAGGCTTTTCTTATTAAAAGTAGTCCTGCTGTGAAGTACAAACTGTGAAGCCATACCGTAGGCTATGTGTTGGTCTATATACGATTCTATGGAGTGCAGCAGGCATGGGAGTAGTGCTACAGGACAAGACAGAGAGTGACTGCTGTGCTAGTTTGGTATATAGACATGTGGAGAGAACTGGTTTGGGACATTGAGGGCTGTATTAGCTTTAGATTGCTCCACACCCGTCCTATATCACATTTTCAAAGAGCTGCATGGAGTTCATGATGTTTTCGTCCTGGAAAGCAGAAAGAAACAGTTATGACCGTTTGTAATGGTTGGCTGGCGTCAACCCTAACCTTTTCCCTGCCATTGACGTAATTTTCCGGCTTTCACTGTTAGACAGTAGGGGGCGTACTTACATTCAAGTGCTGATAAAAAAAAGAATGCATGAAGCTAGAATAACATGTTTTTGTTTGTTTGTTTAAAAGCAGAGGGTCTGTTTTTTCTTTTATTGCATGTTTAGATATTCATATCAACAAAATATTCTGGAGGCCATATAAGTTTTGTGAAAATGTTCAAAAATGCTGGTGGTGGCTGGACACTATTTACATACATTTGAATTGAATGTGATCATTTACATACAAATGGTTATATAATTTTGCACTAAATAATGCAAACATTGACATCTGAAGGGATTTAGGAATATTTACGTATGTTTTCGCACTGAACTGAATGTGATAATTCACATAAGAATATTTATTAATATTTATTCATTTTGACATTGAATGGAATGTGATAATTTTCATAAAATGGATTCACAAACTATTTACAAATATTATTTTAAAATTGAAATGAATGTCATGACATATATATATATATACGATTTTAGAAACATTTTACGCACATTTTCACATTGAATTGGAAGCAATAAGTATGTTTAGTTACTGAAATGGCAAGAAAGCACTTTGACTTGCTTTGATTATTTCCATTCTTGTTGCTGTCCAATTGCAAAAAAAAAAACCAAAACAAAAAAAAACACAATTAACATATGTTTACATTTAGTCCAAATTATAGCTGAATTAAAAAAAAAAATAGGATTTAAAAGTGACCCTGTTCATTTTTTTAATAATAATGTTCATTCTTAATTCTGTGTCATTACCTGGATGATCGAGGACTGTTTTTTGTTTGTTTTGTGATGAATGTTCATGTGTCATTTGTTTGTCCTGAGCAGTTAAAGTGCCGATTGTTCTTAAGAAAAATCCAGGTCCTGTAAATTTTTTGGTTTTCCAGCATATTTTGAATATTTGAGGACAACTGAGGGACTCGCACACAACTATTACAAAGGGTGAAACATAAGTTAAAGTAGATGATAAACATGTCTGTTGTTGTTCATTACAGTGTGCTTTTAATTGTTCTGATCAATTGTTCTGATCTGGTAAATTTCTACATTTCTAAATAGATTTAATTTACTGCAAGTATTGTAATTGTATTTTTTACTGATTAAATGTTAATATACGATGTTCAGTCAGTATGCATTATAGAAGTTAAGATATGTAATGTAACCCTAATAAAGCTGTTGATGTGAAAAACAAAACTTGGTTTAATGATTTATAATTTATTTAAAATGTATTTATTTAATGATAAGTAAACAAAATATAAACGGGCAAGTTTGAGTTAAGTCCATTTGCCTTTTAAGTTTTAAACATTTAAGTTAATTCAATGAGAAGACCACATTAGGTCAACTCAATTAATTAAGTTTGCAATTTGCCATTACTCAAAAAACTTACGCAACCACTTTCCTCAAATAATTTGAGTAGTCTCAACTTATTAGGGTTTACAGTGTACACACATTTCAAGCCAAAATTTGTGGGTAAATACTAATATCAACTTACTTTCTGACAGGTCTCAATAAACTCCTCAATGGTGACCACACCATCTCGATTTCTGTCCATTTTCTATAAGAAAGTTATAAAGTGTAGACGATCTTAATGCTCTAGTAAGATTGTGTGTGTTGAGTGTCTTCATATGCATAAATGTGCTTGTTATTGGTACCTGGAAGAACTTTTCCACATGTTCAGATGGAGCTTCATCTCGCACACTGGGGTATGTGTACCTGCCCATCATGTCGTAGATTGACTTCATGATTAACAGCATCTCCTACATGCACACAAACACACACATGCCACTTATTACTCTGAGTCCGCTTGACAAAAGTATCAGTGAAAGAAACTCTGGAGCATTACAGCATAAAGGTTTGGTGAGCACCTCTTTAGTGATGTAACCATCCTTGTTGATGTCGTAAAGGTTGAAAGCCCAGTTGAGCTTTTCGGTGACAGATCCTCTCAGCAACACGGACAGACCAATCACAAAGTCCTGCCAATGAGAGCAGCCGAGTCAGGGAAAAGGTAATAAATAGTAATAAAGAAACACTATAGCCCCTTTCACACAGAGCGTTGATCCCAGAAAATTGCCATAGAATTGCTGGAGTGCCTTCTGTGTGAACGTGAACACGTCCCGGGATTAATCCCAGGATGGGGACCTAGTAACATTGCTGGGATTAGTCCCGGAATGTGCCGTGCGTGAACAAAAGGCAGGACCAATGCCGTAATGTCGTAGTGATGACGCTGAAGCTGAGATTGTTTGCCAGCCTAGTGTAACGGTACGCGATACGCTATTATATGATCGAATCAGAAAAAAAATGCACAAGTGTGGTTTAGAGAGAGAAATCGCAGATCATAAACAAACTTAAAGTCCCCATGAAATCAGAATTTACGTTTTTTGGCTTTTAGTATGAATATTTTAGCCTTACTGTTATCTATAAGCTAGTGTGCTTCCAAAACAATGACCAAATTCACATTTACAAGATGTAAGCATTCAAAACCTACAGTCTCACTTCCGCCAATATGGATCAACGATTTTAATGACATCACTCTGCACTTCAGCTTCTCATCAGACTTTCTGTCCAATCAAAATCTCTCTAGAATCTGAAGAGTCCCGCCACATTATAAATAGACACTGAAGCTGCGGCTGAAATCGGTCACTTGTTTGCACATTTTCTATTTTCTACATGATAAATGGCACATAGTACACTAGATAGGGGATATGGAACGATTCAGACAGCGTAAATAGGCTTTCCATTGTGGCGAATGAAGTCTGGTTTCACATTAGTGTCACGCGAAACGCCGCAGCACACACAGTCTGCTCCAGTCCAGAGACACGATAGCACAGGCCGGATCATATGATCAAGTCGGCGCAGACCAGAAAACGTATCGGACCCATTTGAATTCTGCTCAGAATGCTATACTTTAAAAGTGATTTGGAGATTAGGATAAATGGTTAGAGATTAAGAGGAAACTGTGGCTTTACCGAGTTTAACGGCTCCGGCCGAGCAGTGATATGAACTAAACGCTATTGGCCATTTAAAAAAAAGGGGAGGATATTGTTCGATATGTCCCGCCCTGTTTTCCTGTTTCAGTGGTAATTACGTCAACAAATTGAATAATGCTGTGACATTCAAGGCAATTCAGCCGGCCTTTAAGACGCTTCGGAGACATTACACATCACATCCTGATGTCATGTGTCTTTACGGGATGTGTGTGAACGCATAAACAGATTCCAGAAAATCACTGGCAGTGTGAATTAACCAAAATCAAACGATCCTGGGACAACTCCCGAGACACATTAGCATTGTATTTTCCGGAATCTCTGTGTGAAAGGGGCTTATGAGTGAAGAAATTCTCACCTCAAAACGAATGGAGCCATTTCTGTCAAGATCAAATGCATTAAACAGGAAATGGGCGTATGTGGTGGCATCTGAGGGAATAATGAAAAATAGATCAGTAAGATATAAAACTTCAAATTAGTCTCCAATCTGAATTCATGCCAAACCAAAATACTGATTTAGTGAAAAACATTTGTATTTACCCCCTTGGGGAAAGAACTGAGAGTAGATGGTCTTGAAAGTTTCCTCATCAACCAAACCACTTGGGCACTCCTTAAATGGAAAGAGAGGCACATCTAATTAAACATCTAATTAAACAGATAATGGACTAATTCTCACTGTGCCACATCGGCAGCTCATGAAGGCTTTAAATAAGAGCATTGTGCTAATTTTCTGCCCTATATTGTACACATCTGCTTATGCAAACAGAAAGAACAACATTTTCAATCCCAAAGCTTTTCTTTAAAGATGAACTGTCATTTTTAAAAATTAATTATACTATTTGTGCTGCAGACATGAATGATAACTAAATCATGCTGCTTGTTGAGGACAGGTGTGCTAATACTTTTTAAACAACCTGGTTGAGTTATCACCTGTTGGACATGTTAAGGGAGGAACTCAAGTCCATAATATTTTGGTGTAGATTCTTTTGACTTGATGGGTCAGTGAGAAACCACCTAGCAAGCAACCATCCAGAATACTTGGGAAACAACCTAGCAACAAACCAACAACCACCCACAGTACCCTAGAAAATACTTGCCCTGGCAAAACCCCAGAATTTGCAAGAAAGAAACCACCTAGCGATCCTCTCGCAACCGCATAACACACTAACAACAATCCAACACAAACACCCTAGCATTGTGGTCGCGAGTTGAGTGGTTAAATGTGAAAAATCTGGATTTTTTGCAGTTCTGTTCGGAGTTTGTCATACAAAAATGAAATCCTTTTTCTTTAAACTTAGTGCTTTGTTAATATATAG
The DNA here is from genome assembly GCA_021554675.1 of Leuciscus idus. NCBI lineage: Eukaryota > Metazoa > Chordata > Actinopteri > Cypriniformes > Leuciscidae > Leuciscus > Leuciscus idus. The sequence continues at coordinate 16,287,535 of CM038639.1, read as the reverse complement.
TGTTAAACACATCACTTTTTCCATAACATCGATTTTATTCCCAGCTAACAGGGGGTGTTCTCAAAATGTTGGCTAATGTTCTGGCAAGGTTCTCTCAAAGTGGTAGCAAACATTCTTCCAGTAACATTAATAGAACATTCGTTCAGAGTTATCTGATATCTTTAATAATGTTCTCAAAACGTTAGCAAAAAAAAACAAAACAACATTATTCATGAAAAAAAAAAAATCTGAAACGTTTTAGTTGGACATTCATAGAATGTTTTTTTTTTAAATGTTACTTCTGTAATGGTTACTGTTTTATGATTGAAATTGCAAAATGTCCTATAACTAAATAGAAAACGTAACATTTTGCAGTCTAATACATTTATTTCATGCATGGATTCTTTTGACGGCGCTTTACGAGCTTGCAGCGTCATCTGCGGGACAGTTTGCCAGGGTTCAAAGAGCCAAATTCGAGTAAAATTTGCCATTGAAATGTGTTACTCGCCAGTTGCCCGGTAAAGCCAAAGCACAGCATTGTGTTTATTTTCAGTTTCAATTCACAGTAAATGCTAGTACTTCTCTGCAAGTGTTGTGTGTTTGAGTCACTTATAATTTGCTTTTGGGAACCCAACATGCACCAACAATCTTCCCAAATTCATAATGTCAACAAAGAGAAGTGTTAAGGTCTCCCAGCGGTTTTCTGCCAAAATAAAAGCTCAATGGTTTAACGTTTGAAAGCAAATAAATTAAGACAACTATACATTTTAGTATTATCATTTTACTGTTGTTCTGTAAAATAACTCAAATATCAAATAATAATAATGATAATAATAATTATTATTGTTATAAAAAACTACATTAATAATAACAAATCCCTTAATACTTGTATTTCTTGATTTCACAGACAGAGCTTAGATTAAGCCAGGATTAGGCCTAGTTCAATTAGGACATCTGTAGTTTTTATAAACATGCCTTAAAAAAACAAAACATTACTGGTGTGCATCTTGAGACAAAACAATGGCAGTGACATATTTTAAGATATGTCAGTGTAAGTTGCTTTCAGTTAAAACAGCTCAAACATGCATTCTAGTCTGGGACTAGTCTTAACCCTGGAGAACCCAAGAACCCTTTTCTTCTTTGGAAAATTATGAACTATGCATTAAATTACTGCTATAAGTTCACTGAACACCAAAATATCCACTTTTTCAATTTTAACCATTTATTCCCTAATTTAGGATTAGGGCCAAATTTAACCCATTGGGCTTTAGTCGTATCATGCCATCCTGGTACGACTCAACCTGTTCACCTTGAAAGTTCACGTCAGGCAACTCAAAGCCTTTCTTTCGTCAACTAAGTTTTTGCGGCACGATTTGGCTCCATCTGCAGTCTCGGCAAACGGCACATCTTCATCACTGGACGAGTCATTGGATGAGTCACTGTCTTGGGCAGAAGATTCACCACCATCACTTTCATGCGGTTGACACAATTCATCAGAATCGCTATCGCTGTCCAATTCAGGGCCAAAGTCACTATCATCAGCTTCAAGTTGCTCCAATACTTGTTTTACAATGATCTTTCTCTGTTGCTTTCCCTGTCCTGAAAAGGGAGCGGCCATACTCCCTGAAAAGATATACTAATTTATTAGTCTCTGGCCCTGTACTACTGAGGTAACTTATTCAAATATATTATACAAATGAAATTATTTCAAGGCTTTAGCCAAATACAGGACTGTCACCATTCTCCTTCAAAGTCACTCAAAGAACCAAAGGGTCATTTTTGACCCGACATTTTTTTAACCCATACACCCAGAGGGTCATTTTTGGCCCATCGTTTTTTGAACTAGCTCAGAGTCGCTAATGTATCCAAAAAGAATATAAAACGTACTTCTAGGCATTCTGCAAGCTAATACTAAATAGATTAACAAAAAATACACAATTTTACCAACCGCTGGTTTGCTGAGAAGATTTTGTTTGGGTAGGTTTCCAGCTCAACAAAACAGCATGTGGTCAGCCATCTTGTTACTACCACTCTGGCACTTGTGAGTTCAATATTCATCCACTAGGTGTCTCTATGCAGGGGCCAGAAGTGGCACTCTGGGCTTTTGAAGTTAAATTTGACATTTTTTTTGTTTGTTTGTTCATTTTGGGTAGCAGCAATTAACAGCGGCCAAATTTGACCCCGTGGGAATATCCGTGGAAGTGTTACTAATTTCTCATTGCACAGATAGTTTGTTTCTGTGTTTCTATATACAAATGTCTATACAATGTGGGGGTCTAAAATCATTTCAGAACATTAAAGCTCAATATAATTTACAAGGCACATCTTTTTATATGTATTTGCGAATAAGATCGGACCTTCGGGCATTTGGGTGCCTTGGGACTCCCATTTACCTATTCACCCACTGCGCAAATTAATCCTTCCTTCTGAGAGATATCCCTCTTCTGTTTCGGTTATTTATCGGTATCTTCTTGAGCATTCATACAAACCCTTATCTATTACAACTGTTTGGGCCAAGGATCTTAATGAAGATGTGCATGTTTTATTTTCGGATCAGGTATGGAGGATGTTTAAGCGGTCTTCAAAGAACCCCAATCATCAAATGATACACTGGAAATTACTACATTTACTTGACTCCTATGAAACATTTCTATATGAATCTATCCTCCTCTCCCAAGTGTAATCTTTGTTCTCAAGGATCTCTAGGTACGTACTTGCACTTCTTTTGGGACTGTCCCCTCTCTCTCACTTTTTTGAACCCAGCTCTCACAGGACTTATCATATCTGTTGGACACTGATATTTGTTTGACCCCACACCATTTTTAAAAAAACGATTTTAGGGACCTTACCTTATCCATTCAACAAAGATATTTTACTGTTAGCCGCTCTCACAGTAAAAAAAAAAAAAAAAAAAAAAGTTAGTTAACCGCTGGAATCCTCTTCACACAATGGACAGACGAACATGGACAGTGTCTTTGCTGGACATTATATCGATGGAACTCTCAACTTCTCGTATGCATGGATCCACTGTGAATTTATGGCATGCTGCTTTTGATATTGTGTCAACTTTTTTAACATCTATGTAATTAATTAATTAATTAATTTTATTATAATTTTTTTGGGTCTGCATTCTATGTTTGTATTTTTATTTTATTTTCTTGAAGTCTACCAGGGGTGGGATGGGGTGGGTTCTAGATTTGTATAGTTGCTTTTTTCTTTGTATTTTTGTGTTTCTTGACTTTAAAAAAGAAAACCCAATAAACAGTTGTAAAAAAAAAAAGTCTATACACAATGTAAAGTATTTGCTTTGCCTCGGTTCTTCACTCGAAGCTTCTAACACAATCACAATTGTTGGCACATTTGCGACATCTGGTGTTCAGACTTGTTTTGTCCACCATATCTAACAAATCCCTTCAGCAACAATTTTTTTTCAAATCAGCTGTTCAGACCTTCCGATACCGCATGAAGGTCGAAGCTTCTAACGTCATTATTCACGTGGTATTGTAATTTCGATACAAGCATCGGCACAGTTTGTGATACAATAGCTTTGAAAACTGTCGGAGCCCAGGTATCAACCGTCCCATCACTACTTGCAACAGTTTGACCGCTGACCAAACACAGTAAACACTGAACTACCTCAACATTAACCTTATTTTTCCCCTCTCCTTCACAGACACTTACATTTTTGAAGCCCCTATAAAGGGACTGCAGCTCCTTCTTGGTGAATTTGGTCTGAGCCTGCAGCTGCTCCAGACCCTCAGGCTGATGTCTCACCGTGGACAGCTCTAGGTCACTGTCACTGCTGTCTATGGGAGAGAAAGAGGAAAAAAAAGAGAGAGGAAGAAGGGGAAAGCAGAGAGAAAAAGAGGGAAGGGGTCGGGAAGGGGGTGAGTGTATGGGATGCAGGGTGGGATGGGGTGAGAGAGCATTTAAAAGTGGTTGCGAGGAGAGAGAGAAGAGGAAGAGGAGTGAAAGCAAAAGAGTTAGCATAAAAGTCAAAGACAGGCAGGAAGAGGATAGAGATGGAGGTTTGATAGACAGGGTAGCACTTTATTTTTCAATGTGATTGACTGCTGATGTCAATGTGAATTATTTTATTTTAAGTGTTTACATACTATGGCATTAAAGCAATTATAATGGGTGGATTTATAATTGGTGGGTTTAACTATTTGTCTCTTCTCAGCTCTGCTAGTGTCTGTATATGAGTTAGCATATAGTCATCAATCACATAATGAAGAAAGAGCTAAAGAAAAGAAGGTAGATAACTCAAATAATAGGCCGATGCTTACACTCACCGTCTTAACAAAAACAGACAAAAAGTGAGATAGGGTGGTAAGAGAAGGACAGAAAGGGAGAGAAAGAGAGAGAAACAGAAAAGCCACAAAAATTAGAACAAAAATCACAAAAAAAGATGGAGGTCTTCAAATAATCAGTGTTGTTATTGTTAACTAAAACTAAAAATCTATGATCAATAAGTTATGACAACAATCATCAAAATAAGTTAAGCAATTTTCTACTTTTTTTTGTTATACAAGATTTAACAACATTTTTAAGCCAGTTTAATGTAATTTAATGTAAGGCAGCAACTTTTTTTACAGTGAAAATGACTAAACTCATTCAAAATATTAATAAATACTATAAAGTATATAAATAATACTACATACTAAATAATACTAAAATATCCCTGCAAATAATGAAGCTTTAGGGAACAAAAGATATTAAAATTAATTAAATGACACCAAAATATTAGCTTTTTAAGCTTCAATCTAACTAAATTCAAAACAAATTCTCTGAATATTATATGCAATTTTGCCTCTCAAAGTAATTCTGTTTTAAGGAAGTTTAGATATTTTGATAAAATGCCAAATTTAATCAAATTTAACCCAGAATATTCGTTCAAGTTCATGTAAATATATGACATATAAACAATATAAAAAGGCTCCATTTTCAACCAACCCCTGAAATTACGTTTGCTAGCGACTCTCTCTCTCTTACCTGTCTCAGTTATGTCTATAAGTCCGAGCAGATGCATGAGTTTGAGAAACATTAAGACCAAGCAGACGATGCCCACGGTCTGTAACCCCTCTGTCTCCCACCTCACACTCATCCTGACACTCTGTCCCTCAACACTCTTTTACTGCACGTCTTCCAACACTTGTTCTTCCAGGTTAGTCCTGTTTTAGACTGTTAATTCCACAAGCTTCATGAATGAATCATAAAAATCCTGTAAAGCCGATAACATATTTGAGGTACAAAGATGGGCAGAAGTCCCGTGTCTATAAATATCTGGTCCGCTTTTCCAAAAAGTCAATAAAACATGGAAGAAACAAAAAGATGACACTTATGGTGTCATTTTGTCTTAGCCTTGTGTCCAAAATGACTTTGAAGTCCAGATATATGCTGGTAACTCTCATCTCTCATTATTTCTTTGCCTCTACTCTTCTCACATCTATTTAAAAGTTCACTCTGACACAATTTTCAGAGGGAATTGAGAAAACTCCCACTCAGGAGACAAGTTTGTCCCAATTAGATTTAGACACAACCCTAACATGAATCTTGAACTTTGACATGATGATAAAAAATATGCTTAAAATGAATGAATAGACTACATAAATCTTTCAAATGAATGTTCCCTGACAAGGAAGTAAAAATATTTTATGCTTTTGATAGGGTTTTATTGTGGAATGGAATTTAATATTATGCCCTTTTACAAAGTCTTGATTTTGATTTGGGGTGTACATGAATAGTATACCCTGCTTTCATGCATGAATGTTCAAAAAACACATTATTTTTCACATATTTTGTACTGTTGCAGCACCTCTGATCCCAGTCTGTCTGAAATGCTCTGGGATGCATTTCCCAAAAAATCGTTAGCCAACTATGATTGCAAGTTCTTTCATTACCAATATTACCAATATTCTGTCATTAACAATATATCAACGATTTGGTGTTTCCTAAATCCATAGTTCCAATGAACTATGAGTTCCAATGAAAGCAAACAGCATCACAAACTTACATGGTTGGAACTACAGCTCTTAAGCTGTGGTTAGAAGCATATTCCTTGTTAAAATGACATATGGACTTAAATAGACCATACTCTTGGACATTAAGTAAGCAAGTCGTACTATGTTGGTTAGGCAGTGAGTTACATGGTTGTATGGGAAACGTTGCCCTGTTTAGTTCCTGTTACTATGAAGCCCCTCCTTTCAAAAAGCGCAGTGTGCTCTGATTGGTGGGCTGGATCAGTGTTGTGATTTGGTCTTTGGTTTTGGAAATGTCACGCCCCTAACCATTACCACAAGACACTACCACAACTCAACCAGGCCACGTTCCCTTTATGTTGCATATTCGTTGGGCTGGAATTATTTAAATGAGGAATATTTTGAAACCGACGTTCCCGGAAGAAAACTCAAGGCTACAGTCGAGGCATTTCAGGGAGTTCAGAATCAGAAGTAGTGCCTACTGATATAGAGAATAACTCCCTTTGTAACTTTGCAGACCTTTTTCATGCTCACACAGTAACATACAGTAAAGGAAGTTGAAAATGTGGCTCTTTAATATTTGAAGTTGTTGGAATAGATACACACTCATAAGGTGCCCTAAATCCTGCTTCCCTTGCCTTGTGAACCAGTTTCCCACGACTAATTGTTCTCTCTGTATTTCAGCCTTTGTGATATGACGTAGATCTACAGAGACTGTTCTTCATTTATCCTCCTACTCGCAGCCTTATTCACTGCTCACTTGCCAAGTGTGATCTTTAAGATTTTGTATTGCACAACTAATTTATGACAGCAGTGCAGAAAATGTCAATTTTCATAGGGAATTGAAAAATACAGCTTCTAAAGTTTTCAGTTTTGTAAGCTCATGAACAGTGTAAATGTATTTTAGAGGTCAAAGGTCAATGAATGTTTACCATTAAGGCCCATTAACACCGAGAACGATAACTATAAAGATAACAATATTAGCGTCTACACCAGCTGATGATATCGTTCTGTTTATTCTAAGCGCAAGCTTGTCTTCCGCTTTAAATGCTTGAACTTGTTATAGTCAGTGTTTTCATTGTTCATCAGCTGGATGAAATCATTCTGAAAGTGATTCCAATGAAATCGTTACTCTGTGCCGTTATCGTTATAGCTGTGGTGTGAACTCTGCTATTCTTTAATATTGAGAATGATTTTTAGAACTATATCTTTATCATTATCTTTACAGTTATCGTCCTTGAACGGGCCTTTAGAGTGCAAATATGGTCCAGATGGGTCTTGAACTGAGCCCTTTATGGAAGAAAAATAATGTCAAATGTTTTTGAAATAAAAAGCCTGTTGAATTGCAAAAAAATAGGCATTACATTAACCATGCTTGCATTTTAATGCATTGTATTTTTAGGGCTTGCATTTTTATGGGCTGAAATTCAACATGGGTGAATATTTAAGCTGTGAATATTTCAATTAAAAACATTTCAAACACATTTTCATTATTAAAAATTCCATAATCCATATTCACCTTTCATATTTCGCTTCCAAAATATTCAAACTGTTTAAAAATACAACCTATAATATTTAACAGGCATTTTTCGGTCCATTTTATTTCGCTTTGCAAATTCGCTTCCACAAATTCAGTGGTTCAAATTTGACAGTAAATTCAACATAGACATCCAGGAACTGCAGGAAAAGCAGTAGATTGCCGAGCATACTCTCCATCTGCTGTTAGTCTACCCAGAGCCATATAGAGAGATGTTTCCAACTGTGTCACCACCTGTCCTACACTTTTTAATTGTTCGGGACTTTAGGATACTATATGTAGCAGTTTTGCTAGTGAAATTTTTGGCCGATCTCGTCTGATATAAGACATCTGCTCAACAGTCCGTGGTCATCATTGTCTATTTATCCTTTTTATTATGGGCCATACATTTTCAACAGGAGGCAGAAATGGACTTAAGGCAGGCCAGTCAAGCACATCCACTCTATGGTTTAGAGTGTCTATAAAACCACTCTGTTGTAGCACATGCAGAATGAGGCCTGGCATTATCTTGCCTCCCAGGAAAGATGTCATCTTGATGGCAGTATATGTCTCTGTACAATCCCAATATATACCTCCACGTCAATGATACCTTCACACATATGCAAATCACCCATGCCGTTTGCAATGATGCATCCCCATACCATGGTAGATGTTTGCTTTTGCACCAGTCGCTGAAGAAAGTCTGGATGGTTCCTTTCGTCTTTGGGAACATACACCCCAGACCTATTCTAGATTCTAGATCTATTGTATTCTGCTTATGATGAAGTCAAAGAGTGCTACAATTTGTGATCCCTATACTATAAATCTCATTTGCCATCAATAGAGAAATTTTTCTAACCATTCTTAATCAGCCAAACTTTAATTTTCCTCGTCTGAGTTTGAGAACATTTAAAGAAATATCGCTCTGATGGCTGATGCTTCAAATCTGCGATGTACTATTTGCATTATACACTATGAACAGACACAAGGAAGTTGAATAAATAAGAGTTGACAGATCAAATTCCTCTCAGAGCCGGCATATATTGATCATTAAGCACGCTTCCCTTCACAAGTAATACTTCACCATCTCTGATTGCGTATTAGATTCACACAACCAGAAACCCAATCAGAAACCCAAAATAAACTTCACCCTTCTGAAACACGGCGTTCAGGAATAGTCAGAGCTGTAGTAAGTGATGCCACAGAGCTAAAAATAGTCCCCTGCTGATCCGTTGGGTGGTCCGGCTCAAGGGCCAATAATGGACAAAAGATTTATGTATAGATTACATGAGGCACTCAGACCCTTCCAGCTGATGAAGTGTTTATTTGCATAAAAAACAGGCGACATGTTGTATCACTGGATGAATATATGACCTTCCTAGTGCCTATGCTCTATATCCCTGCAGAAAAACTGCAGAAACCAGCCTAAATTGGTTTGCTGGTCTCAGCTGGTATTATCTGGGCTACCCTGATTTCCCAACCTGACAGCTGACCAGTCGCCAAAACCCCTTGAAAACAGGCAAACTAATCCAGCCTGATATGGTTTGGAGAAAAGATAAGACCAGCAAACCAGCTTAGAGGACTAGTTCACTTCAGAATTGAAAATTCCTGATAATTTACACCCCCCACATCATCCAAGATATTCATGTATTTCTTTCTTTAGTCGAAGATTTTTGAGGAAAACATTCCAGGATTCTTCTCCATATAATGGACTTCAACGGTTGTCAACAGGTTGAAGGTCCAAACTGCAGTTTTAATGCAGCTTCAAATGGCTCTACACGATCCCAGCCGAGGAATAAGGGTCATATCTAGCGAAACGACCAGTCATTTAAAAATATATACTGTATATAGTTTTTTGAAACGCAGGGTGAACTCAAGAAACGAAGGGAGAGCTGGATCCAAATGCAAAGTTTAATAAGAAAATAGACATAAACAAAACCATAACAGAGACCAGGGAACCGAGAACAGAATGAGACACACCAAAGTACATGTAGGACAAGACCTGACAAAGAACCCAGCAAACACAGAACGTTGTACAATGTATCCAACCTTCTAACAACGTTTTAACAACATGACCAAAAGGTTTATACAGTATAACTACGTTGTGTGGTGAAGGTTGTTACAGCGTTGTCACGATGTTGACATTGAACCACCATTCAGGGCCATTGCTTAAGGCTGTGCCGAGGGTGTCTGGACAACCACTGGACGACATATGTACTCGTCACTGCCCTGAAGCGCGAAAATCAGCCTTTAAAATTTCAGTCGACCGCTGGGCTCATTGTGTTGTCTCATTCTTCATCAAGCAAGGATACAAGAGAATTGCATTTAATTTACCTCAGCTAAATAAGATACGTAATTATTCAAACACAATCTACAACTTCCTTGTCTAATTAGTCTAACTGAAGGGACAGAATAACATTAGTTGATAATTCATGGAGTTTGCGATCTTGTGTAAATTACAGTAGCTACTAGTGTGTGCTAGCTTTATTTCTTTTAGTATTCATCCTTTAAAGGCACACTATGCAAGATTTGTACCTTAATATAACAGCTTCGAAATCATTTTGATGGAAAACAATGAAAGTTTGAGAGGTGGCGCCCCGACAAATCTCGTGAGAATCACGACTTGCTTTACGGCACGACGTCACATACATCAACAACAAATGAAGCATCCTCTATGGAAGACACTAGCACGCATTTCAGACGTGAATCATGGCAGAGTTGACGAAGAAAACAAAGAAAGCGCGGTCGGAAGACTGCAGAGACGGCTCTGCGTGAGTGGTATATACGACAGTAACGTTACTCCACAAGTAGCCTACTCCACAGCGACTCTAGGGGTCGCTGTTTGAGAAAAACAGAAACTGCATAGTGTGCCTTTTAATTCTTAACGTTAGGAAAAGAGTTGAACATATTCTGGTCAGGTATGACAAATATTTTAACTTTATGCCAAAAGTTATAAGCCACAATGAAACCAAAATGACTTTAATGATGAGTAATTGACATTTCAGCACTCCTTGAACAGACAGCGACTTAAGCGTGTACCTGTTGCACGTTAATATTTTTTTCTTTTTTGAAAACGCACAGAGAGAATAAATTGTTTGTAACCGCTCGCAAACTTGTTTCTTTTTTCCTTTGATTTGTCTGCGATTTATGCTAGCCTATCATGTCTAATAAATCATGTTTTAATAAAGTTGAATTAGCTAACCTTCTATGTCATTTTTACTTTTCAAAGTGTACACTTGCAGGTGTTGATTATAATTAATTTACTGTTAGACCCATAAATAATAATAAGGATAAACAATATTTCAAATGTATATAATTATATATTATCATCTGACTAATTAAAAATGAACCGCAAAACATAACATGCTAAATGGGGGATATCTGTTTCCAGCATAAAAAAAATTAATTGTCAGAACGTCGTCTCTCAGTTGCTGAATGTCATGCAACAACGTTGCTACAGCCCTGTCGCGTCTTACAATTCTACGTTGTTACAATGTTGCAAGCACATAGACATATTGAGACATATAGACATATAGAGTTGTTGCCATAGCAGAAATGCAACGTAAATGTGTTTGCTGGGAGCACAGGAAACACAGGGGTTTAAATACACATGCGCAAACAAGGTTAAAGGCACACTATGCAGTTTTCCGTTTTTGTCAAACAGCGACCCCTAGAGTCGCTGTGGAGTACTTGTATTTAACGTTACTGTCGTAAATACCACTCACGCAGAGCCATCTCTGCACTCACGACCTGATCCCCTCCCCCCTGTATACCGGTACCTGTTCAATAGGATGGAAGCGTTGGACATCGAACAGGCACAGATAGCCTCCGAAGATGTCTGCTGACGAGGTAATGTTTCACGATTTCATACAAATATGCCAGCTAAAGTTTGCATAAGCACAGTACACATGCCATACGAAACCTGAACCAGACAAAGGACTATGTGATAAATACACATCAAAACACCTGAGTTCAGCTAGTAAACTTGCTTGTGAGGTAAGCTGGGCAATAAAACATAACGCAAAAACATGTAAGAGAAACGAGTGTTTGTTATCAAGTCTGCTAACAGCTCTGCTAATCGATAGCTAGCTGGACATATGTGGAAATTAGTGGACTGGTCTTATTATCAACAATGGATGAATGAACAACTTAGTAAAAAATGACATACAACAAGCAAGCGCAACAACATACAACATAGAACGCAAGCAAGTTTACAAATAAGAGATTTACTTACTAGTCCATCAACAAGAACACCAGGTCAGCATCGCTGTTGCATCCTTTAATGCTTTTTGGCTCTCGCCAACGAGTGAAAGCCTGACCGAGTGGGACTCTTGTGTGTCACTTTCTCGTTTTCTTTTCCTTGACTCTTCCGAAAACGTTCTTCGTCGACTCTGTCATGATTCACGTCTGAAATGCGTGCTAGTGTCTTCCATAGAGGATGCTTCATATGTTGTTGATGTATGTAACGTCGTGCCGTAAAGCAAGTCGTGATTCTCGTGAGATTTGTCGGGACGCCACCTCTCAAACTTGCATTGCTGGTTTTGCCAGCGGCATCCCCCCCCCCCCGCTTTGCTAACGGGATGATTCGCCCTACTACGAGTTTGTTTACCATCGAAATGATTTCGAAGCTGTTATATTAAAGCTGCCGTCGGCAACATTTTTTTTTATCATATTCAGTGAAATTGACACTATAATCCGACAGAACAACATAAATAAGATGGTTTTAGAAAAAAAACCGAGCTTCTAACTCCACCTGGAGCGTGTTATTTGTTTTGCAAAAATCCACCGCTCCCGGATCATCGGGTCCAATCAGCGCAGGGGGGTGTGAGATCTGACTGTCAATCACAGGTCGTGCACACGCCACAGATCCCCCTCACTCGCGCACGTTAATATCACATGCACACGCCACGCCTGAAGTTCGCCTGGAGATTGCATGAAGCGTGATGGCGGAGAGAAAATCTACTAACAAGCTTCCAATTCCTCGGTTATTGCTATCTATGGATAGATTAGCCAGGGCAGCCTACCTCCGAGTCCATGGTGTTGATAGATGCTGAAGAGACGGACGCGTTCACAGAAAATCAGGTACACACGCACAGTGACGCACTGACGAGCACGACTCGATGGGAGGGTGCTCGCTGGTAGTGGGGAGGGGCATGAGAGTTGTAAACATTCAACATTTTGGCTAATCGACCCAATCTGCCAGACTTGCCGACTGCAGCTTTAAGGTACAAATCTTGCATAGTGTGCCTTTAAAACAAGTTAACAAGACACACCTGGGGAAGACTAATCAACATGAAAAACTACAAAGAACTACAAAACGTGGCACAAGACAGGAAATAACAAAAGGTTCACACAAGACAAGGATGAACACAAGACTGGAATCATGACATTTTTAACCACAAATGATCGTCTTGCACGTCCACGACTTCACGCATTACGTAATCACGTTGGAAAGGTCAGGCGGTAACTTTCTCCTCCAACTTCAAAATCGTCCGACATCATTGTTTTACCTTCTTTTTGTAAATGCCGTTTGCCTTAATCTTTGCACATTCGCTTTGTAAATACTAGGTCAGTAATTCCGCCTACGTCACGTGTGACCATTCAACACGATTATGTAATGTGTGGCGCGTCACAGCTAGTGCAAGAAGAGCATCTGTGGTTAAAAAGTAAATAAATGTTTTAATTTTTTTATAAAATGACCAATTGTTTCGCTGGATTAGACCCTTATTCCTCAACTGGGATCGTGCAGATCCCTTTGAAGCTGCATTGAAACTACAATTTGTATTGAAACTACTGAAGTGAACTAATCCTTTAAGCCACAGACAGTGATCAAAATAATTATTGCAAAATTATGTATGAAATGAATCTAGTTTTATTTTTATCAGGACACTGATAAGACTGAATTGTTCTCATATGAATGTTCATGATTTTAATCAAAAGTGCAATTCAATGCACATTTCAATAATGCCATTGATTTAATTTGTAATTCTTCTTAAAGAAAAGAAATTACTGAGGGTACCTTTAATAATTAAAATTGTAAATAAGTTTAGATTGATGCTTGTCAATAACAGTGACCAATTACTTCTTCTCCTGAAAGTCAAACAAAAGAGACACAAATGTCAAGACCATTTAGGGATATCGATCAAAAATAAACAACTGTACCAACAGATTAACCAGCCAATAATATGAATGTTAAAATATGACACACAAATGCTAAATATTGCATATCGTACTAGGCCAATCTTTTCATTACTCTTTATGTCTTGATAGTTTGAAGTAATTCAAGACAACAAAAACGCGACATGACACAAAGCACGTCCACCAGACAACAGAAAAAATGTGGAAAACTGGAGGAAAAATGTGGAAAAATATCTCCAATCTCAAACTTTGTGACTCCAGAGCAAGTGCATCTATATGAAGGCGCTGACTCTGATTTGTACTTTTAGAAATGTATGATTGGGTATGATCTTGTGATGAAGCGAGGGGTGAGAGGGAAATGGACAGTGCCCTTCAGGACCAGAGACCAACGGACCCATTTTTAGGTAACCGTAAAGAAAGCCTGTTCGATAAAGCATACATAATGAATGAAGGGTAATGTTAGACTGGGTTTTGATTCAAAGAGAGAGAGAGAGAGAGAGAGAGAGAGAGAGAGAGAGAGAGAGAGAGAGAGAGAGAGAGAGAGAGAGAGAGAGAGAGAGAGAGAGAAAGAGAGTGTGTGTGTGTGTGTGTGTGTGTGTGTGTGTGTGTGTGTGTGTGTGAGAGAGAGTATAGTATTTATTACACCAATATAACAGTCTCAATAAGTTCCTTGTCTTTGAGTATGTTGTAAATAAGAAAAACATACTAGCACATCATAAACCTAAACAGTAAAAGTGTCCTAAAACATGTGTCATTAATAACAGACACACCCAAACATGTATAATCAGCTATTTGTTTATAGCACATACAGCAAGTCCATGAATACATTTTCAAGATTTTAGTTAAAATTTTAACAAATGTATAAAGGGAAATCTGTATTTCTTATATATATTTTTTTTCTTATTTAACTGGGCACCATCTCACAGTTTTTCCACCATTTTAATCACCATTTGGCCATCATTATTTAAAATAGTATATTTTAAATGCATTTTAAATGGTCAAGTGCAACATTTTAAGCACAAATAAGGCCATAAAAACAGCAAGCATGTTTATTATGAAAGAATAGACAAAATACTGTTAAAAATATTTTTTAGATGTGTAGCATTTTCACTTTTAAAGTCAACTACTAAAACAACATACTACTTAAGTGAGGACATGTGGCCTTCAGTTGTTTTTATAAATACAATAATCTAATTAATAAGCAAATAATACAAGTCAATTATGATTATTAAAAAAATATATATATATTATGAATTTACCTTTTATTAGCATTTAGGAATTATTTGTGCATTTGAGAACATCCAAAAGGGGAGGTTGTCAGATTTTAACACATTTAGGACAGTTTTGTTCCCACCCGTTGCTGCAGTCCCACTTTAACACATGATGTAACAGGTATGTGTTGTGCTCTTATTTGCCTACAGTAGAGCGAAAATTGTGATAAAATGCTTTAAACTTCAATTGATCGCCTACCATCCAAATAAGACCCAATGACCTTCAAAACTCACAAGCAGGAAAAACTCAACAGGAACAATATATTATTGAATTCTGTGAGAGTGCAATACCTTTCCTTCACTTTAACACAAACATCACAACATCAGATTTGTTAACGCTATCTATCATCGGGGTGCACCTGACGCAACCCCGGCCACAAGGGCCTCATTGGTCAAGCATATCACCATGACAATAAAGGGGAGGACCTCAGTTCTAGAATGCTCCTTACCTTCCAGTGACATGGGCTCCAGAATGCCGAACTGTTTGAGAACAGCCACAAACAGAATGATGACCACTCCGATGGCAAACAGCTCCATTCCCTGAATACCCATGGCTGCAATGAATTACGATTCTTGGCACAAGAGCTTCTAGAACCACTGGAAGTGAAAGTATTAATCTCTGTACTAACACGGGACAAAGCCAACTGGCCGTTATAGCATGGCGCCAGATGCAGGACGTCTCAAAAGGAAAGATTCATTTCAGTAGTTCCTCTGAAGAATATTTAAAAGAAAAACCAGGGGATATTTTTGGCAGAACATCAAGCTAGCAGTGTTCATGGGAAAAAGAGTCCGGTCTAGTTACACTTATTTTGTCTAAGTTGAAACACTAAGTCAGTGTTTCCATGTTAGGTCATTTTTTCTTGAAAGCCCCTTCGCATAAATAAAGAGCTGGATTGCAGTTTTCGTACACAGTCCAGATGTGTAAAAGCCATCATTGGCCGCAAATGTTATTTGTAAGTGTCAACAACAGACAAGAGCATTTTAAACTCTGTTGTGACGAAGTGCTGTGGCGACGCTGTGATATTCAAGATTGTTGATCCAAAGGTGTAGGTTTCGGTGTAAAGCAAGAGGCACAGGAGAACGGAGATTCATTCCACAGATCCAGACGAGTGCAACGTGGAATTGCGACTTGGAAGCAATGGACTAATTTAGCTGTTAAAACGATCATATTTCATTTCAAGTCCTAAGTAGCTCTTAATTCCGGATTTTGTAGATGCTGACATGGAAATATGAGACTAATGGCCACCCTACTGCATCAAACATTAATAATAGTCCATGCAGAATTAATTAAAGAAATACTCCGTTTAGTTATATGCAGGATCAACATCTGGCACTGCCTCGGTCACTGCGACAAGAACTGAGGTGGCATTTCGAATCCTGGTCCAAAGCATTCGGCGGTCTCCTGCGTGTTACACCAGGTTGGTGCAAATCAGCAAAAATTAAAAAATTTAAAAAAGAAGAGAAAAGCTATAAGTTATTTCCTGTGGCAGCGGTAAAATTACCCCAATACTTTGCAGATTGGGTGGATCTGTCTTTAACTAGGTGCAAATCCAGTTTAGTTCATAATTCTTGACCCCATCAAACCTTTCAAATGGCCCATTAAGTTCGTGATACGTCTTGGGAGTGGTCCCGAAGAATGCGGTTTCTCGTCTCTCCTCCTTCTCGGGGGTTCTGCCGTCAGTCAAGCGCCCTCATCTTTTCCATCATCTGTTTCCTCAGAGTCAGCATCAAGTGCTTTTGTCTCTTCTTTCAACTTGCACTGTACAGTTCAGGTTCTTCCTCCCTCCCTCCCTCCCTCCCTCCCTCCGTTGCTTCTCTTGCCCTCTCTTGTCCCGTAATAATCTGCAATGGGCAGTTTATCTTCACCTCTCTGTCCATCCCACCCCTCCTTCTGTGTCTCTTTCTCTCTGCTCATCTATGACCACTTCATCCCTTCTTTTATCCATCGCTCACTTTCCTAGCCTTACTAAACCTGACTGCAAAGTCAAACCCCTGTGACTACTGGTCCTTTTCCCTGACCACAACTCCCTCTCTCACAACTCCCTCTCTCTTTTCCTTCCTTGCCTTCTGTCTGGGGACTTGGGGAAAAGTCACATTTCCAAACAGGGCAGAAAGCTGAAGAGAGGGAGAGATACTAGGGGGATCAGATTCCAGGGACGCCCTCCCCTGCCGATTTCCCAGCCTCCATCCACCCACATATCTGTTCCATCTGGAGCACTTTCCCTCTCTCTCTCCTTCCTCTCGAGTGAAGCAGGGCAAGGCCTCTGCATGGAATGGGACAACCAGAGGAGACAACATTAGCTCACAGGTTTTCCTGTTTATTTCATAGCGGGAGAGAAGAGGAGAGAGCTATAATGGCTCAGTTAAAGGAATCAATAAAGTCTTAATGGTAGCTTTAAGTCAACCAAACACAATGTGAGATCAAACATTGTTTCTACTGACAGCATCAGCCCATCTCTCACACCACCCCTCCTTTTTTTTCTTTTTTAAAATCAAATAGCTGTTTTTCTAGTTAAAAGAGCCATACAAAGATTATAAATGACAGACATGACAACAGGACCAGACAAAAAATAGAAACGCTGTGCTACAATTTAGATATTTAAAATGTAATGGTAATCTCTGGGAAACATCTAAATGTCTGAACTCTCATCTTCAAATTATAATGAATGTTACGCCTCAAACCGAAATACACCCTCCAGATACAAAATTCATAAAAATCCTAAAGGAATGCCAATGAATCATGATTTGGAAACAATGATCTGAGACCAACCAACCAACAACAAATAAACATGAATTTATTGCATCCAGTAGAATCCTAGTGGATTATTATTTGATCCATTTTTATGTTTGGATTAGTTCCAAATTATGATAGAAATGACAGTAAGATTTTGATAAGAGGTTACCCACATAAAAAATAAATAAATAAAACATTACATTTCTATCATAATTTGGAAACAATAACCTGAATTAGTGAATTAATTAGTGAATGAATGAATAAAATAGTGAATGAATGAATGAATGAATGATTAGCAACAGAAATGATCCTTTGGTAACACTTTACAATAAGGTTCATTAGTTAACTACATTAGTTAACATTAACTAATAATGAACTGCACTTATACAGCATTTGTTCATCTTTGTTAATGTTAATTTCAAAATTTACTAATACTTTATTAAAATCTTGTTAAAGGGATACTTCAGGATTTAGCATTAAGCTTTGTATTAGTAGAAAACCTGTAGTATTTTCGAATTACCGTGCTTTCCACCCTCATATCCCCCTGAGACAAGAGATTTATGTATTTTTTGTCTGGAAAAAATCCTCCGATGACGCAAAAATCATCATTTTGCGTCATCGGAGGATTTTCTGGCCAGAGGCTAAAGACTACAGCCAGTAAAAGGCGTTGTTTCGCATGTTTTCAACCCGCCTATAGGAGGTGGGATCTCACTCACAGAATGTACACACAGTGTCAGCCGTCTTTCTTTGGAAGCTAAGCTAGCAGGCTTTTGTTCTGTGAAGAAAGCTGATAGTAGGAGAAAGCTGAGTAGTAGGGGTTACCATCCTCTTTTTCCCGGACTTGTCCGGCGGGCGAGATGGTTCAAAATGTCCGGGATTCGGCTTTTGCTTTCTGCAGTTGCCATTCATTGTTTACATGCACAGCTTTTGTTTCAATCTAACTGAATTCATTCCGATTGGTGAATCTAAATGTAGTGTTTACATGAACGCTAAACAAGTGATCGGTTGATGTGAGTTTTACCATTGCTAAGAAAATTCCCGCTCCTCCGTGAGAGATGCGAGACCGGCGCGTCTCAGTAATGACGCCACCGGCCTCGCGCCCTTCTCCCGCGGCCGTCAGCCTCGTCCTGCTCGCCACAGTAAACATGATGAATGGCGACTGTAGAACGCAAAAGCCGAATCCCGGACATTTTGGGCGATCTCGAAATCCCTGGCAAACTCATCACGGAGTCTCAAATAGTAGCCTAGCCTTGTTTTCAACTGCGCTCTCTTACCAGTAGGCGTGGCTTGGGAGTGGCCTCCTAGGGCAGCGAAGCAAGTGCATTCTGGGAGTTGTTGTCTTTCATCCACATAAGCCAAAAATAAATTTTCTGGCTTTTCTCAGTCTAGAAAGCTCCAAATTCAAAAATTTCTTCACATTTCTTCTACATAAATGACCTATTTTAAATACACATTCATCTTTCCAGAGGTGAAGTATCCCTTTAACATTAGTTAATGCACTGTGAACTAACATGAACAACCAATGAACAGCTTTATTTTTATTAACTAACATTAACAAAGATGAACAAAAACAGTAATAAATGTTTTGCTCATTGTTAGTTCATGTTAGTTAATACATTAACTAATGTTTAATAAAGGAACCTTATTGTAAAGTGTTACCGATACTTTATTTATCAGAATCCCAACAGACTCTTACTTGTTCCATTTTTACATTTACATTTATTAATTTCATTTAGCAGACGCTTTTATCCAAAGCGACTTACAAATGAGAACAATAGAAGCAGTTAAACTAAAAATAGGACAACAAAATGCAAGCGCTTTGACCCTTCTCAGTTTAATCTAATGCAGTACGTGTACTTTTTAAAATGTATTTATTTATTTTATTTTTTATAAAGATAATAGATATAGAATAGAAGATAAAGTGTTAGTATTAATGGATCAAGTGTTGCCGAAAAAGATGCGTCTTCAGCCGTTTCTTGAAAATAGCCACAGACTCAGCAGCTCTGGTTGAGTTGGGTAGGTCACTCCACCAGCATGGAACAGACCAGAAAAAGGTCAGAGAAAGAGATTTTGTGCCTCTTTGAGATGGCACCACAAGACGCCGTTCACTTGCAGAGCGCAAGTTTCTGGATAGCACGTAAGTCTGAAGATTTGATGCGAGCGGCAAATGGCAACCAGTGCAATTTTGTGAGGAGAGGAGTGACATGTGCTCTCGTCGGCTCTTTAAAGACCACTCTAGCTGCAGCATTTTGGATCAGTTGCAGAGGTTTGACAGTGCAAGCTGGTAGACCTGCTAGGAGAGCATTACAATAGTCCAGTCTGGATAGAACAAGCATGCTCTGATAGGAAGGGCCTGATTCTCCAAATGTTGTATAAGCCAAATCTGCAGGACCGGGCAGTTCTAGGAATGTGGTCTGTAAGTTCAATTGATCATCAATCCAAGGTTCCTGGCTGACCTTGATGGAATTATGGATGACGAACCTAGCTGAATGGAAAAGTTGTGGTGTAGTGTTGGGTTGGCCGGGACCACAAGCAACTCTGTCTTCGCAAGGTTTAGTTGAAGGTGTTGGTCCTTCATCCAGCCAGAACTGTCTGTCAGGCAGGCTGAGATGCGAGCAGCAACTGTCGGACCATCAGGCTGGAATGAGAGGTAGAGTTGTGTGTCATCAGCGTAGCAGTGATAGGAAGCCATGTTTCTGAATCACAGAGCCTAGTGATGTCATGTAGATGGAGAAGAGAAGTGGTCCAAGCACTGAGCCCTGAGGCACCCCCGTAGCTAGATGTAGGGTCTTGGACACCTCACCCCACCACGACAGCCTGAAGGTCCTACCTGAGAGGTAAGACTTAAACCACTGTAGTGCGGTTCCCAAGATGCCCTTCGTCTAACAGGAGGATCTGGTGGTTAACTGTGTCAAAGCCAGCAGACAGATCCAGCAGGATGAGAACTGAGGATTTGGTAGCTGCTCTTGCCAGTCTCAGAGCTTCAATTACCGAGAGAAGGGCAGTCTCAGTTGAGTGTCTGCTTTTGAAACCAGACTGGTTGTTGTCCAGGAGGTTGTTCTGTGTAAGAAAGGAAGATATCTGGTTTTCTCAATGAATGGAAGAAGGTATACCGGTCTGTAATTTTCCAGATGAGCTGGATTTAGAGTGGGTTTCTTAAGCATTGTGGTTACCCGAGCCTGCTTAAATGCTGTGGGAAAAGTACCAGTGTGAAGAGAGGTGTTTATGATGTGCATATGTGCGGGTACAACTGAGGAAGAAATGGTTTGAAGTAGATTAGTGGGAATAGGATCAAGCGGACAGGTAGTAGGGCGATTTGAAAGGAGGAGTTTGGAGACTTCTGCCTCTGAAAGCAGAGAGAAGGAGGGTAGAATGTGTTTGTTAGCTGGTAAGATGTGTGTGTCAGTTTGTGGTTTGGTAAATTGGCCGCTGATGGATCTTTTTTTTTTTTTATGAAGAATGTGGCAAAATCGTCTCCTGTTAGGGTTGATGAAGGAGGAGAAGGAGGAGGGTTGAGAAGAGAGGAGAAGGTTTTGAAAAGCATGCGAGAGTCAGAAGAATTGTTAAATTTGTTGTGATAGTAAGTCATTTTAACAGTAGAGATATTAGCAGAGAAGGAAGAGAGGAGGGATTGACAAAGACCAAGGTCAGTAGGATCTTTCGATTTGCGCCACTTCCTCTCTGCACCCCTGAGTTTAGAACGATGTTCGAGGAGAACATCAGATAACCAGGGGGCAGAGGGGGTGGTGCGGGCTGGCCTGGAGGAAAGGGGGCAGAAGTTGCCTAAGCAGGATGTTAAAGTGGAGAACAGAGAATCAGTTGCACTGTTAGTATCTAGTGTTGAGAGCTGATCAGGTGGAGAAAGTGTGGATAAGACCAAAGAGGATAGGCGAGAGGGTGAGAGGTTTCGCCGAAAGGTGACCTGTGGAGGAGTTTGTGTTGTGTTCTGAGGCAGGTTGAGGTTGAGAGTGAGGAGGAAGTCATCTGAGGTGTGCAGCGGAGTGACCAGTGTATGGTCAGAGGAGCAGTAGCGCGTGAAAAAAAGGTCTAATTGGTTACCTGATTTGTCAGTAGCCATAGTAGATACTCGTTTAAGGTTGAATGAGGCAAGCAGAGTGTGGAAATTAGCAGCCTGAGGTTTTTCTAGGTGGATGTTGAAGTCTCCAAGAACTACGAGAGGAGTACCATCCTCAGGGTAGGATGAGAGTAGCACATCAAGCTCCTCCAAGAAACTGCCAAGTTGACCTGGTGGACAATAGACAACTACAAAATGGATTTTAATAGGCCTAGTGATGGTAAATGAATGCAATTCAAATGAGCTGTTGTCACACAGAGGTGGTAAAGGATAACATTTCCAATCGTTTGAGATGAGAAGACCAGTACCTCCACCCCTTCCGGCCAGGCGAGGGGTGTGTGAGAAAGTGAAGTTAGTGGAGAGGGCAGCAGGTGTGGCAGTGTCCTTGGTTTGATCCAGGTCTCAGTCAGGGCCAATAGGCTGAGACCTGAATGACTAGAAATAGATGTAATGAAATCAGCTTTGTGTACAGTAGACTGGCAATTTTATTTAAACATTTTAAAATTTGAATTGGTTCCAGATTAAGATAGAAATCACATTAGGATTTTAGATGAGAGGATAAAAAATATTCAGTAAAATCCTATAAGACTCTTATTTGACCCATTTTGATCTTGAATTTCAGAATAATAGATAAAATCAGATAAAAATCATCCAATCTAAAAATTCTACCAAAAACAAATAAACACACATATTTTTTTTCCACTATGTCTCTAATGCCTTAATTTTAGTGCTTGTTGTTTAGGAATTAATGTTGAGCTTTTAGGAGGACGGGGCATGTTCCAGTAATGCCATTAGAAGATGAACACTTCTTAACAGGAGCTAAAGCAGAAGGGTTTTGCTGACAACACACTATGGTCTAACATAACTCATAATTTAACCTAATCATGAAAATCAGGAAAACAATGGTACAATCTGAAATCTTGGCACAGATACTTGGAAAAGAGCATATCTTTTCTTTTAAAGTCTAATTTTAGCAAATCTATCCATCTCTTTTAATTTCATGCATTAAAAGAAGGCGTGCTTTCGAATATTAATCCAATGCACTCCAATTACAAAATGGCAAAATCTGGATTTATCCATCAGTGCTGTAGTATTCATTCACAGCAAACAAACCAGCATAAGGCTATTACTACGGAGGAATAGTCTGGCAAAGCGATCCGTCAATGTATACAAACACTGCACTTCCCCTCTACATGTTCAGTAACTCTGCACGTACAGAAATGAAACCTGATATAAGGCAGCCGGTCCTCTATCTAATACATAAGCACTCTGAAGCCAAACCCAGCCCTGCTCTTTGAGTCCTCAGACTTGACAGAAGTGCTCTCTCTGTCTCTCCCTCTCTTTTAATGAGGTGTGATGGATCGACTTTTTAATGATAAAAACACCCTGGAATGCACTGACGAAATAGGGTGAATTCAGGTTGATCGGGACACTTTCCCCCAGTCATCTCAATGACAACAACAAACAAAGTTCAGGAATAGGGGATGGACTCCCATTGGTTGGAGGAAATTACAAATCACTACTGATAAGCCAAAGATTCATCCATTTCCAGTGACATTTTTACAAGACTCCTGTGTTTAGGTCCAGTACTTTCACTTTAATGGCAATAAAAAGGTTATTAGTCAGCTATTGAAATGCCTTATTTTCATAAATGTCACTTTAGTCAGTTCATTGGGATTTAACAAATGTGATGGTCTTTTGCTACAAAATAAACTAATTCCACTTCTTTGGACAAGATATAGTAAACAGTTTAACTTTGTTGTGGGTGGAATAGAGCTGTTCTAGGTTATGTCTGTTTCTGTCAGAGTTACAGAAGCACATGAAACACTGTTGTGTTTACACGCTACTTGTGAAATTCTGTCATTAACACTGTAAGGATTTTCTTTAGCCAGAATTATAAGGTCGACGACGTTTCCTTTTGTCAGTGACTGAAACTACCACAGGTTCATCCATTTCATCATACATCAGAAAAATAATTTTAATCTCCTTTTTTGATTTTTAAGTGAACTATTGTGGTGTTAGTCTATGGGTGCTTTATGTAAGTCTATGGGTTCTCTATGGCTGCTTTTCCATTCTTGATTCTCTTTCCATTTAGGTCATCAATTAAGGCTGCATATCTGGCCGTCTCAATTTGTAGGATTCTCGGAAGCTAGACCTTCATTCAACTAATTTTGAAGGATGCATCAAGTGTATCCTTCGCATCCTTCAATCACCCACAATCCTTTGCACACATACCAATTCTCAGAAAAGAAGTGATGGAAAATGAGTCGGCACTGAGCTTGTCTGAGTTCATTATGAAAGCAAGACAAGGTGAGATCTGAGATGAATGTTATCTTTTGTTTGGATGTAAATTAATCACAAAAAAAATAAAAATAAATGCCAACACTGATAAAAATTATTCTGTGGTAAAGTAAATATTACATAAAAAAACACAATTTCTGTACACATGAAAAAGTTCAGGTAAGAATTTAAACAACAAAGTAAATTCTATATTAGTACTCAATTTAAGCTTAAAAAAAAAGCGTAAAGATCATTGTTATAAAATTAAGTTTAATAAAGTAAAACCAACTCAACTTTCTGATACTGGTGTTCCTGCACTGGGGCATGAATAATTCATAAGGTTGCATTTGTTACCGTTTTCAAGCTGTATTGACACGATTTTATCATTGCGTTTGTTGTTAGGTTTAGTTACTTGCTGTTTTGTGACATCTGGAGTCCTTTAAAAATGACACATTCATACTCAAAAATGATCCAACGAATGTTACTGTTATTGTGTATTGTGTACCAAGTATTAATTTTACTCAACTTAGCTAATTATATCTGACTTAATTCCATATGTGGAATTTACTTAAAAATATGTGTGCAAAAACTTGCAAAAGAAAAATTAAGTACATTTTTTCATTGAATAATGTTAGCCACTGGGAGACAGCAGATGGTTGTCATTCACTGTATTGCATTAACAAAGCCAGTTAATATAAAGATTTTTAATACAAGGTATTTTTCCAAAATTAAGTTTTGATAGCATTTTTGTGCCGTGACCATGGGGCCATGCGCACATACTAGACCGTCTCATAGTGTTTAATTCTGAGGAGGACTGGACTAGAAGGGCGCAGCCTCAGCTTTTCATTTGATAAGAACCTCACTTCAGATGACTGCGTATGTACAGGGCCCTCTGCTGGACAATACACATCACTGTGCAAACCTTATCTATCTGTCTGTCTCCCTGTCTGTCTGTCTGTCTGTCTGTCTGTCTGTCTGTCTGTATTCAGTGAGAAGGAGTGCTCTGTATGTTTAAGGAGGAGTCTATTTTTGCCCAAGGGCAAAAAGCCCCTTTGAAGCTCGTAAGAAGCATTGTCAGCATTACCTACATTTACAATCGCAAGTGAGTAGACATTATTTTTGTTCAATAATTGTTTTGTTTTTTCTTCTAAATATCTTCTAATGAAGCTCTAGTCCCAAAGTATGAAATGCTGCATGTATACTTGTTCTTGTGGTTGGTTCTAATATGCTGATATACTTGCTTCCATATAATTTCATAGATTGCAATCTGCAAAATATCCAGAGGATTTCTTACGTTTCAAGAAATGAACACCTAAAAATACTATTTACTCACCTTTATTTTGTTTCAAACCTGCCTTTCTTTCATCTGCGAAACACAAAATTAAATATTTAAATTTTCCAAATGATACTGATTTTCAACAACAAGGGGAAAAAACAACAACATTGTTTTTCAAAATATCTTATTTGTTCAAGAGAACAAAACAAAAATAAAAATGTCATACAGGTTTGGAACAACCGGGTGAGTAAGTGACGACATAATTTGTATTTTTGGCTGAATTATTTATTGTTCTCAAAACGTGATATTTGCTTGATTATCACTTGAAAAACTGTGCATTTAATTTTTTTTATCTTAATTTTTTTGCATATCTTCTGCTTTTCCTCAAGTGTTTTGGACAACAGAGGCACCAGCATTTTACCTCAAACTCAAGAATCAAACTCCATCTGCACACAATGATGGTTTATTAGGGATACGTACGTACATACGCATACGTTCCACCTGTCATTCTCAGCTCAAAATACTTTATAATCGCTCTGCAGTATTTTAAGAGCCACAGTCTTTAGAAATAACACTTAACTGGTGAAGATGTTGATGCACTAGAACAAATACAAAAGTCAGAGAACAGGCCTACTTATTCATTGACATCATAATGCTTCTTTGTTTAAATTTTTAACGATTAAAATACGGTTTATTGATTGTATAACAAGGCCATGAGGTATGGCTGCAATGATAATCAGTTTTATGAATTATTATTTTCAGAGTGGATCAGTTATTTGCTATATTGCATCTGTGCTGTGGTGGTGATTGTGTTATTGTTTCATTGCTTTCATGGATTCTACAAGAAATGCAGGCAAACAGGTAAAATATTATTATAATAATTACAATGATTAACGTAAATCTTAACGCAGAAAATAGTAACTATTCTTTCGAACAGCAGAAGTCACACGGGAGGTGGGTGGCACTTCTAATCCAGACTGCAGCACAGAAAACACAAAGGCAAGAGTCTTTATCTTCAAACTCATATAAACTAGAGTCTGTGGGATTGATCGGTTCTCTTGTGTTTAGGATTGGCGGCGCCACTCATCGTCAGCCGTATCCCAAGAAAATAACAGTGTCAGGATGAGCTCGGACTACCAGAGCCTCATCCTCTCCTCCTCTGAGAGACAGTCAATCTATGAGTGTCTTGATCAAAACGAAACTCCATTTACAGACATTTATGAGAATTTTGAGTAATGGCAATGCACAGACCCAAATGGCTTATTGCTTTCATAAAACTGAAGCAACAGCAAACATAGATAAAAGACATCAATGTTCAACTAATAGCCAAATGTATCATAAAGAATTATCAGAATAAACTTTTCTTCTGACATTTAAGAGTCCAATGTATAATGTGCTGTCCTATGTGTGTGTTTATAGTCATTTTACACTTGACTGTGGCTCAACGACCAGTTTTATAGCTAAATACGCATGCAGACCATTTTTAATACATTGTTTTATATTTATACAGTAATTGTACTAAATTAAAGTGTTAAATAAGCAGCTTATGACCCATAAAACTATTTCTAGAAAATGCTACTTCTATTTGGGTGGTAGACAAATAAATCCCGGATTTTTTTTTTCTTTTTCCACATCAAGAAATTATTTAGGTGCTATATATAAGGTGGTTACTATTTCATAAAAAAAAAAAAAAAAAAAAAAAAAATTATAATCTTTTTGCATGTGTGAAGGACATTTTTAATTTATTATAACTAACTTTGCTTTTTCTTGCTGGATTAACATTTATATGCTTTTTCTAAATTGGTACTGAGAAAGTTCACATGTGACCGAAACATTTGCCATTAAATTTAAAAAGCTTTAAAGGCTTTTTTTTTATCATTTCCCTTTCTTGGTCTACACACCTCACATGGACAGTTTTTAAGGAGCGGTGAGTTTTTGGCCCTTTTTCAGTTAGGCTTTTTTATAACTAAATGTCCCCAACAATCAGCAATAATCTGATGAGTGTCTTATTAAAAAAGGTCTGTATTCCAAAGCATTCATTACACTGTAAAAAAACATTACATCCCCAAGTCAAAAATTTCTAGTGACTGATAACATCTAAATTTTTCAATTAGTCTGACGTATTATTTCTCATTGAGCCAATGTTAACAGACTATTGCAACAAGAATTGCACTTGGGCCAATTTAAAAATTTAGATGTCACTAGAAAATTTTGACTTGGAGAGGTTAGAATTTTTTTACAGTGTACAAACATTATTTTAAGTTAAGATCTATGATTTAAAAATGGTGACAACTAACTAAATAACCCAGTGGTGCATGTGACAAACATTTTTTTCTCAATTAATAATTGTCTCTAGTAATACTAGTTCAAACAACTACATGCATATTAATAATAATAATTGTTATCGCAACTTATTTTCTTGTGTCAAATCAACTTATATAATTAATGTGGTTCAGATAACATAATATTTTGAGTTTTTGTTCATTAAGCCAATCTCCTTCATTGGATTAACTAAATTTTTTTATTTCAATGAACTAAAAATTAAGGCAACCAGGTAACTTACTTTTTTAAGTTAAAGCAAAATTATAATTTTTTACAGTGAGCAAGCATGATATGCTGCAGGACGCTGCTTGTATCTGCATTTTATCCATATTTATTCTATGTAATGAACTGCATACATTTACAATAACCACCAGAAAAAAAAAAAACTTTTAATGTTTTCTAATAACTTTACAATGAAAGTAACACTAATGGGTCTTTAACATGCCAAACTGAACAGGCTTTGGGTATCAAACGATTAAAAGTGACAAAACACAGACGGCTCAAAGACAGAGTGTTGTTTTGATAAGCGTTACCTGAGCGATGATAGCGAGCCGTACTGTGGCGACAGTCAGCCAGGAAGCTGGGTCGAGAGAAACGCCGACGCGCTTCTAAAGAGAGCGTAGCCATCACGCTCCCCATTATAGACTGATACAGAAACCACACTAGATATGCTAAAAACAGGAACCACAATGAGCATGAACCAACAGCTGTTCTCCAAGAAACCAGATGACAACCTGTGTGTGTGTGTGTATAGTGTGTGTCTGGTGCAAAAGCACATTGAGCAGTCTGTTTGGTGACTATGGGTCAGACACTTCAAAGACTAAGTGCTACAATGACCTTTCACTTAAAACATTACACACACTCTTTCTCTCCTGTGGCCTATGTTTGAATTTTTTTTCCCTCTCACACCGTGACCACCCCACAGAGGTGAAAATATTAATATGAGTATATGAATAAAACAGATGTGCTTCAAGACCCCTGCGTTGAGCACAGACCAAAGCGTCTTTAAAAATACGCATAGGCGGTCTTACACAGTGATCTGCACTGCAGTGGTAGCCCATATACTGTATACTATCCATACAATGGATAATATTCTGAATGTTCCAATCCAATCTGCCTGAATCATAATCATACACTGTTCGTTCACTGGCCAGAGGAACTGGCCGCCCGACTGAGCCTGGTTTCTCCCAAGGTTTTTTTTCTCCATTCTGTCACCTGATGGAGTTTTGGTTCCTTCCCACTGTCGCCTTTTTCACCTTTGTTGACATTGGCTTGTTTAGTTGGGGACATTTAATTTAATATTCAACAGTAATATTGATCTGCCTGCACTGACACCATGAGAACTGATCTGAGCTTTTTGGTTCCAGGAATGTTCTGGGAACCCAAAACTAACTAACATTCTGGGAACGTTCAAAACATGAATAGGAAAGTTTTCATTATGGAAATAAAATGTTTTATTTTAGGTTTGCAGAATGTTCCCCTAACCTTCCCATAACGTTCCCTGAATGTTTCCTTAGTGTTCTATTAACCCTTTTTTCACCATATTTATTTTACATATTCTCCCACGTCCCATATGGTATAAGCCAGTGGCATGAAAGACAGATGCATGGACGTCAATAATCACTACTACAAACCATGTCTTGTTTTGAACAATTGTTTAACCAATAAAAAAAATCCGAGCACATAAACCGTCATTTGGAGGATTAAATAAGATTGATTTTGGCCTGGTTTCACAGACAGGGTTTAGATTAAGCCAGGATTAGGCCTTAATATTTTAGTGGAAACCAAGATACAGTTTTTAGGATTCTTTGATGAATAGATAGTTAAAAATAACAGCATTTATTTGAATTTTATAACATTATAAATGTCTTTACTGTCACTTTTGATCAATTTAATGCATTCTTGCAGTGTAATAGTACTAGCTTCTTTAAATTAAATCTTACTGTCTCCAAACTTTTGAATGGCAGTAAACTCTTGACAGAAATAGCGTGAATAGTGTAATGGATTGCACTGTCCACTGTGAGGCGCTAGTGGATGCTGGTTTGTGATACATTTACGACAGTCACAAGTCTCTTTCCTGTCTTTTGTGTCCTCATTGGCTGACCTGGCTGAAGGCCACAGAAACATGAGACAACAGATTGAGTCGATCTGACTATTTAAGGCACATATAAATGCTTAATTAGCAAGACTTATGATCATATTCCGTTACTAAACCTGCACTGCCCCTGCTGATGCCGCAATTTATTTTCCTGTCGCAGTCTTTTTTTTTTAAAGTTGACTTGCAAGCAGTCAAGAGAATATAGCTTATATCAAACAGATATTTGTTAAAAATTTTAATATTATCAAACAGATTCTTTCTAAGATTGTCCATGACTCTATTATCTTTCCATCTTGTAAAAACCAGACCATTTTTATGCGAACAGAAAATCATTTAAAAGCTATTTTTCACTTTTTATTAATTCAATTTTCAGTCAAATAGTCATGGGATTTTAATGGAACGTTCTCAGAACTTTGGCTAACGTTCGGGCAAGGTTCTCTCAATGTTCTTCCAGTTACGTTAATAGAACGTTCCTTCAAAGTCATTCTGATAATGGTATTAAAACTTAGCACAAAACATTATTTTCTTTCTGAGACTTTTTTAGTTGGACGTTCATTTAACACTTTTTAATGTTACAGCTTTATTCAGAACGTTTGCATAACCAAGAAAAAAATAACTTTAAAAAAAATGGATGTTTTGAATGTGCAGAGAACATTCAGAATAAATGTTTTCATGACTTAATGGCAATGCTGGCAAAACATTCTTAGAACGTATTTTTGTTTGTTAGCTGGGCCTGATCTATACAGAGCTTAAGGACACCAATGTGGAAGATTTGTGAAATGCGGCTAACATTTTCTGAAGATTTATAATAATAAGGCCCAATATCATTCATCTCCATTTTAACACATTTTACCATCCTAAATCCATTCCACAGTCTTCTGCAGATTTTCAACACAAAATCAGAGAAGAAATTACCAGTTTCTGTCTTGGCTTGGAAATGATTCATTCCCTCCTGACCCCGGAGTTCACGTCTCTATACGAATGTGAAAAATGGAAATGAAATAGAGGGATTTTTTAACATAATGTGTTTTCTCTGAGCTGGTTTTCATTGGAAAATAGTAGCGAGAACACTCTGCCAAAATGTATCTTTTTGTATTCCTCAGAAGAAAGAAAGGAACCGGTTTGGAACAACATGAGGGTGAGTAAGTCTAGTGTCAAAGGAAAAGACAGGACAAATTGAACAGGACTAATTCAATTATTCACCTGGAAGACTAGAGCATCTGTCCTTTGACCAGCAGTGAGACATAACAATGTTTTGGTACTTAGTGAAAGTTAAAGGGCTTGTATTACACACACACACACACACACACACACACACACACACACACACACACACACACACACACACACACACACACACACACACACACACACACACACACACACACACACACACACAGTATAACGCTGCAACAGCATAACTGGCAGACTGAGACTGTTTTACACTGAATCAGAGTCCAGTAGAAGAACGGACCAGCACAATTACACCATTACCAGATAAAAACATCCAATAAAGTGATTATAGACCTGCCTGTCCAGAAATAATGTGTTCATTTTATCTCATGCAACTACACCCACCCTAAATGAAAAGTCCTGATCAGTATGTTTTCGACTTAAAAAAAAAAAAAAATAATAATAATTTTTTGGCAAGAGGGTAAAAACCGAATTATTTTTCTCAAGTAAATGTATCTCAAGGATGTTTAGACATTTTCACTCGAAAACAGAAAAAAACAAGATTAAACATGGTCTCTGATCTGTTATGGAGAAACAATTGATAGAAACCAAACAACATACAACTTCACTTGTGCAGAAACTTCAAAGTTCAGTATAAAAGAGTGAGGAGTCAAATAATTTTTAAAGAATGTAAAAAGACAGATCACAGCAAAGGAAGTACCTTTGGTAAAAGAGCCGGTGATCAAGCCGAAAAAGCAGCTCAGCATGCTGGTCAACTCCTTCTGACAGTCATTCTTAAAGTCGTTCACCGCATCCATGTCTCTTGTCCTTCAGTAACGTTTCTCAACAGCTGATCGAACAGTCACTGTTAAACTACTGTAACTCACACAACGGAAAAAGTCCATTAAACCATCACCAGAAGACAGACTAATCTCTAAAAACTTCACCTCAAAAACAATATGACATCAAACTTCTTCCTGACTTAAAAGAGAGTTCCCAGATCACAGGTTTTTCTCAGTCAAGATCAAATTTAGAAGAGGAGTTTCCTTTGGGCTGCTGTGATTGTCAAATTAGTCTTTATCCATTTCTTTCTTAATGAATCAACAAATCCATACTAACTTCCTGAGATCCAGTACTGGAGGGTTTTGCTGCGAAGTGCAGAAAAGTCTCAATGTGACCCTATGTAGAACACACTGCTGATTTGCTATCTGGATAACGTTACACCTCCCAATCCAGACGTGGACAGTAATCCAAACCAAACAGCTAGTGAGGTCTTCAGTGTCCTGACAGAGTTCTTCTGTATATATCTGAACATATCCTGGACTGTAGGAATTAAAGCTATGAACAGGAAGTGTCACTGATCAGAGAGAGAGAGAGAGAGAGAGAGAGAGAGAGAGAGAGAGAGAGAGAGAGAGAGAGAGAGAGAGAGAGAGAGAGAGAGAGAGAGAGAAAGAAAGATGACAAGCAGAATGCTCAAGTTTCGCAGGAAGCATGTACAGTATAGTATGCTGTACAGTCAGAAGACATCAAATAATCTAACAAAGTGGAATTTAAACAAATGATGCTACAACTTTTCAAAACTAACATTTTTTCAATTACTTTTAAGTCAATTTCCCTGAAGTTCAAACAGGTGTCCTAGCAGAGTTCACATTAAAAATGAATTTGATCCACAGAATGTTGGCATTTTGGAATTTTCCACATACCAAATACTTTTATATATATACACAGACATTAATCTTACTTTAAAGGTGTCCTATTATGCCCTTTTACGAAGTCTTGTTTTAGGGTTGACCCTGAATATGTTTTCATGCTTGATTGTTCAAAAAACGTATAATTTTTTCACATAATTTACATTATTACAGCTCCTCACTCCCCAGTCTGGTTTAACGTGTCTTTTTCGATGAAGCCCCTCTTTCCGAAATATGAAATGTGTTTTGATTGGTTAGCTGGCCGAGTGTGCCGTGCTTCAGCACATGTTCGGGAAATGTCACGCCCCTTCTTAACCGTGAGCTCTACTCAGATGTAAATATTAACAATGGCATCAATTTCAAACCATTTCAAGCCCAATTCAGACCCTGACAATGTTAACAAACAAGAGGATTGTGCTGAACGGATTTCAAGCATGGACTTTGGAAGCACGGATTTCACAGGACGTTTCAGAGTGGTATGTTTTTTTGTAATTTTCTTATAGATATGTTGTTATCCACCATTTCATCATATTTGTCGGAAAACTATGGTAATACAAACAGTAATCGATCACAAAATCATGGTTAATTTTCCTAAGGGGCGGTGAACAGTCATACAAAAGCAAGAGCTTACAAAAGCTACAGTAAACACTACATCAATACTTATGTTAGTTAGCAGGCTAGTGGAGCTAAAGCTTTATCTTAGCAATCAAAGCAACTACATAAAGCTTATAATTGGAACTGTTAATAGAAAGCACAACTACAAATAATAAGACGTACTTGCAAGTTGTGATCCATAAACAACCGATTTCCCCGACAAAATGGGAATGGCTCCGTCTTTCAGGAGAAGCTTTTGTGCGTATATCCTGCATTGTGCTGTCTTCTAGAGGCTGTTCTCCGTAAAATGAGCAGCGCACAGACAAACGTTGAGGTTATAATGCTCAGGAATAGTGTTAAAAATACATTTTAACCTCTCTAAGTATGTCAGCCTTAGGACAAACCTTTTTTGGGGTGTAAAAAACAGCGACACCAACTCTTCTTCTAATCTAAAGCAGACCAACATGGCCTCATCCCTTGTAAATTGTAATTTACAATGTACATTTTACGGTTTGTGATGTCACCAACCCGGGAAGAAGCTTGTTGTAGTTCCTACCAGCCGTTTGTTGAAGTCTTTAAAATGCGATTTCTGTAAAATAAAATATCTCCCTTTGCATTGAACCTAGAGCATCGTAACTTTGCAGATGTTATTTATGCTCAAACAGCAACATTACACTCTAACTTAAGTAAAAAAAAAAAATGTATATCATAATCAAGGACCAATTTAATACTTTCACTTGATATTTTATTACGTTCTCTTAATATGTTGCTATTTCATGATCTGATGTATTGATACATTTTTAAGTGTGGTTTAAGCGTCCAAATAGTTTTAAGGGCTACTGTAGATACAAGGCCACTAGTTTTATTCTGAGACACTTCTCATCCTTCGTCTCTTATTTCACTCTTCCTATAGCCCTCTCTGATTTCCCCATTTGCAAGCCAATCTCTGATTTCCTGATTCTGCCAATAGAGAGCCAATTTTTTCAATGGTGCCACAAACTGTTTAAGTGTCTCTTTCAACACCCTTAATCACTTGAGTGATTCTCTCAGCTCTTTCAGCAATCTTGAGAGCTAAAAAACGAATAAATCATTATAGCATAATGACAAACACTTACTACTTATACATCACATATTAACACTTCATGAAATATTCATAAGCATTCATAAAAGCTTGTTCTTCATAAACAATGTGTACAACATGGTTGAAGTCTTTGTTTCATATGAGGTAATGCATTACACACATTTGTTTCTCCACATAACCACTAGACGGCACCAGCCGAGCACAGTGAAGAACATGATGATATGCAACGTCTGGCACTAGGCATGCCACCTTTAGTGTGGAAAAATAAAAGACACCCTTGATTTTACATCATTTTAAAGTTCACATTTAATGACTCTGAAAATGTAAACATAAAGTAAAAATGAATAACATATTTTCCTTACACCTTAAATACACGTGAAATCGTACTAATTTTTTTTATGTTTTTCTTTTTTATATCATGAATAAGTCATATGTATTCAAATGATCTGATATTATGTAATACAAAACTTTGTTTTTGCAGATTTCTTTTTTAAAATATTTATTAATACATATTATTTCTAAGAATTAATATGTTAGAAATATACCTTTCCAAAACCTTTACCAAAATGTATTTAAAATACATTTATTTCATACTAAGTATACTACAAATACTGACATATCACTTGAGACTTATACATATCATAATTAAACTTCATTTGGAGTATTTCTTTATTGCACAATGTACATTTGTTAATATTAAGCCTAAAACGTGTTTTAATATCACTATTAGTAAGAATAGTATGACCACTGTATAATATCAGTCTTTAAATGCAAGATATTTTAAGTGTACCTAAAGTATACTTGCAATAGTTCCACATTAGCACAATCAAATACACTTAAGTATAACTTTATTTGAACTTCATCACAATTTCCGGATAACTAAAGTGCATTAAGTACAAATTAGTTACCAAATGTACATATTAAGTACATAAATATGTAAATGTATTTGTAGTATACTTACAATAAAATAAATGCATTTCAAATACTTTTTAGTATATTTATTTTTCACTAGGTAAACCATTTAAATTACCTGTTTGTCTTTATTATGATATCAGGACATGTTTGACTTTATGTCCCCAAAAAATATTAAATTATGTTTTATTAAAATTCGGGTGGAGCCCGTTTAGATAATCTACCCAATCAGCAAGAGGAGGCCAATACACAGTATATATAGCGGACTCACCTCTGTCCCTCGACAGTTTTCCAGCATCCCTCCACCACCCCAACTTCCTATCCCAGCAAGGAATATTGGGGGAGTAGGCCTACTCTGGATTCAGGCTAAAATTGTGAGCCCAGACAGTATGCATACTCTTTACTCTATTCGATTATATGTACTCGTGAACTCGTGAAAATGACATAGAAGAGGTTAGAATAGTCACTGTAGTGAACAACACATTCACATTCACTGTAAAAAGTGAACAGTTGGATCAGCTTAAAAAAATTACTTCATTTGGTAACACCTAAAGAAATTAAGTTTTCTCAACTTAAATTATCACGTTTTTCACAATAAAACCTGATAATTTAAGTTGAGTAAACTTAATTTCTTTAGGTGTTACCAATTGAAGTAATTTTTTTAAGTTGAACCAACTGTTCACTTTTTACAGTGTTAAACAGATTAAAAAACAGAACTATAACCCCTCTACAATACAAACATACAATATCTAAACACACAAAAATACAAAAACTGTATACAAACCCCACTGTCAATCATGAAAATCAGCTCCAGATTATTGGAATCATCAAGAAATGTAAGATATCCAAACCTGAACTTGTAGTGTTACTGTATAGAAGCTAGACAACTGCTCTGCATTCAGAGCTGACAGTGCTTAAAAAAACACCAAAGTTTGAACAAGCAGTACTTTTTAGAAGGTTGGCTTTAACCTCTATTTTGATACAATCTCATTTATGGCCCACAGAGGGCTAGCTTACGTGAAGAGAGTGGCAACACAGATCGATCAAAACCGAATCAACCTGAATCCATTCCCCGTGCCATGTTCAACAGAGACACTTCTGCTGAGGTCTGTTTGATCAATGTCACCCTCTTGAGGTCAAGGCTCAACATCTGTGGTTACAAGCTGCCTCGGGACTCATTTACTAATGGAGATGAAGTGATTAGCAGGTGGAGGATGTCATATAAAGATTGCATGTATTTGCATGCATTCTCTGCTGGGTAACGATAAAAATGCACCATAAAAGTATAATTAAAGTATTTTGAAGCTTGAGGAAAAGACTGAAATGAAGTTTGTACTGAAATGAAGCCCCATCTTGGCTTGATATGCTTTTGGGAAACATGGACCTGAATGATTTGTTCATGAATCAGATTGATATGGTTCTTGAGTTCACAGCAGTTCTCGAGTTAATATCTCACTGGAAAGGACGATTTTGAGTGAATTTCAGCTAAATGTTGGTTTGTTAATTAAATATAGCTATTGTTTCTCAATTGACAGTCTCGTATCTTAGGCATGGACATTTCTCTTTCCATTCAGGTCTGAATGGACAACGTTTCTGGTTCTTTGCAGGTGAAGCAACGTGATCAAAAGGCTTGCGCCCACTGTTTACCAGATTGCTGGTAATGATATAAAAAATGACGTTATTTGATTAGAAATTGTTGTATGTCCCATGCAAGCTTACAGATAGGAACTACGTATCAAGGATGTAATAGAGAACCAATCGGAGCACGTTACAGGAAAAACCTGAAAAAAAATTT
Organism: Leuciscus idus; assembly: GCA_021554675.1. Taxonomy (NCBI): domain Eukaryota; kingdom Metazoa; phylum Chordata; class Actinopteri; order Cypriniformes; family Leuciscidae; genus Leuciscus; species Leuciscus idus. Next base: position 16,250,622 of record CM038639.1, on the reverse strand, counting down.
GCGTAGCCAGATCTAATGTATGTCATCTTTGTGTTAACATTGCACTGACAGTTTTTGATTTTATCAGACACTTAGTGATCTTAAAGACTGAAGCTTCAGTCATCATTCATTGCAACTGCATTGAAAAGAGCAGTACAAAAGTTAAAAATTGTGATCATTTAGTAAGTAAAAGGATGTGCTCAAAAGTTATTTGTGCAGAAGCTTAAAATATGCCATCAATTTCTCTGCATTTCACTTGCATTTCTTCTATGTAATTCAAATTATGTTCTTTTTTGGACCGCATGTGTCCAGCATGTGATGTGTCACACCGTCAAACATGCAGAAACACTCCATCAGCAGGGCTTCCTAAAACCTAATTTCCTCCAGTGCCTTTTCCGCCACTTCTCTGTCTCACCTTGCTCTTTGGGTCCGGTGCTGGCGATGATCCATTTGACCAGGCAACACCTCATGAGGGCTTTCCGTGTGAAGCGAGGCCTCTGCCATTTGCCACTCTCCTTCTGTCGGCCTGTGCCAGGCTCCAGCCCATTGGCATCACCCAGCAGACTGCCATCCCCCAACTTGCCATCCTCCTGGGAGAGAAAGACAATGACACAGAGCCTATTTCTTCTCACTCAGCTGATCCAATCTTGCAAGATGTGTGTTTGTGTTAAATTAAATTCTACTCAGCACAAGAACAGCAAATGGTAGAATGTGTCTTGCTTATATAACAACGTGGTCTTTGACTAAGTGTTGAAAGTACTTCAGAGGAGACATAATTGTCCTCAGGGGTGTGAATATTGCATATGTAAACAGATGGTATTGCTGCGTTCAGATTTTGAAGATGACATCACTCAAACATTAATTGATTTATTCGCTTTTGGGTTCCCTGTTTTTTTTTTTTTGGTTACATCTGCCAACAAAACAAATAAACAAAACTAGATTTTCATTTGCTAAAGAAAATACTAGTGCTTGCAAGGCAGCCAAAGCATAAGGGAAGATTTTAAGGGTGAAGGGGAAGCCTAAAACACAATAATATTTTTCTTCAGGAGGTTGTCATGTTGTTGCAATGGAGATGTGAATAAATGAGGTTTACGTCAGTCTATGAATCTAAAATGACCTTTTATTATCCTCAGGTTGTTTATTTGGTAAAAAAAAAAAAGAAAAAAAGAAGCGAAATTACAAATTATCATGGGACATGTGCATATGGCAAACATGTTTCATATCAGCCTCTGAATCTAAACTTAGTCTGCTGCAAATATACAGGCATGAACCATAAAATATGAAAAAGGTCATGCAAAACTCTGTGACCTGCCATCCGCCACACTGACATCATCACAGCGCACAGGCTGACTATGACATAATCAGAAATTATGTCACAAGATTATCTGTCATTAGAGATTATATCATGCCTTCATAGAATCCTGTCATTAATAAGAACTAGAGTTAACATTCAAATCGAGATATAGAGGCAAAATTCTTTTTTTTTAAATATCTGTTTTAAGCCTGTAACATTTTGAACTATAATAACATATTAAATGATCCCTTGAGCTCTGTAAAAATGACAAAACTGCATCATTCTGCCCAAAATATCTTAGTTATTATTTACAATAAAACTGTAGTAACTTGGCTGATAAGCCACAATCATCATATAGTTAGATAGTTTACAGGTGATCCCATTTTAGTTTAATATTTTATATAGTAGGCCTAGTAACAATTATTACAGTAACAATGGAGAAGGAAAATATGGTTACACTATAATTCAGTTAATGTTTCCTTCTTGCACAGCCTCTATTTCTTCACTGATACCAACTCAAGCCAAGACTCATTTCAAACATCTCGACAAGTGATGAAAACCAGTTGTTTCTGAAGCCATATCAGCATTGCTTTGAATAATGATTTCATAAAGCATATTATTGGGTCACATGGCCCTGGTGGAGGCCATGATTACATTTCCCACTGACAGAGGAAATATCTTGTGACAGTTCCCAATCCCCCATACATACTTGTGAGCATACTAGTTTCTACACAATGATAAGATCCACAAATTCAACTGTCAAGCTGACCATTATCTTCACACTGTTGTTGCCTGTTTATCTAGGATTGGACAATCCAAAAATTAATCACACTTTTCCACTGTTGAAGAACTGCTCTACGTCTTGTTTTGAAAGAACTAATGCTGTTTTCTCTCATGCTGTGGGTGCTGTGTGAAGATGTCTTATTTTGTTATCAATCACGACTCATTGCTTTGTGTTTGCACACATAATGCACTTTTGGCGCTGCTCACTCTTATTGATGGTTTGTGTAAAGCTGAGAGATAGAAATGAAGCCTATCGCTGCATATTATGTCATGTTTGGCTACTCGGCTTACTGAATATGTTTTGGTTTTATTGTTTTGAGAGAATGGATCATCATTTTAGGAAAAGTACTCGCATTTTCCGTGTTCATTAGTTTATGATCTGTCTAACAGTCCTGTCTAACACGTTATTAAATAGAATTGTTATACATAGAAAGTAGACAGTATATGAAATGGTATTAGTATATGCCCTGTGGTTGATGTCCAATGTCGCTAGCTGAGAAGAAAATGTTTTGCGTGCGTTTGGCCAATCAAAAGCGTACACTAATGTCACTGGTAATTCCTATAGTGCTGGTTTAGACCCTGCTCTGAAGTACGGGCTAAATTAGTTCCTCCAAAAGGAGTTCCTAGAACTAAAATCGTTCCTAGTTCCAAAAAACGGGTACTTCCGCCAATAGTTCTAGAAACTATGAAAAGGTTCCTCCAGTGCGAAAGCCCCTATTGCAACAAAGCGGAGACATGATGTATATAAAAGATTCATTGTGTAGTTATGACATATTCATTGATTAATACGGGAGTTTTCTCACTCAATGAGTTTGTGGCGAACTGACTGACAGCTTCAGGGATGGAAGCGCTCTTTACTTGCTGTCTAAATTCATTCACAATTTGAAGAAATGTTTTTTTTTTTTCATTAGACTGTGACTTTCCCTACATACATTTACATTTAACAAGGTAACATTTAAATTAGTTAATATTTAGACGTTTGAGTTTGAAGTGCTGTAAAAAGTTGGAAGTGTGACTGTCACATTGCGGGAGTAAAATTGGATGATGTCATTAGAGTCTACCATACCTTGGCTTTTGGTGAATTGACACCACTGACATCACAGGAGTAAATTACACTTTAAAATATAGTAAAATAGAAGACAGTTCTTATAAATTGTCTTTTTACATTTGAATGTATTTTTCATCAAATAAATGCAGCCTTGGTGAGCATAAGATACAACATTTTGTGCAACAGAAGGGTGACCTGAATTAAACAGCAATGTGTGCCATATAATACTGAACACAGCGCTTGGTTTCAGAATGACCTTTGCCAAGTTAAGAAATATGGAGAAAGTTGAAAAATACCAGCATTTCAGCAACTTAATGGGACAATGTGGCATTTCACTGCTCCCATGAGTTATTTCAGCCCACCGCAGGATCACCTGTATGGTAACCAACAAAACCTGGACTGGAGCAAACACATATGGAATAGACTGGATTATCAAACTGCAAATAATTGTAATTTGGTGGCGGAAGCATTTCTGGATCTTTCCAGGTCATTTAAACCCCTGCCTTGTCTGTCATCACCAAACTTTAAAGACTAGGAGGGGTCTTGTTTACTAAAGGAATCCCCCTGCCACGCACTGTACCATACCTCGTTCCTGCACAGCACAGCTCCGCTCATTCGACTTTCAGCACTCATTTATTCAGACTCTAACTCTATAAAAACCCCATCAATAAAAGATCGGCAGAGAGCGAGCGAGCCTCTTTTACGAGCACACACAAAAGCATGGCAGGTAGAGGTTTGGAGAGCCGCCTCGCTCTTCATAAACTCACAAAGGAGCCCGTCATCATCCTGAGAGGGCTTTTATAGAGATAAACACAGACATTGATTAGGCTCTCAGGGAGAGGTTGGTTTAGGCCAAGCTGTAAATGCTGAGCAGCATGAGCCGGGTCGAAACACAATCGCTAGAAACGGAGCTAAATGCCAGGTGAGAGAGGGACTGTCAAAGAATATGACACATCAGAGGGGGGGCTCAATCCTGACAGTGAGTGTAATCGGCTGAATTAAAAATGGAAGAGCCGCTGCTCTTGCCGCATAAAGTCTAAGGAGACTGAATTAAAAGTATGGTTGGGATTAATGACTGGGTGTGTGATAAAAATGGCAAATTAGGTATTAGAACGACTTTGAATTAGGATAAAGAGACACATTTGCATCATATTTGTTCTGCTGAATTAACACATTTTATGATTCAGACATTTCCCATCTGGTGAGACAGCATGTCAGCGTTTTTACTGATCTTAGTTTACTTAATTTTTCACTTTGTTCTTTCTTTTTACCCTGTCTTCTGTTTGCCATTTTTTTGTGTACTAGAGCTGGTTGAAATGACCAAAAATACCTCAATCTCAATTTTTTTTTGTCTTTTTGATCACACTCTGGGTTGCTGGGTTCAGCCTGTTGGGTTATTTTAAATATTTTTACCCAGTTAGTTTGCTGGTAGTTTACCTGTAACTCAGTTGATGGGTAATTTTTACTGTCAATAAAATGATGAACCCCCTTACATGCCTACCCAGCGCTGGGTAAATAACACAGTCACAAATTTCTTTCGAGTTTAGAGTGTTTGGTCTACTGTTCAAAAGTTTTGGGTCTTTCATTTTGTAAAAAATTTTATGTTTACTAAAGGCCCGTACACACCGGGACGAATATCGGCGCGCGTTATTCGCCAGCGTTTTTCAACGCGTTTTTTGTGTTCACACCCAAGCGATTTTCGCTGACGATGAGCCGAGTGAACATGCAAATTCATTCCCTGACATTAGATGGCGCTTAATGTAAAACAGAAATACAATACCACTCCATAACAGTCTATACTCTGCAATACCACTCCATAACAGTTCTCTTTTATCAAGATTTTTGTAGTCGCTGTCGCGTTTGTCATATAGTTCTTTATGTTCCGACACCAACGAGACCAGCAGCTCTACATTCATCTTGCCTTGCATCTTCCTCGTCTTATTTCTTCCCGGCAGTGTCTGTCTATGGGCAGTGTAGACGCTACTTGGCGTATATCTTCTTCGCTGTTACGTATGTGTGCTCGGCAAGACCGTTTTGTGTTTGAGTGCCCCCAAGTTGTGTTTTACCTTAACTTCAGAAGCTCCAGACACGTGAGCAAAAGCGCCAATCTCATTGGTCGGATAGTTTTTGACGCGGCGCGTCAATCCAAAAAAACAAACCCGAGGCGTTTAAAAAAAAATTACGCTTTTACGCGTGGCGTTTTTCGCGTCGGTGTGCACACTCACATTGGCGCCCATTGTTTAGTCACGAGGCGTTAAACGTCGGCGAATATCGCGCGCGAAATTCGTCCCGGTGTGTACGGGCCTTAAGGCTGCATTTTTTGGATCGAAAATATAGTAAAACAGTAATATTGTGAAATATTATTATTAATAAAATCAAATATTACTATTATACATTTTAAAATGTAATTTATCCATGTTGTGACAAAGCTGAATTTTCAGGTCTTCGTCAGGTCTTCGTCAGGTCTTCGTCAGGTCTTCGTCAGGTCTTCGTCAGGTCTTCGGCAGGTCTTCGGCAGGTCTTCAGCAGGTCTTCGGCAGGTCTTCGTCATCCCCCTCGGGGTAGTTTGTTTGTATTTGTTTTATTTTTTGCTTAATAAAAGCCTTTATTTCTTTTGCGTTTGAGTCCTCATCTCCTCAACCACAAACCGTGACAAGTAAACTGTTAGGTGTTCGGGTTAGTAGAATAAATTGACTTGTAGTTGCCAACTTACTTACAGTTAGTACAATGTCTAAAGTGGACTCGAAATAAAGTGTCACCATTTATTTGTATCAATCGTGCTGCTTAATATTTTTGTGGAAACTGATAAAAAAAATCATGCGTGCGTGTCAAGTCACCTTTTTTTTAATACAGCGCTTTATACAATACAGCTTGTTTCAAAGCAGCTTTACAGTGATAACAGGAAAATTATGCAATTTGGCTGTTCAGCTATAGTCAGTTCAGTGTTGATTCAGTTCCGTTGTAAAGCTATTCAAATATTAAATTATTTCATCTCTAAAGGAGTTCTACAAAAAAAAAAAAATCATTGCTCAGTTCTCATACAACAGCATCAGTAGTCGGATCAATAATATTGTTGAAAATTGACTTGACACTTGCATGTGTCATTATATTAACATTTTACCAAAATCAAGCTCAAATGGAGTTACAGGGTTTTTGACCAGCAAATGTGGGATAGTATGTGTGTTTTGTTTGTCATTAGAACGGCCACATCTTAGTCAGCAAATGCATTGCATTACGTTTTCATCAACTTACATGTAAATATAAAGTTTACTGTAGCTATGTGGGGACTCAATTTCTCTCTCTATCTTTTTTGGCCAAAATCTCATGTTATAAAAGATGAAGTGCTTCACACAGGCGATTTAGTTCAGTATTGGCTATGAATTGATTAGACACTCATTTCTGCTCCTCAAATAAATAAAACATTAGCCTATATATATATATATATATATATATATATATATTGTATAGTGTTTGTTGAGTAAAGAAAATTTTGTACATATTCAGACAACCAGTTCTTTATTTACCCTTGCATTGCAACCAAACAGTCATGCCAAAAAAGCTAATTTGTATTTGATATGAGACAAATCGTCAAGAGAGGCGAACCCATGAAAAATGTGTGGGCCATTCAGAGCTTATTGTAGCTCCATCCACTCAGTTATTTTTTCCCCAAACCTTCCCATGATGCCCCAGTCATGGAATAATCACAGAACTACTTGCCAATGATAATCTCTCTCGATCCCTCTAATTGACCCCGCACTGTCTGACTCGCTCCACACACACACCCACACACTATTCAGCTCATACACATGGAGTCATGCTGTCAAGCATAGACATGCATATGGGCACGTTTGCACACAAACACACACACGTACGCTTTAATTCCACACAGATTATTGATCAGCATTTGACAGCTCCGGCGACCACCGGAAACGGATGGAAGGCAGAATACACTCGTGTAAACGAGAGGACAAAATGAAAGAGCAATTTTATGTTTTTTTATAAGGGACAGGAACGAAGGATGAGAAATACAGAGAAAGAGAGGAGGCAAATAGAGTAGTGTAAACGTTCTAACCAAACACTCCCACCACGCTGAGATATAAATAGAAAAGGAGAGAGAGAGAGAGAGAGAGAGAGAGAGAGAGAGAGAGAGAGAGAGAGAGAGAGAGAGAGAGAGAGAGAGAGAGAGAGAGAGAGAGAGAGAGAGAGAAGCAACATAACAGATATAGAGTAAAATAAAGAAAAAAACACCACTGGATTTTGTTCTTAGATACACTGACGCCAATTAGCATTAATGAGCACAGAAATACAATAAAAGAAAGGGAAGACAGAGCGGAGGAGTGAAGTAAACAGATAAGAGGGGAAATGAAGGCAAGAATGGAGGGTTATTGGAAGATATAGAGATGATATGAAATCATTTTGGAAGGGGGAAAATCTGCATAGCTATTTCTGTGCATTTCATTGGGGAGGGAGAGAAAGAAAGAGACAGAGACAAATAGAGAGCAGGGAAAGAAAAGGAGAGAGGAATGAGAAAGAAAGAGCAATGGATTCACTGAGGGATAAAATAAATCTAGAAATTTGTCAAAAGTTAATTTAATGCAAACTAACAGAAAGAAAATGTGTGAAGTTCACAATGTACTTTTCTATTATGCCTTTATTTGAGAACATTCGTCCTTTTTTCGACAATAAAAAGTAACAGCCATTTAATGTGTTTTAATATGTTTGTCTTTCCCAAGGTTACATAATTGCAGTAATAGGTTACCCTGGAAATCCAGAGTCCTCGCGAGAGCACAATTTGAATTTTCTCAGTGAGTTACTCTGGCATTGAGTAATGATGCTCATTAACTATGCCCTTGTAGCCGAGCTGCACCAATCACATCGGTGTATCTAATATAGGCGGGCCATAGGCGAGCTAAACAGATGACGACAGCGCTAGTGACAGCGAAATCACGACAGTGGTTGGTCGTAGTGTTATCCAATTGCGTGCAGTGAGATTTTGCATACTTGTTACCGCCCCACGAGTTGGGCGATTTTCATTACTCAATGCCAGACCCTTAATCTTTCAGATTTGGGTCTGGATTTCCAGGCTAGTAATAGGTGGCAACAAGGAACTATTTTGTGCGTTATAAGGTAGAGACTGCATTATTTAATTAAATAGTTTGTTAAAATACTGAAGGGTTAAAATGTAAGAATCTATTTCAAATATGCTTCCTTACATAACATCACGGTAAAGAATATTGTATTTAGTGTTTAAGGGTAAGATAATGATTCTGCTCAGCAAAGTTGCCTTTCCTGTTTTCTCAGAATGATGGGATTAGCTCACGAATGATTCACTGAGAATCTCACCTTTTGTTCTGCAAATGGCCTTCGGACCCAAATGGCTCTTGGAGCCTTTATGCTGATTGAATTAGGATTGGCCAGACCCTCACAGTCTAGGGTGTTACCTTAACCTGTATACTCATTTACATGCTTTGTTTGAATTTGTCTCCACCTTCAAAAGTCCCTCCTCCTAAAATGCCTATAAGCAGACTGATCTCATGAAATGGCGTATGTATGACACGCCAATTCGATTTCCATTTTTGGCGTGCTATCAACACGCATAATCGCTTTTCAGCGTGTTTATCAACGCCGTTGACTTAACGTTACATTACTTAGTCTGTATATATAGATATGACCTACCCCAACTCCCTAAAAGTCCCTAAACCTACCCGTCACTGTGGTTAATCTTCCCACACCTAAACATACCTATTTTATGGACAATATTAAAATGATAAAACGTAATGGACAGATATGTAGGAAAATGGCATTTTTATGAACAATATGGCATTAAAAGATAGTTTGAGCCACGAATCCTACCCCTAAACCTAACCATAACCATTTCTTAAAACTACCTAGGCAACAATTATAAAGAAAAACAACAGACAGACGAGTATAATCACAATAATTTATTTATGGTTCCTATAGAACCATAATTATACTAACCTTACAACACAACATCGATTCACAAAATACACCAATTTTATTAGCTTGATGTAATCTAAACCTTCAGAATCCATTATTATTTGCAAGAAAAAGATCCAAACTCAGCCCTTTATCCAGTAATCGTCATCTTGACCGTAAACGTCAAACCCCGCGCTTGTTATGAATTCAAATTCAAAAATTGCGCCCTCAAGAAGCGACAGGTTACTATGGTTACGGCAGTAATATCAAACGCTCATTGGCTCTCGTCTCCTGCTTCGTCACAGATTGCGTCATGCACATTCACATTTGAAATGAAGCGCGCTGCGCACTGCCGCGCAGCCCTCAGAGCGAACCGAACCGAAGACGGATTAACGTTTTCATGGATTTGAATTAATAACTTAAATTCTGCTCTGTCTGTTACCTCATACAAAACCACTGCCAGGGAGGACTGCGACACATCGTCACGTGAACAACTTTTGGTACCGATTTTGACATTTTCTCATTAAATAAATTATTGTGATTATACTTGTCTGTCTGTTGTTTTTCTTTATAATTGTAGCCTATAGTTTTAAGAAATGGTTATGATTAGATTTAGGGGTAGGATTAGCAAACGTCCGGGGATAATGGTACGTGTAAGATTCACGTCTGAGGCTGTTAAACTGTGACATCTACACGTTTTCCAAAGGGGACCAACATGATTATTTCACGTACATTTTGCTCCGTTTCGCTCGGACATTTAACGGCGTAGACATACACGCGGAAGATGACGGTTCGTTTCGGCGTGAACATACACGCGGATAGCTCAAAATGCGTATAGATAACACGCCACTTTTGACTTGAAAGTGGCGTGTATGTTTACGCAAAGTCATGATGTCATGTTGCTATAAGACACCCTGTAAATTTATATACTTTAGATTATGTTGGACGAAACCGCAGCCGCGCTCAAATAAAGAAACTCTTCTGTTTGAACGTGATCCCAACTGTCTCCTGGTCTCTGCTTCGATAAAAGAAAACTTTACAACAGATGGTGCCGTGACCCGGATGGAGAAAAAGGAAACTGAATCTTGAAACTTCAAGCTCAAAGATCTCAACAAAGCCTGACTAAGTTCCAGACTGAATCTTCTGAATCCAGATTGAAAACTTCAAGCTCCAAAAAGATCTCAAAGACTGAATTTTTCCAGACGGAATCTTTCTCTACAAACGAAAGACTTGGTGAGTTTTCACTCCATCTAAAGAACCTTTGCAGACCAGTACAAAATAGTTTTCCTCTGCGACGACAGAGAAGAAGTTAACAAACAGCTGCAGGGTTTTGTTAACTAAGTTATCCTCTAAAGTTGTCTTTTAGAGATGAAATTTATCCTTTGTTGTTCAGGCAGGGAAGTTTAACAGTTACATGTTAATATTGTGTGTATCCTCTTGCTAGAGAAGGCCTGTCCTTTGTAAGCTAGAGAAGATTAGCGTCATGTGCTAATAAGATTGTACCCTCTGTTTGTAAGACAGTAGAGAGAGGTTTAGTGTTTGTTTGTGTGGTAACATAGAAATTCACAAAATGTTTAGGAAAAGTACTAGACAGATTACACCTTTTTGGACAGATAGTGAATTCAAGTCTTTGTTATCAGAGCACATGGACTCAATCGTGACTGAGGAAGTCAGATTGAATTTAACAAAGAAATTTGGCATTGATCCAGGCAAAGTTTGGTCAATCAAAGATTGTAAGAAGGTACTAGGAGAAAGTATTCGCAAGAACAGTGTGAAAAGTTTTATCTGTTGTCACCGAGAATTTGGTTTAACACTAGCTACAGAACAGTCTAAGCGCAACTCAGAGCTAGAGAAACAGATCAAAGAGCTCCGTGCTAGAATATCTTCGTTGACTAAGAAAGTAAACCGCAACAAAGATGCAGAAAAAACTGATGTGGAAGAAGTTAGTCAGCCTGATAACAATTATCCTGACTTAAAAGCTTTCTTTGAAACAGATGTAGCCATCCAATCAGTAACTGATCAGCCTGTAGATTCAGTGCAGGTTTGTGGGGCTAGGAGAAGATCTCAGGGAACTAAAAGTGTTACTCCGAACTCTTCTGTTGTCCAAATACAAACGGTTGCCAAAACATCTTTAGGTCCTAAGGATATAGATAGACTCTCCCAGAATTTACCCTCAGCACGCACACATTTTTCTGAATTTAGAAGAGCATTGTTCAGTAAAATGCATCTTTACGACATGTCGTTGCCGGAAGTCACACAGCTGATGTCACAAATTCTAACTGAATCTGAATTCAACAATTTTGAGTCTGCTGTTACTTCCGAACTGCAAAATGTCAGTAAAGGCGATTTAAGAGAAGGTGTTTTGAAAATCCTAAAGAATATCTTAGGACCCAAAATCGATTGGTCGAGAGTTACTAGCTGTGTACAAGAGAAAGAAGAAACTGTGAGTGAATATACTGAGAGGTTCTGTCAGGTAGCGGTAACGTACAGTGGAATAGTGGATGATTCCGAAAGTGTGTTAGCTGACAAAGGAGCTCTAATCCGAATTTGGGCAGATGGTCTTGTAGCTGAGTACAGAACAGCTTTGCCATTCCTAGATATTACGTGGGCTAAAAGAACTCTCAGAAGTAACCTAGAAAGTTTAGCTATTTGGGAAAGAGATTCTGATGTCAAAGAGAGAGTAAGAATTGCAGCAGTTTCTGTTATGGTCAACTCAGAGAAGCCAAAGAAACGCAAAAGTCCTCGAGAAGCCAGTTGTTCTTACTGTGGTAAGCACGGACATTTTGGAAAAGAATGTAGGAAAAACAAAAAGAACTTTAAAGAAGTTAACAAGGTTACTCAGCTTCTGCTCAGCTTGCTTGCTACTCTGAAGCAGCCCCTCCCCTCCTCATTAAACTCATTGGGCAACTTGATAAGGTGTTAACCATTTAGGCTGTGATTGCTTAATCTCCCCAGTGACTTACAACAAAGATGAAAGACTTATTGACTGTCACATCCTTTGTTTGGGGGACATTCAGTATACTCACAGCCTCAAATGTTATACTGCAGAACATTACAATCAGACACCATCCTCTGTTATGATGCCTACTAGGACTGATGTTTCACTGGAGAATGGAAATGTGCCAATTTTCTCACACACTGTACAGTTGTTTCCCCTACAGGGATAGGATAGGACACATGGACCAGTGAGGAGCCCAGGAAGAACTGGAAGCAACAGGCTTTCGGGGGCCAACCCTGTGGTGAAGATTCCCTTATAGGCCCTTCCCAACCATAGTCCATCCTCACCTCACTGTTCCTTTTAGGTGTCTCAAATCAATTAAGAAACAGGGAAAGAATGAAACGACCACAGTAGACCCTGAAAACGATAGAACCATAGTGTTTAAACTGCTACAACCTTAGTGTTTTGAAGAAATACTGCTCTCTGTTTTTCTGTTTTCTGTCTTACAGTGTGCAGATAAAACTTGATGGCTTTTTCGAGATCCATATGCAACGACCGTCTCATCTGCGTATGAAGCCCCAACCTCAAGAAGACAACCAGACCCACTGCTGAACAAACTATCACAAAAGAAAATGAAAAATACACAACGCAGAGAAATTCACGGACCCTAAATTGCATGTTTTGTTTCTGTGTCAGCATGCAATTACAGATGAACAACACAGAGCAAGTTATATGTGCCTGTAACTTACACCAGTTACAAGAATGAACTTTATGTGTCTAAATTTGTATTTTTGTGAGAGTTTTTAAGAACTCTCAAAGAGGGGACTGAAGGGTTAAAATGTAAGAATCTATTTCAAATATGCTTCCTTACATAACATCACGGTAAAGAATATTGTATTTAGTGTTTAAGGGTAAGATAATGATTCTGCTCAGCAAAGTTGCCTTTCCTGTTTTCTCAGAATGATGGGATTAGCTCACGAATGATTCACTGAGAATCTCACCTTTTGTTCTGCAAATGGCCTTCGGACCCAAATGGCTCTTGGAGCCTTTATGCTGATTGAATTAGGATTGGCCAGACCCTCACAGTCTAGGGTGTTACCTTAACCTGTATACTCATTTACATGCTTTGTTTGAATTTGTCTCCACCTTCAAAAGTCCCTCCTCCTAAAATGCCTATAAGACACCCTGTAAATTTATATACTTTAGATTATGTTGGACGAAACCGCAGCCGCGCTCAAATAAAGAAACTCTTCTGTTTGAACGTGATCCCAACTGTCTCCTGGTCTCTGCTTCGATAAAAGAAATCTTTACAACAATACGTTGTTGGTAACAACCTAAACAAGTCTTTTTAGATACTATTTTAGAAGTTCTGTAACAGCGCCCCCTACCATATGAGATTGAAAACATGAATTGCTGGAAAAACTCGACAATGGCAAGGAAGCGTTGTGTCATTAATGCCAGGAAATTTTGTCAATGGCAGGGCAAAAGACAAGAACTGTTCACCGAAATGTTTTTTTGGGAACCCAAAGTGGTTCTTCTATGACTTCACAGCAAAAACTTTAAGACCCTTTATTTTTAATAATATGCATATCTATTTTTTCTTCCGTTTTGTTCAACTGCAGGACATGGCATGGAAAAATTCAACTGGTTCATGATCAACAGTCAGTTCATGAGCAAGATGGGTTTTGTTCAGACTCAGAACAGTGACTCGGTTAGTTATGATGCCATATTCATTCACTAATGAAATGCTCTTTCACAGCCTGCACTCGAATGCTATTTGCTCACACACTGAACATGTTGTTCACTTAATGAACAGGTTGTTCACTTAAAGGTTCACTCAAAAGCTCTGATTCATTCATAAACAAAACTACACTAATAGCACTGTGCTGGAAACCACCGATACCACCTCATCTCAATTTCTTCCGAAAACATAAAAATGTAGGGGAGCGCGGGGCACAACGTAACGCGGGGCTAGTAACACGCTTGTTTTAAATACTTCCGCACATGCTTGGATGACGAAACTTTGTGTATTTACTAGTTGCCATATCAACACTAGGCTATTATAGAAAAAAAAATTCCGCCAAATTTTTTTTGGGGTTGGAAGATACCCATAGATATTTATTAAACCATAGCAAAAGTACATTTCTTACTTATGTTAATTTTTCATCTCTATTTTTTGTGTTTAAAATAAGACAAATCTGATATTATTTTAATCTCCAAGATGTTATTTAACAGTTGAGATAGTTCTTTAATGCTTCGCTAACTAGCAGAAGACACTAGCAGAGATTAAATCCCAGTTGTGCAAGCGGGGGCATGTTGTAACACTGCGTTGCAATGTGCCCCTATTAGAAATATGCTATTATATTCTATACTTTTATTAATTTTATTGAGAAAACGTGAGAAAACGGTGAATAAAGACTGAGAGTCAATGTTCAGAAATTACTAATTATTTATTTGTTTTTGAACTATGTTGTATAGCTGGGTTTTCCTGTGTTCGTAGTCAAAACTCAAAAATGAGTTTATATTTAATTATTAAAAATTGCCATTATTTTATATGAAAAAGTTTTTTAATTGTATTTTATTTAGAAAATATTTTAGTTTGTTTTGTATTTTTTTTTTTATTAAATCAGATAACATTTTAAGCTGTCATATGTTATGTTACAATGTGCCCCACACATGTTACAATGTACCTCACCCATTCTTTCGGGGTATATCAAGAAAAAAGTATATACTGTATTAATAAAACAAAAACACATAATTGTACTAGACATGTGGGAAATTAATGTGGGAAAAAATAAATACTCTGAACCATAAGTAGATTTACACAAACTGAGAAAGTCAAAAAGCGTTACTTTGTGCCCCGCTCTCCCCTATTTATCCTTTATACTTTCACTCAAGAAATACACACTAATTCCGGCCACTCTTCCATTCAGTAATTTTACGAATATACAAAACATGTCCTTGTTTAGCATTTAATGCCAGAGAAGCAGAGAGAGCTGTATAATTAAAGCCTGAGGGAAATTATTTATTTTCAGATGGAAGGGAAGATCCATGTGTTAGATCAGGTACAGAGTCGCAATTATAAAACATGAACTGAACAAACTAAATCCGCTCACGATCCCACAAACAAAGACACATTTAAAAACAATGTTTCTGATGTAGCTCAAAGAGTAAAGCATGTCTCTAGAAACACCAAGGTCATGGGTTTGATTCCAAAGGAATATAAGTTAATTTAAAAATATAAAATCTTCTGACAAATGCATAATGTAAATGGAAAAGACGCAATCCACCAAACACATGTTATGTTCAGAATAGGATACTGTATACTGTGCAGTATACAGTACAGCCTACTATTGTTAACAATAATATGTGAAACAGAATGTATTGTGCAATAAAACTGGTTAATACTTCTAATCCACTTCTAATTGAAAATGAAAGGTGAAGTCGAGCACATGACATTGTCAGAGACTGTGGTTTACTATGGGGCGCCGTTTGTAAAGTGTCTCATGCTGAAAATAACAGCAACATTTTGTCACATTTAGCTTCAAACAATGTTTAAAAAACTGGTATGAATTTTTGACGGTCACTTTTTACCACATTTACAACAATATTTGTCAACTTAGAGATATTTTAAATAGTTAAATCTAAATATTAAATGTTACACCTAAATGTTAAATGTTAAATCTAAATGCTAAATCTAAATCTAAATGTTAAATCTAAATCTAAATCTAAATGTTAAATCTAAATGTTAAATCTAAATCTAAATATTAAATCTAAATCTAAATGTTAAATCTAAATGTTAAATCTAAATCTAGATGTTAAATCTAAATGTTAAATCTAAATCTAAATGTTGAATCTAAATCTAAATGTTAAATCTAAATCTAAATATTGAATCTAAATGTTTAGGGTGAAACTAAATATTTAACTAATATGCAAAATCAAAATGCCGGTAACCGGAAGTGCCAAAATAAAAGCTCGAGGAGGTCAGTGTGTGTTTATAGCATGGTTTATAGTGTCAAATAACGAATAAAAACCATCTCATCCGAGGAAATGGACTCTTGGACATGGATTATCGTGATAATAACTACCTAAAATAATAAACACATTTGGAGAAACTGTATTTGAAGAGTAGGCTACCGTCACTTTTATGAAAAGTGCGGGACTTATGACCTGCAGCCATAATAGCCAGCCACGAGGGGGCTCACTTTGACTGAATGTCATGTCATCACTCTCATCACGAAACTCTACAGTTTCTCCAAACGTGTTTATTATTTTAGGTAGTTATTATCGTTATATTATAGTTATTATTATGAGATGGTTTTTATTCGTTATTTGACACTATAAACCATGCTATAAACACACACTCGAGCTTTTATTTTGGCACTTCCGGTTACCGGCATTTTGAATTTGCATATTAGTTAAATATTTAGTTTCACCCGAAACATTTAGATTCAACATTTAGATTTAGATTTAACATTTAGATTTAGATTTAACATTTAGATTTAACATTTAGATTTAGATTTAGATTTAACATTTAGATTTATATTTAATATTTAGATTTAACATTTATATTTAACATTTAGATTTATATTTATATTTAACATTTAGATTTAGATTTAACATTTAGATTTAGATTTAGCATTTAGGTGTAACATTTAATATTTAGATTTAACTATTTAAAATATCTCTAAGTTGACAAATATTGTTGTAAATGTGGTAAAAAGTGACCATCAAAAATTCATACCAGTTTTTTAAACATTGTTTGAAGCTAAATGTGACAAAATGTTGCTGTTATTTTCAGCGTGAGCCGCTTTACAAACGGCGCCCCATAGTTTACAGCACATTTGGTATTCTAAGCATACAGAATATTAACAATATTAGCATGGTAGTATGCTACTCTAAACAAAAACCCAAGACACTGCTGTTTAACCTCGTGTTGTAACCAGTGCTTAGTATTGATCACAGATAGATTAAATGCTGTGAAAGCTGCATAATTAATAAGAGTGGAGCCACACGTGTTCTGGGGAGGAGGACCAGAATGCTAGATAAGACTGCGTTCTCCATTAAAACACCATCAAACATGTATAATGCTCTCTGCCCTTGAGTCTGCTTCCATGAGCAGAACGACAGTAACACTAAGAGCATGTGAGAGGTTTCCTTTTCCTTTCTCTTATGATATATTCAAATATAATATCGTTATAATCAGTGTTCCTTGGCCCAACATTGCTGTATAGAAGGAAAAATTAGCTTTAAGGAAGCAATTCACACATTCATTTTCTGCAAACATAGTTTGATAACCTATAGTGTAAACTATATAGGCTATATATATATATATTTTTTTTTTTTAGTTCAGATTTAATATTCAATTTCCATGTGGTAAAACTATATTACCCATAATTCTAAAAAGACCTCCATCAATCAGACTTCTTGTTGTCTGCATCCAAAATCACATACTTCCCTAATATAGTAGGCGGAAAACTGTATGTGACAAAAGAAGTATGTCTGAATTCACAGTACTCATAAAAGAGGAAGCAAAATGTACCCGGATGACCTATTACTTCCGCCGGGATTCTGAAGTGCATATGATGGACACTTTACAATCCCAGAGGATTTATGAATGGCAGTGAAGCGACGTAACTGTGGTTGGTAGGTCACGTTATAATGACAACATGGCAGATGTAGTACGTCAAGATTATTCATACTAAACACAGTCATACTATATAATATACTTTTTTTGTGATTTTAAAGTTATTACTTATTCAAAATAAGTATCTACTCAAGAGAGTATGCGATTTCGGACGCAGCCACTGTTACCATGGAAACGTCCACCCACTTCCATGAAGCTCCATAAATGACTGAGGTCACTGGCACACTGAGGCAATTTTTGAGGGTGAGCAAAAACGCACCATTTTGTGTCTGTTCCTTTAAATGCAAATGAGCTGCTGCTCCCAGCACAGGGGGCTGAGCTTCAACAGATTGCACTCACACAGACATGCACTGAAAATTTCTGGATTCAGAAAATGATGGAGAGACTCAAGAAGAAGTGACAACATGTAGAATGCAACAGGACATTTCTGAATGGTTAGTTGATGAATTTATGTAGCTTAACATCTTGTCAACATCTTGATAATCTATAAATAGTGTTCCGGGGGCGGGGTTTATGTAAATTTTAGGGTTGGTGATGTCACTAACCAGGGAGGAATGTCCTGTAGTCCCTACCAGCCGTTTGTTGTAGTCCTTAAAAAGCGATTTTTTAAAAGCAAATCTCCCTTTGCTTTGAACTTTGAGCATTGTAACTTTGCAGATTTTGTTTATGCTCAAACAGCAACATTACACTAGGGATGCACCGAATATTCGGCCACCGAAAATTTTCGGCCGAAAATGGCCCAAAAGTGCATTTTCGGTTTTCGGCCGAAAGACTTTAATCACCGAAACAATACGGCCGAAATGTTTGTGATGACGCAAACAGCAGATACCGCGACCTGCACGTGCTTGTCTGAAGCAACATATCTGCGGTGTGGACGTATTTCAATATATCTGAGAGTGACCCACGGACAGCGATTTTTAAAACACAGACGTCCCAAGTCTTCCGGAAGTTCCGGGAGTCTCCCGCGTATTGATAGCGGCTCCCTGATGCCCGCAAATTAGTTTAAATCTCCCGGAATCGCGAGCGAGCGCGCGGCAGAGAGAGGGAGCGAGAGACCTTGCGTGTGTGTGCTGTGCAGAGCAGCCGTCATTTCTCAGAGGTGTGTGTGTTTACCTTAGCTGTTTAAGGTTTTTGCAACTCACGTCCATGAGCATATAGCTGCAGATATTAGTATGGGCTATGGCAGTATTGACCTAAATGCACTTTGTTTTTATGAGAGAACATTTCATTTTTAAACCTTTCTGCAGGCCAGTAGGCTTTTACATTATTATTTAATGTACACATGAGTGGGGTCAAGTTAAACATTTAATTTTATACTTTGCAATGTGCTAAATAAATATTTGCATAAAATTTTAATTGATTTATTCTTTGAAACTTTAATATTAATTTATGCAATGCCTTGATTATAGTAAAGTTAGTACACAGTCATAGCCATAAATGCAATGGTACTAATAATTGGCTTAATTTATTTCGGTGTTTCGGTTTTCGGTTTTCGGCCTTAGTTTCCTCTTTTTCGGTTTTCGGTTTCGGCCAAGAATTTTCATTTCGGTGCATCCCTACATTACACACTAACTAAAGTTAGAAAAGTGAAATCATAATCAACCACCCCTAGAAAAAAACAGCAAACAAGAACAAGTCCTTAATAAAAATAAATCCAAAAGCTTTATATTGGAAATAAGACCAATATCGCGACCTGCACCTCCCCACTTTTTTAACTCCATAAACTAGATTGCATTATGAGCCAAGCCCAAACAACAATCCCAAACATGCTTATAATAAATGGACATGGCAAATTTTTAAGAGGACGCTCTGTAGCTTCCAGTCATAAACAAAACACAACGCTTCTGTCAATGGTGGTTTTGGTGGTCAATGGAGTCTTTGGTCGCTGTAATACTACTTTGGTAAAAAAATAGTAAATGCGCGAGATGCCAGAACGTTGCTTTACAGTATACAGTATATCAGTGCCACAGTGTCAGTCATCATTGTCTTTTCATTTCAGGAGTGAGTCAAGTTCCATACACACAAAACACAAATTTAGGCGAGTCACTCCCATATTTAAATGCAGTTTTCACTCCTGAAACAAACCTGAAAAAAGTGAATAGTCTGTGTGTGTGTGTGTGTGTGTGTGTGTGTGTGTGTGTGTGAGTGTGTGTGTGTGTGTTAAAAGCGATTCATATACTGTACACTGTAAAACATTAAAAAAAAAAAGGAGACCTTCAGAAGACATTACTGTAAGATGTGGCATCAAATGTAATCATGCATGGCGAACCATGTCCTTGAGAGGAAAGACAAGCCCTTATGTAACCACTTGTCAGTTTTTTTATATTTGTATAGCAAAAAATAAAAATAAAATAAAGATGGGCAGAGGAGGGTAAATAATACAATTGTGAGGGAGATAAAGAGATAGCTCTACTCTGCCAGGCATTATCAGTCAATGTAGCTCGTAAGAAGAGGTTGGCTTTTATGTTCTGTCTTAACACACCACAGCCCCTTGACTCAAGACAAGCCTAAAGGCTTCAGTCTTCAAAGAGATGCTATGACTTTTACCTATTAACTACTGAGGAGGAGAGAGAGAAAAAAAGTGAGGAAGGAATGTTGCTAGATGAATCAATTATTCAGTACAAGTCAAGGGACCTGTGATATACAGTAAGTGCTTCTTCAGATAATGCATGAGATATTCACCACCCCCCACACAAACACGCGCAACCATACAACAACACACTATTCCTCATACTGCACTATAAGAGCTAACCTTTTTAAAAGTTGGCATGAAACAGAAGTTGTGATATACTTTTCTTCTCAATTGTGAAGTACTGTATATCAGAGTGAAACAGCTTCTCAAACAATAAAAAATGGAGAGCGGAACTTGATTTTATCCACCGGGAATTGATTGGATTGTTGGATCATTGTGGTTTTGCTATTGCTGTGATCTCATGTGAGTGACAGGTTGTCCCGCCCTCACGCAGCACTGTAAACCCTAATGCTCAAAATAATTAATTGGTTTGAGTTGAGCAAACTTAGATTAAACAAAATAGTTCAAACAAATTAACTTTTATGAGTATTTAGAACTTTATTTTGATTTTGAGTTCACGAAACTGACACATTATAAGTAATCAGAATTTTCTGTTATGTTGGGTTTTTGGGGGGTTTCCATCATGGTGACAAGTGGAGCATGAGCTTAATTTGAAAACAGGTAAATGCTAAATGTTCTATATTGTCTTAGTCATTCAGCAATTGCAATGCAAAATCAAAAGCTGTGCCAAATGAAAGCATTGTGTTACCAATTAGAGCATATTAGCATTGACTGAATTAGCTAGTTATTGCCTCAGACGGCACGCCCACAGACCGTTGGCTGAACGTCTGATGCATAAGACACACAAAATAGGAAACACTTCAGGAGTTTCGAAGTCATCATCTGATTGGTTGAATTGTACAGGATTTCCGGGAGATGTGTGTCACGTTCTTGAACGATCAAACCCCCTCATGGAAGAAGAACTAAATGCTGTATTTTCAAAGTATGTGAATTATGTGAAGTTCTCATCATATACTTTTTAAAATTTGTCAAAGAGTTTTACACCGGTCTGTTAGGACACAGGCGTTATATGTTCACGCCCCTAAACATGATGCTGAACAAAACAAACTGTGATTTGTTGATTTACATGTCACTCAGACGTCTTCTAGGGCGGTCCTTGGCCAATGAAAGCAGTGTTGGAGTCCAGACCTTCTGCCGTTAGCGAGACTATAGTTATAGCTAGTTATGTTTCCACTACTAAAAATATTTAAATTGAGATTACATGATAATTTTAAGTTATGTATGAGTTAGCTTACTCAAATAAAACATACAAATCAGCTAGTTCTGCTTAAACTTTGTATTTATTAACTTAAAAAAATCTGAGGTAACTGATTACCTACATTTTTGAGTTTTGCCAACTTATTTGGATTTACAGTGGGGTGAGCATGCTATCAGAGAATAGAACAAATTTCACTGCAAGAGGGTGGGGAAGTTATTTTGATTAAAGATTAAGAGGGGACATGAATGTTTAAAAATAATGATGTGCATGGATAAATCATTTATAATCAATACTGTAATATTCCATTAAAAATAAAAGTGGTCAATTTTGATTTCATGGTGACTTTAAAGGATACATGCTGATCAAGTGATAAAATGACATATGGACTAGTTTGCTAGGTTATTAGTAAACCAATCGTTTTTAACTGGCCAATGCCTATAACTACGCAACATCACACAAGCAAGCTGCACTAACATTCAGACCAACAGACAACTCCCAGTGAGATATAACTGTCAATCATTTATAAAAACAATAAGTTAATATTGTTAATACGGTAATAATATAATTGAGTAGCTTATATTTGAGACATAATATTGCCAGTTATCTTTGTTTCATCAACGGATTAGCTCCAAACTTTAACAGCGCGTTTTCAAGAAACCAGTGACATTTCATTCCGAATGATTCTGTGTTTTTGAACGAATCGCTTGGGTTAATTATTTAATGACCCACTTTTAAAACACTTTAATTCCTGAATGATTTAGGTTTTTTTTTTTTTTTCATCGCTTGAATGAATCCCTTTAATGACTCACTCATTACTGTCTCCACATATTGGCTTAACAAAGTAACCTGCAGAAAGATTCATTGAAAAAGTCCCAAATGCTGTTAAACTAATGCTGACTTCATATGCTATCAGAAAGCTGGCATGAGTATCAGGCAATTTTTTCCCCTTAAATTAGCTAAAAACAGGCCTTGCTGATAAATCAGTCTATCACTACTAGCTCTGACTGGCATCTGGTCCTGACTTGTTGCAGCTTTCAGTGAGAGGCCTTTGAGCTCCAGAACGAGTCCCAAAGACATGGAGGAGTTTATTTTTAGCTGACACCACCCTGTGCACATTCTCCCCTGAGACGGAGAGACGAAAGAAAGGCCCCGCAATCAGCTCACACACCTGCTGCTCCTCCATCCCTCCGTCAGTCTCCATACTGTAAATGATACACTACGCTCATCTTCTTCCGCAGAGACAAACACTCACATACAAAAATATAGCTGAAAGTAACGCATAATCTTCCCCTATCTATTTCTCTCTCCTTTATTCCTCCTGATACCTGCTCCAACTCCATCTGCCTTTCCCGCTCAATATCTTTTGCTGTCAATCTCTCCCTTCCCATACGTCCTCCCACGCCTGATGTCAGATACCATATATCTCCATCTTCCCCTCTTCATCCCACTCCAGTAGTTTCCCTTTGTATTGCCTTTCCTAAAAACCTTCTCCTTTCCCTTGTTACGAAAAAATAACAACCTCCCTGTCTCCTTTCTCTTGTTACGAAATGAGAGTGACACAGTGTTTCTTGAAATATCAAAAGCAGATTGTGTGTTGACTTGTTACATCCCGTCTCTTATATAATCCCTATGATCTACCACAAGCACGCTGCCCTGTCAATCATCCCGGCTCAGGACTGCCCAAACAGTAACATACATATCAAAATAAAGCAAAAAACTCCTTTCTGAGAATAAAAATGAAATAGCGAGATCTTCAAGAGAAATGCACTACAATCAGTTTCTCAGAATTCCCTACACCAATTAGGGGGAAAAAAAGACAGTTGCTGAGCATTTTCATCATGGCTTTTGCAACCTGTAAAATCCCCTTACGAAACATTCGCTCTGTTATACAGCGCAAGTCTATTTCACCCTGCCTCTGTCCTTCAGGATTAGACCAAATTAATCGACATGGAAAGCCTCTAAATCCTTGTGGTGGACTTTACTGATCTTAACCGATCACTGATAGATTGGACTGAGAGATATCTGGCATTGTTTCACAAGCCTAAATGAGAGACTGATTGAAAAGTTGGACAGAAACCAGAGAAAACAGTCTCTGCTGATCACAAGGTGCAGATTCAGAGGCACACAGATGGGGACAAAGGGACAAAGGCTAGAAAAGAGGATTGATTTCAAAGCTTCCTCTCCTCTTTCAGGAAATTCAAACATTCGGATGCCTCGGCGTGCCCCTGCCTCTGGAGAAATGCCTCGTCCATGATTCCACACAATGGGAGTAATGACCTTTTCGGAGAGGATCCATCTTGACGTTCCTCCGCTCTTGTAATAATGGACTGGTGTGTCTACAGTAACCCTTGATAGTCAGCAGGCGGGGCGTTGTGTAGCCCTGGTGCGTTAAGGTGCCGGAGATGCTATTTGTGGCTGTGTGTCTCTGTGAGGGAAAGGAGAGAGCGCATGCTTCTCTGTGCTTTATGGAGCTGGTTCAACTGTGAGTGGGTGGATGGCGGCTCCATATGCATGTCTGGGTAGGCTGGCAGGTCTGCTAGGGGAGCACATCTATTTAATACAGTGTGTGTGTGAGTGTGTGACTGACTGTGTGTCGCTTCAGGGAACAGTGGGGGGCAGTGAAAGCAATTGTTCTGGGCAGTGTACCTTGTTTGTATGCACAAATGGCTCTGAGCGATTTCATCCATTCGTGCATGCATGTAATCCTCCAACATGTTTCAGCTTCTTATTTATGTCTTTTAGAGATCGACAATGTAGTGCAAAACAAATTCAATGCGCATGTGTGACCTGCGCGTACAAAAATCGGGGAGGCGCATGCACAGTAGCAATGGGTTATCGGTTGATATTGGACTGTTTTCATTAAAGGGATACTTCACCTCTGGAAAGATGAATGTGTATTTAAAATAGGTCATTTATGTAGAAGAAATGTGAAATTATTTTTGAATTTGGAGCTTTCTAGACTGAGAAAAGCCAGAAAATGTATTTTTGGCTTATGTGGATGAAATACAACAACTCCCAGAATGCACTTGTAGCCCTAGGAGGCCACTCCCAAGCCACGCCTACCGGTTACAGAGCGCAGTTGAAAACAACAAGGCTAGGCTACTAGTGAGACTCCGTGACGAGTTTGCCCGGGATTTTGTGATCGCCCAAAATGTCCGGGATTCAGCTTTTGCGTTCTACAGTCGCCATTCATCATGTTTACTGTGGCGAGCAGGACGAGGCTGAGGGGCGCGGGAGAACGATGAGAGGCCGGTGGCGTGATTACTGATGAGCGGCACCTGTGAGACTCTCGTATCTCTGACGGAGGAGCGGGAATTTTCTTAGCAATGTTAAAACGCACATCAACCGATCACTTGTTTAGCGTTCATGTAAACACTACATTCAGATTCACCAATCGGAATGAATTCAGTTAGATTGAAACAAAAGGTGTGCATGTAAACAATGAATGGCGACTGCAGAAAGCAAAAGCCGAATCCCGGACATTTTGGACGATCTCAACGGCCGGACATGTCCGGGAAAAAGAGGATGGTAACCCCTACTACTCAGCTTTCTCCACAGAACAAGAGCCTGCTAGCTTAGCTTCCAAAGAAAGACGGCTGATACTATGTGTACATTCTGTGAGTGAGATCCCACCCTCTATGGGCGGGTTGAAAACATGCGGGACAGCTCCTACTACTGGCTGTAGTCTTTAGCCTCTGGCCAAAAAATCCTCCGATGATGCAAAATGACGATTTTTGCGTCATAGGAGGATTTTTTCCAGACAAAAAATACATAAATCTCTCATCTCAGGGGGATATGAGGGTAGAAAACACGGTAATTCGAAAATACTACAGGTTTTCTACTAATACAAAGCTTAATGCTAAATCCTGAAGTATCCCTTTAATTGTGTCGGTTTTATATTTTACATTTAGATTACCTTTGCCATCATAACACTCACTTAAAATTACCCTGTAGTAACACTAATTGTTGGTTTTAACACTATTTGTTTTAATGTTGTAATTTTATTATTCGGATTATTATTATTTAAAAACCGATACTTACCTAAACATTAGTCTATTTATAGAATCGAGAATTCAGACAGACCGTGGTTAAACACCTCTAATTGGCCTTTGCGTTAAAGGAAATCAACAGATATGTTTGGGATTGTCTACATTACTCAATGCTGCAAAAAACATTTTGTAAATAGAAACATTTGACGCTCTCCAGAGCGCAAACACAGATACAGTACGCACTGGATCGCTTGCCAAATCTGTTTCGCCAATATGCTAATATATTGTAGAGAAAACTGATCCTAAACCAGCAGTTATGGTTAGCTTTTCTCTCTAAAATTAGAAGCAGCAGAAGGCAGGGGATGGCTAAAGCCCAAAGGATACTTTGAATAGTATGAGCGTACTGTACGTGCGTCACACGAATTTTGTACGCGCAGGTCACACATGCGCATTGAATTTATTTTCCACTAATCAACAGTTCCTCAAGGTGGCAACACTGCCCCGGGCCGTTGTTTCACAGTGGCAAACTAATGACACGGAAGAATACAGAAAACAAAAACATTTTTATCGGTCATAACTTCTGGAGAAAATTAGCACAAACACTAGACAAAGATGAGACTTTCTAGAGCGCATGTGTCGACCTCCTGCCTTCACATCTATCAAATCTATCAAATGGAGTATACTTTGAGTTTACTTTGGGCTTGAGCCTTTCCCAGCCTTACACACGCTCCGACTACGCTTGCACATGTAAATCGTTTTTATTTTATTTTAGTTGTTCTTATTGATTTTGTTCAATAGATGAATATATTTTTATATATTTTAGTTCTAATTAATTCTATTTTGCATTGGAATATTTCTAAGTCAGGTCCCACAGAAGTGGTGTGTGTGTGTGTGTGTGTGTGTGTGTGTGTGTGTGTGTGTGTGTGTGTGTGTGTGTGTGTGTGTGTGAAATTGATAGATAGATAGATAGATAGATAGATAGATAGATAGATAGATAGATAGATAGATAGATAGATAGATAGATAGATAGATAGATAGATAGATAGATAGATAGATAGATGCCATCAACTAACATTCACTTATTTTGCTTATTGGCTTAAGGTATTAATATACAAGGCAGAATATATTAATATTAGTGCATCCTGATCGTCAGTCATATTTGATCACAAATAAGTCAGAGCACACATTTGAATACAAAATGTGCACATCAATTTGAACTCTATGCATGTTTGATGCAAAGCAAACAGTGCATCTCTGAGGAATGCTTTTTATTGAATAACAGTACAAAAAACCCTGTTTTAATAATGCTTTTGGCTTGCAGTCTCTGGCTAGCTGTACGCGCAGGTCTGTTGATAATGGGTCTACGGGGACAGGTTAAAATCAATGGAGAACGAGCACCATTTCTCCTCTGCTGCTAACAGCCGGCAGGTCGGTGCTCCCACATTAAAAGATTACAGACTATGGAGATTTTTATGTAACTTGAAAATATGAGACATTTGATTTGTTTGATCCAAGTACAGTAGCAATTTTTCATCATTAGTGACACATGGCTCATAAAGCTTCACTCACAGATCTCTGTCAGACCATCTGGATAGGGAAGGAGTATTTGATAATGTAGTTGTAATATTAACTTGAGCATTTACTGCATATATTTGCCATATGCATGCTCTGGCTGTGCAATAAGCACATTGTCATCATTACTGTCAATTAACGGTGTGTTGCATCTTTACTGAGTTACTCTACAGTATTTCAAATTGAATAAATCAGCATTAATTCATGAGGCCCTCCGGACTACACTGCACAAGCTGAT
The DNA here is from genome assembly GCA_021554675.1 of Leuciscus idus. Lineage (NCBI taxonomy): Eukaryota > Metazoa > Chordata > Actinopteri > Cypriniformes > Leuciscidae > Leuciscus > Leuciscus idus. The sequence goes on along the minus strand of CM038639.1, from coordinate 16,223,406 downwards.
ACTACTTTTAGTATTCCGTCTACATTCTTCCAATTTATGTTTCTTGTTTAATTCAGGACGGTGTGTATCGCTGTTCCAGGTTCTAGGCTTACACTGACTTAAAATTCAGAACCGCAGCCTGATTAAAACTCAGAGAAGCGATGCCAAACAGTACACTGCAGCCAGCCAACTCAGTTACGGGTGAAGCAGGCCAAAAGAAAGTTCTCTTTCAGTTTAATCAAAGGACTACAATATTGCTCTCCTACTTCGTGACTCTCAAATAGCAGATTGCAATCTTTTTTGCTGCTGCTACCTCATGACCACATGCTCTTGCTTGTAAACAGAAGGAAAAGCACTGACCTCGCACTGAACACTTTCAATCACGCTCATCAGAGGATAAATGAGCCCTGCCGGTGTCGGTAGCACCAGCTCTGGTTCACTGCAGCACTGTGTTATTCTGTCCCCCTTTTCCAGGCATTTCCTTTCCCTTTCACTTAAGCAGTAGTGTGGATTACACACCACTCCAAATTATTTATTATTCAGCTTTCACTCACCTGGACCCACTGTGATGTTGTGTGTGTGAGGGGACATTGAATTACCCTTAATGAAAGAACCTAATCTATACCAATTGATTTGGTGCGAATAGCTGAAGAATGGTGTTTGGTTTCCATATAACTGAGGGCACCACGGCCCTGACATCCACTTTGTTTAAATGCTGGACACAAACTAAAGAGGTTTGATTATCGATATTGCTATGAGAACATATATATTTAACCAATAGCTGGATGTGGTTTAACTCTTAAAGAAACAGTTCACATAAAATGAAATATTCATAATTGGGGTCGTGAACCAATATATTTGGACATCGCTGATGTCAAACCTTTTTTCATTTTTTTTTCCACAAACTCCCAAGCACTCACTTCTGGTCACTCTGGTTTTGTTTTTTGTATTCCTTTCCCTTTTTGGGCGTTATTTGATTCTGTAAAACTGCAGAATGGATATTCTTCAAAGCATCTAATTTGGTGTTTCAAAGAAGTCATGAGGATGAGTAGATGATGACAGAATTTTAATTTATGAATTTTGATCTCAAATCCATTCAGTGAAGTATTGACGAAATCAGACAAGACAGAAACACATAATAAAGGAGTAATGCTATTATTTAGAAAATGGCCATACTTAATGACTCACACTTGGTTTAATATGAACATTTAGTCATTTATGCACCCTTCAGAAACAATACAGATGTTTCAAAACATCAGGAAAGCATAACACTTATTATCATCATGCAGAGAACAATGAGCAAATCTAGATTTTACATTCAGATCAAACACGGTTAGATCAAAGCTCTGTGGAAGTGCACCGGACTGCCCCCCCAGAGTACAACCACTCATTTGTCAAAGTGAGGACAGGATTCAGTCCATGTAATTATTTCAAAGCTGACATAAACTAATACATGAACCATTTAAATGCCAAACATTTCATGCAGTGAGAGAGAAGGATTCTCACAGCTTGAAGCCATCATACACCACAAGGTTCAAAACTCACCATCTGACTCACAAACATGAGTCAACAGCATGAAGCCACCCGTTCATCATATTAGATATTGCCCCCAAGCTAAATCTGCAATCACCCCAGTAGTTGAAAGATGAACAAATTTGATTTTAGTCTCGTAAAACGTTCAAAGCATTAGGTGTGCTCAGATTCCCCAAACCAAGAGAAGATGAAAACAAGAAAAAGGGGAAAATAAATAAACTGAGAATAAGCCTCTTATCTCAAGAGGCTCGCGCGCAATGCTCTCTAAATTTACGCGACCTCACTCGACCCAGTCGTGCGGTTGTTTCTGCACAACTTTTCATCCCTTCTTACTCCCCGTGTTTTTCCACTTCACTAAAAGAGCATGTCATTTCATCTGAAGAGGTTTTTCACCCATGAGTAGGCTATTACATAAGTCTAAATTGCACTCGGCGGGTTTGAAGCGCGCGCGAGAAACATCTATTCTGTAAAGGTCTCTAAGTGCGGTGGAGAATCCGTCATTGTCACTGCCCGACCTGGTAATGATATATTTATTATATGTAATAATACGCATCAGATATGGCACATTAAGTCACAACAACGAGGACCAGATGATTGACACCGCGACCTCTCGCGCTCTAAGGACGCACGATCTACAGTTCGAGTGAAATTATGTAACTATCATCAACTCAGTCTCTTACACAGCGATGGTCGGGTAAAAGCCACAATTATGCATGCAAGCATATTTGGAATATTATTTTTCACATTTATTATATTTATTCCATTGTATCGTATTAAACGTTGTTTTGTTATTCTTACTTGTGGCTCCTTGATGCCACAGCGTTTATTTTTCCAATTTTTAAAGGCATCCGTTAAGAATAAAAGTGATATGATCAATTCCTCACCTGCATTGTGTTCTTGTGATGAATCCTCCTCAAGCGCTGAGGAGAAATGTCTGTCTTGCACTCACTACAGGAGCAGCAGCTTTCGTGCAGATCTGTCAAGTGGAATGTGAGGGAATGCCCAAGCCAGCCTCTCTCCTCTCCTCTTCTCTCCTCTCCTGTGTGTGTGTGTGTGTGTGTGTGTCAAAGAGAGTGGGCGCCCAGACATATTGGATCAAATGTGTGTCTGTGGCTTTATCCATTTTAAGTCATTTATTATCTTGGCAGATTAAAAACCTCACATAAACCTCGGCTGGCAGATTAGGATAATAGAGAAGCTGCTATGTCGAGACCGTAAAGTGGCAATACAACGACCTCTAAAGTTAAAAGAGCTGATTTTCTCACTTTCTGCATTATGGGAAAAACTCCATTAGTTTTCCTGTAGATTAATCAGCATGGTATTAGCAACGCCAATGTCATGGTTTCGATTCTCAGAAGGAACTGAGACTATTTTTTTTTATCTTGTGCAGTTGCTTGGTTAAAGCCATGCACCATGAAATCAAAATTGACAACTCTTGTTTTTTATGGAACATTGCAGTATTTAAAACGAGTTATCCATGCACATCGTTTTTATTTTTATTTTATTCATGTACCTTCGTAATCTTGATTCTTAAATCAAAACAACTTGCTCTCCCTCTTGCAGCGACATGTGTTTTTCTCTGATGACGTGTTTACTGGCGTGAGGGCGGGACAACCTGTCCATCACATAAGATCACAGCAATAGCAAACCACAAAGATACAATAGTCCAATACATTTTTTTTTTTTTTTTTTTTTTTTTCTGAGATTGAAATGTAGTGTAAATGTATTATTGGATCCATTTCAATTTTGCCTATATGGTGGGAAGAGGGACTGTTGATGCTGTTAACACTTTTAGCTTTTTATTGGTTGTGTGTACATATGTGTATGTATGTATATGATGTGTATTAATGCAGCTTTGAGTCCAAGACACATTTCCTTAAAAAGGACAATAAAGTATACTAACTAACTAACTAACTAACTAACTTATTCCTGATGTTCAAAATCAAGTCCCACCCTATTTCTGGTTAGAGAGTTTCACAGGGATAGGCTATACCTCACAATAGGGAAGAAAAAGTGATGGCAACTTCCTTGTCATGTTGATTTTAAATAGGGCTTCCTACTCACTGAATACTGCACAGTGTACTCTATAACAAAGAAAACAGTATGTCATAATCTTCAATAAACTTCAAACAGCAGTCTAGTGTTCACATATCTTTAGTTCAGTATGCTTGTCACATGATTTTGTTGCATGTTTAATTCAGCAAGCGGCCTCCAGTTAACATCTTGGAAATAATAACAGCTGTTCACATTTTTTATCTTTTATCTTTTGTCCAAATGTTCAGTAGTCACATAAATCGTCTAAGAATAACAATACTTCAAGTTTATTTATCACACTGGAAATGGAAGATCAAGTCCATTTTGCAGTGTGTTCATTCATAACTCTAGAAATGGAAGAGTGCATTGCGGGATGGGGTTAGTTATATACTGCTCATTTTTGGCCATCAAGATATTCTATGCATAAAAAAATTGTGCATAATATACTCCAGCAATATGTATAAGGTGGTATTCAGTGTTTCCTTTGTCACTATATTGACCAAAAACTACAAGTGGCAAGACCAGAGGCATTTCTCAAAATGTAATTTAAAGTCTTGAGGAGATTCCTCTGTGCAGTAATGAGTCAGTTAATCAATTTGCACTGCCTCCACTAATAGCATGTCTGGATGCTTAGACATGGCTGTAGATCTGCAGTCTGTCTCACACACACTCTGTGATGTTACATGCACTCTCTGTCCTGTAGGACATCAGATGCACTGTCAGCCCCTGTGACATCACTTGCACTCTCTGCCAAGGAACAAGAAGAACATTGCAGTCAGTTCTTGTTTGCAGGTGAAAAGGCAGTATAATGGAATAGCAGATATATACAGTATTTTAGATAGAATTATATACACATTTAATTTCATTTTGTTCATGAATTCAATTTTGGCTAGAGAAATATGTTTAATGTTATATGGGTTATCTAGTTATCCATCCAATCATCAGCAATCACTCCATGTGATGGAAATGTCACAACCCAGAAATCTCTGTATAGTCTAACACGCCAGAAGCTGTATAACACCTTCAGCATATTTCTAAGTATAGGACAACCGGAAACATGTAAATAGACTTCTATAACCAGAACATTGTTATTATAATTTGGCAAATAAGCAGATACTTTGGGGCTTCTGGACCAATTAATCACTTTCTCTCTCTGTCTCATCACACACAATCACACACAAACAAACACACATCAAAATAAACTGACAAATAAGGCAAACGGAAGAGTGTAAGGAAGAACCAGTGCAGGTTTTAGTAGATTATATTAAAAGATTTGGCCTGCAAACAAAAATGTTGCTGAACACAATTCTGAGTTACACAAGGCACTATAGCTTCAAGGGGACTTTTCATGCAAACTGTGCACTTCAAGGTAAAAACAATATAAAAATTTGAAAATATCAAGGAAGTACATAATGCCCTAAAGTGTGAAGCCTTTTCGGCACTAAACTGGCACATTTATATGTAAATTCCTGTTACTGTTGCGCTTGATATGCAGTTAACGCCTGGAGATGAGTTAATCACTGTGAACCCAATAATGTGCTGCACTAGTGGTTATATTTACTTACATTTTCATGATAAGTTCTAACTACGTATTGTACAGCAGGAGTGTATACTGTGGTTTGATATGTAGAGAATATATTCAGGTCGAATCTGACCAATCCTGACAGTTTTTCCCTTAAATAGTAAGCAGCAACAACCACATAACTTTTCTAGCTGTTTGTACCTAAACTGCAAAATTCTCCTGTTCTATGAGATCAGCATGTGCAAAGTCAAATTGTTATGGAAAATGATATTTCAAGTTTTCTGAAGTCATACAATAGTATTGTGTGATGGACAGACTGATGTTATGTTCACAAAGGCAGTATTTATAACTGAAAATAATTTATTCCTGTAATGGAAAAGCAGAATTTTCATCAGCCATTACTCCAGTCTTATGTATGGTCAATTATGTTCTCCGTGATTGTCCCTGTAGTTTTGTTATACTTCCTGTTTCCTGTTCTGTCTGTCATCTTTGTAGTTCTTCATGTTGATTAGTTCCCTGATTGTTCCCAGGTGTGTTTTGTTTGTCTTGTTAGCCCTTGTGTATAAAATGTCTTTATAATTACACGTAAAAAAAAAAAAATGTTTCCTACTTCTATGCAGAAACATCTCATGGATGCCTTGGGACGCATCCTCAGTGATGTATCCTGGGATCATTGGGTGTTTCGGGTCTCGCAACATCATACACCCTCACCCAGGCAACCCAGCCGGGGTTGATCAAACCCCGACTTGCGTCCCAGTAGCAATCCACGGATCAGCCCTCTTAATCCAAAGCCACCTTGTGGCCTTCTCTGCCACTTCGCTCGTGGATTGAATGGCCCTTTTCTTGGCTACCCCTGTAATGCCCAAACGACTGAGGACTTTGAAAAGTGAACGTCCTGCAAAGCCCCATGCAGCTGACCTCTATAGGCTCACAGAAGGTTTTCCAGCTCCTGGTACTTAGCACGTTTCCTCTCATTGGCTTCCTCAATACGTTCTTCCCAGGGCACCGTGAGTTCCAGCATGATCAGATGTTTTGAAACCTCTGAGGTAACTATCATGTCTGGGTGGAGCCTTGTTGTTACAATGTTCTGAGGGAACCTCAGCTGTTTTCCCAGGTCGACCTGCAGCTTGCCAGTCCGAGGCTTTATGGAGGAAGCCTGTTGTTAATTGTGGGCACGCCCAGGGTTTCTCTCCAGCTTTAATGAAAGGGACTGCCTTCTTTGGAGCATGATGGTGTTTGCTGGTGCTGATGGCTGAGGCTAAGCTCTCAGCAATTGCCTTAAGCACCTGGTCATGGCGCCAAAGATAGCGACCATCAGCCAGCGCCTTTGGGCAGCTGCTCAGGAGATGTTCTAAAGAGCCTCTTCCAGAGCAAAGAAGGCAGGAAGGTGTCTCGCTCATCCCCCAGACATGGAGGTTCGCTGAGCTTGGCAGGGCATCGCAGACAGCTTGTACCAGGAAACGGACCCGATGGACATCTGCCTGCAAGATGTTTGCCCAGGTGATCCTGCGCTGCAGTGTACTCTCCCACCTAGTCCATGCTCCCTGCTGCCGGAGTCCCACCGCCCTTCTCACTTGCTCTTCCTCCACGCCTGCTCGGACCTCTTCCTGGAGTAGATGGTGCCTTTCCTTGCCGCGGGCCTGGCTAACCAGAGTCTTTGGGAAGCAGCCCAAGTCCGCTCTGCCTGTTGCCACGGTGCGCACCAGTGCCTTTTGTCTCTGGCATGACTCTGCCTCCTCCACTGCTTTCCCAGCCTTCCATTTCCTTCATGTCCTCACCTCAATGCTGGCTTGTGACACCTTGCAGTTCCTGGAGTCCCTGTATTGTAGGGCTTCTCTGGTGTATACCACCATGAATTCTTCAGTGAGGCCACTGAAGGGCAGCTGCAGGATGTTACTCGTCCCATACAGTGCAGCACTGGTGAGACTGCGTGGAAGACCCAGCCACTTCCGAAGAAAGCCACTGATCTTCCTTTCTAGGGACTCAACAGTTGTCATTGGGACTGCATAGACCAGTACGGGCCACAGGACTCGGGGCAAGATGGAATGCTGGTAGATACAGGCTTTAAATCTACCAGGTAGACCGGACTTGTCAACCTTAGTGAGCCAAGCTCCAAGTTCTTTATTGGACTTCTGACTGGCGGCAGAGTCTTTCAGGCTGTAGTCAAAGAGCTTCCCCAAACTCTTGACAGGTTGCTCCATGATGGTTGGGATGACAGTTCCTGAGATGGAAAAACAGAACTTGTCAACCACTTTTCCCTTCTTCAGCACCATGGACCTTGATTTGGATGGCTTAAAACTCATCCTTGCCCAGGTGATGAGTCCCTCAAGTCCTTGTAGGATCCGCCTGCTCCCTGGGACCGATGTCGTTGTAATAGTAAGGTCATCCATATAAGCTCTTATAGGGGGCTGTCGTACGCCTGACTTGGTTAGGGCCCTCTGCATTCCACCTCAGCTGACTTGACCATCATATTCATGGCAAGAGCGAAAAGAATAACAGAGATGGTATAGCTTGTTATTATTAGGGCCCTCTGCATTCCACCTCAGCTGACTTGACCATCACATTCATGGCAAGAGCGAAAAGAATAACAGAGATGGTATAGCCTGTTATTATTCCTTTCCTAATGCGATGCCAGTCTGATGTTTCTGACCCAGAAGTGACCTGCATCCTAAAATAATTGTAGTAATCCAGGATTAGGTCCTTAATCTTACTGGGAACATGATGGAGGTGTAGGGTGAGCTCGACCAGCTTGTGTGGTATGGACCCATAGGCGTTGGCCAGGTCCAACCACTAGTCAACTAGATCACCTCTGTTCTCATGGGCCTCTCTGATGAGTTGTGTAACTACACCAGTGTGTTCCAAGCAGCCGGGAGCTCCGGGAGTCCAGGAGTCTTCATGAGATGATGCTGAAAAACCCCTATCCTTCAACACTCAATAGTGAGATGGATCGAAACTGGTTGATGTTTTTCGAGTTCTCCTCTTTGGGGATCCACACTCCCTCAGCACACCTCCACTGGTCCGCAACTCTTCCTCTTCGCCAAATCACCTTCAAGATATTCCACAGGTGCCGGAGAAGCTCTGGACAGCGCTTATAGACCAAATGAGGCAAGCCACTGGGGCCTGGGGTAGATCCTGAGCGGGCTGCCTTGATGATCTCCTCAACCTCCTTCAGACTTGGCTCCCTCATGTTGAACTCTGTTGTTGGGGGGCGGGGCTGATGAGAGCTCTGTTGGGCTCCAGCTCTTGCTCTCTCAGGGAATCGCTCACTGTGTCCTGTAGGAAGCAATTCACTTCCTCTGTTGAGCACTCAAGCCGACCACTGCGCTTATCCCCGAGCAGTTGTTTTGTGAAGCCAAAGGGATTTGTGATGAAGGCCGCTCGCTTCCTGGCTCTCTCTCTCCCCTATCTCCCATGCCACTCTGCTCTGCGTAGGATCATCAGCTTCTTTCACAGGATGTTTTATAGCTCTGCTAATGGTCGCTTCTCCTCATCCGTAGCTTTCTTATGCTGTTTCTTGAGGGTGCGAAGCTCCTGACGCAGGTGATGTATCTTGTTAGCCCTGCGGTTCATGTTGTAGGAGGCAGGCTTGGTTTTTCCTTTCTCTTTCCTGCTGAATCTTTCTGATCCATAGTTGACGATGATGGTAGTCATCATATGGAGTTGGCTGTCAGCATCACCTTTGGCTGTGGCTTGTATGATGATGTTGTACACATCTTCGTCAAACTGCAGACACTCTCTCTGTTTGCTGGCTGGGGGCCACTTAATCCGCTGCTGCGGAACTACTCTGCTGGGATTGGGAGGCTCTGGTACGTGGAGGGACTGGGCTCTGTGGGTTGCCTCCTGGCCGGGCTCCTCCTGCATCTCACCAGGTTCAAGACCTGTGCGTTAAATATTCAATACTTCAATATTTAATAAATATATATATTCCAATTATTATATACTGTAAATTTCCATTAACATATAAATTACATTTTCCTCAAGATGGGATTTTACCTCTGTTATACCTTATATTAAACTTATTATGGTTTACAGTGTAAAAGAAAACCATAAAAGCTTTACATCGTGCTCATAAAGAAGACTGAGCAAAAAGGAGATTACAGCTACATAATGTGGTTTTGGTGAGTCTTGATGGATTATATAGTGTTGTTATAGATAAAGGAAATTACAGTGGTAGCAGAGGTGTTGGTACCTTAATGAGAATTCAAGCGATAAAATTCATGCAGAATGTCAGATACTGCTGACCTGTGAACCGAAGAAAACTCTGTCACCATTGTTACCTTGAGTCAGCTAATTAACCTCAGGTTAAAGAGAGACTATTCTTGCCATTAGTGTAGTTTCTTTTGATAATAAGCCATTTATATTAGTGAGTAAAAACAGACAAACATTACTTCCTGTTAGAGCCATGGCCCAATAATTGTGCAGTAGCACTTTGAGCAAAAAATGTATGCCCTAGCTAAAAAATCTGCCATCAGAAACCAGTGAAATAAATGCATGGGATTAGTGTAGATTTTTTACATCGGCTTGACAAACTCCTTTTAACTTTTAAGCTAAATCCACCAAACTCAGCACAGAGCTTCATTCTGTTCTCACTCGGGTTATTTGATCTTTTCTAGCAGATCAGACTTACAGTTTTTGTAGTGGAAGATCAAACATCCTATCGACTTCTATTGATGATTTCTGACTGTAATTTCTCAAGCTATGTCCATCTGTCTTATCCAACTCCTAATATTTACCTTCAAGGCTTTAAAAACTCTTTAAAGGGGGAAAAACTGTTTCAGGACTTTGTCAGAAAACATCAAGGTTTGTCTTTACAAACTGTTCTTGTCTAGTCCTGGGTTAGACTTCTAAGTACACTGCAAAAAATGCTTGGTATTTTTTGTCTTGTTTCCAGTCCAAATATCTAAAAATTCTTAAATCAAGATGTTCTAAATTCAAGAAATTCTTAAATCAAGATCTTTTACTAGATAAGTAAAATTAGATAAGATATTATGTCTTGTTTTCAGGGGAAATAAATGAACATCTTGATTTAAGAATTTTTAGATATTTGGACTGGAAACAAGACAAAAATACTAAGTAAGAAAAGCATTTTTTGCAGTGTATAGACTGATGGTTTTATAGTTCTAAACCAACTGCATAGACTGTTCAATTAATACATTTCTTTGACAGAAACTGCAGATCCATTTCCAACATTTAAATTTCCTCTCAATAGATATTATAGTATATTTCCATTTGTTAATAGTTCTAAATGGTTAATTAAACTGAAAAGGTACAATGAAGAGGTACCTCCTCTGTCTTTTCTGAGTAAATCTAGTGAATTGTTCCAGAAAATCCTGCTTGTCCTGTATCTTCTTCTTTTAGTTTCTTGGCGGATTGCATTTGGCTATTCAATCAAAAGGGTGTGCTGTATCTGCCAAGGAGGCCAGATTTAGAGTGTTTATGTGTCCAGTAACGGCCAGGGAGGCCATTTTGTAAATCCCTAACTGCACCTCCCAGTCCTTCAACCCTCTCTCTGTCTCACATCAGCCCTGTGTCTCCTTCCACGCAACCTGTCCATCACATTGTGGATCAGCCTCGAAATGTTAGCTCACCAGCTCAGCCATGGGATCACGATTCCCGAGCTTCACCTCGAACCTCCAGGCCCGTAACTCCAACTGGGACTGTCGAGCAGACATCTCCGCCTTGGCTCCTCCCTCCATCAGCTCCACCTGGGACCGTCGTCCCTACGGCTACACCTTGGTCAGTCGTCACTCTGCCTGCACCACGGACTCCCGGGTCCGTAATGTAATGTAAGGGATCCTCTGTGTTTCATGTCTGTTTGGGTAGGTTAGCACGTGTTTAATTCTGTGTTCTGTTTTTGTTCGTTTCTCTGGTTTCTCATTGTTTGATTGGTTTGTCTGTGTATTTAAGCCCTGGGTTTCGTTCCGTTCATGGTCATTATATCAGTTGTTTTGTTTCATAGTGTTCTTAGTGTTTTGAGTTTTGTTAAATAAAGATCCACACTGCTGCGAAAAGATCCTTCTCACCTTTATTGCAAACGGAACGTGACATTTATACAGTAATTTTTTCCACCATTTTCAATTACCCGAATATTCATTCATTCAGTCAGTCTGTTACGTCTTGTTTTGGTCATGTTTCTTGATGTCATGTGATTCCCTGTTATAGTCATGTGATCCTGCCATGTGTTCCCTTGTCTAATGTGTCATGTTGTCATTGTTTCAATGTTTCATTGTTCACAGGTGTCCCTTGTCTAGTCATCCATGTGTCCTTGTCAAGTAGTGTTTCGTGTACCGCTGTTGGTGAGCTCCATGTCATGTCATGTCTATGTTCTTGTTTTGTGTTCCACGCCACGCCACGCCACGCCACGTTTTTGTTTTCTGTTTGATCACATTTTTGTTAATAAACTGCAATTGGGTTCTCAACAAAACTGCCTTCAGTGGACAGTTCATTACTCAGTCAGTCAGTAAACATTTCAATTTAATTATTTTAAAAAATCATCTTAGAATATAATATAATCTTTTCCCCTTTCTTGTTATACAATCATCATAAAGCTCTGAAAATGTTCAGCCAATGTCATTCTTGCACCAACACATGCAACATCTTATTGACAGGATTCATGATGCTTATTGACAATGATCCATTTAGCTATGAGGTACTGTACGGTGTTAACAGAGTGCTAGTCTGCAGCTTTGTCTGTCCTACACCATGACATCTCACTGCCCTTTACGCTGCGTTTAATGAGCGTCAAATGAACATTGCCAATTAAACTTTCTCAGGACAGCCTCACTATCTTATGCGCTAGGAGCACAATTCTCATGGTAACAAGTTGAAACCATAATTTCTGAGAATATCCTGTTTCAAAAAAACATATTTAAAAATGCGTTTAAAATGCACTACCACTCAAAGCTGAATTTACAGCATTATTACTCCAGGCTTCAAGGGTTAGTTAACCCAAAAATGAAAATTCTGTCAGTAATTACTCACCCTCATGCTGTTCCAACCCTGTTAGACTTTTGTTCATCTTCAAAACACAAATTAAGATATTTTTGATGAAATCTGAGAGCTGTCTCACTTCTCCATAGGCTTCTATGGGATCGAAACTTGCCGGCCCAGAAAAGTTAGTAAAGGCATCGTTAAAATAGTCCAAGTGACTACAGTGGTTCACCCATAAATTTATCAAGCGACGAGAATACATTTTGTGCGCCTGAGTGAATTCACGTAGTGTAACAGCGCAGCGCTTCTGTGTTGTACGTCACCACGTAGGCTCACTATTGGCCGATGCTGGTCGTGTGTGATGCGTGAGCCTACGTGGTGACGTACAACACAGAAGCGCTGCGCTGTTACACTACGTGTTCTGAAGTTGAACGAAAGTCTTACTGGGTTGGAACAACATGAGAGTGAGTAATTACTGACAACATTTTCAGTTTTGGGTGAACTAACCCTTTCAGTGTCACATGATTCTTCAGAAATTGTATAATATGCTCATTTTCTGCTCAAGGAACATTTCTTATTATTATCAATGTTAAAAACATTGTGCTGTTTAATATTTTTAAAACTTAAAACTTTTTTTCAGAAATAGAAAGTTCAAAAGAACAGAATTTGTTTGACATAGAAATATTTTGTAACATTATAACTGTCTTTACTGTCACCTTTGATCATTTTATTTTATTGATAATGTGTGAACTTGTAACGAACTTAAAAATGAGACCTTCCCCAACTAACTAGGTTGTCAGTGAAAGCATGTAGACAGATTTTTATGTGAAAGACTAAAATATTGCTAGGAAAATCAAGGGGATGTTACGTTTAAACGCGCTCTTGCCGAGAGCCTCTCTTCCATTCTGATACATTAAATTAATGTATTCAGTATGCTTATACAATGTTCAGCATAATGCCGAAAGAGCTATTCTGTACTGTAATGTAAATGTGTCATGCAAAGAAAAGAGATTAATTCAAACTATAGTCTTGCATAGCCAGATCTATATAGTCTATAGTCTTAAACATACTTTATAATCACACCGTAAATTATAATCAAGGCCGTAAATACTGTAGTGCCGTCCGTGACGGCTGAAGATTTTCGCGTGGTTTCCGTGATGGATGAAGATTTTGGCGTGGTGCCCGTGACGGCTGAAGATTTTGCCGTGGTGTCCATGATGGCTGGAGACTCTGGTGTGGCGTCCATGTTGACTGAAGACTTTAGCATGGCGGCCATAATGGGATGAGGCTCTGGAATGGTGGCCATGATGGGACGAGGCTCTAGAGTGAGGGCTACTGCTGGAGTGCCGCGTTCCTCCTCCGCGACTCCCACAGTAAATGCAGAGCTGCTCAACTGCAGTACAAGATTGATGTGTATGAATGATTTTTGCAAAGGTATTTCCAACTTCTTTTTACTTCTAAGCAAAAAAGAGAAAAACAAAAAGAACTACAGCGTGAATATATCTGTACCTTAAGCATGTTCACTCTCTTTTATGTTACGTGTACAGAGTGCGAGCACGAGCAATAAGTTGTTGGCTGCAGTTCACTTAACGGCCACCGGTGTCGCTAAGAACAAGGGTTTCTGAATTCTACATAGAGCCCCTTTAATGCATCTTTGCTGAATACAAGTTTTGAACTGTGGTGTATTCACAAAAAATCTTAATAGATCTTAGTAAATTGATCTTGTTTTAAGTATGTTTAGATTTTTGTTGTTGTTGTGAAAAACACGACAGTATAAGAAAGTGTTTTGGAAGTGCAATATGATCATAAATTTGTTCTCTTCATTTGCTAGTTGCGTTCCATTGGTCAATAGCAGATGCAAGCTTTATTGACGAGGAGATTGTAATGAACATTGTTGTGGCTGATGTCTCTCTCTCTCTCTCTCTCTCTCTCTCTCTCTCTCTCTCTCTCTCTCTGTCATTATTATAGGAGCTTTAGTATGCCCATGTCCAGCTGGGGACAATAATCACAATGGCGAAAGATTATATTGTTCATCTAGCCTGTGTTACAGTATGTGTTAAGAAGGTTATGTCCTTGATTATTCAGTACAATATTGTGTTGTGAATTAAAATTAAATGAGAATCAGAAGAACAGCTCTCTTGTTGCTGTGATATGGTAAATGCAGTGATGTTTGTCACTATTATGATGATATAACTAACATAATTCAGTCAAACTACCACTCAATTCAATGTATGAAACACAGGTGCTGCATTGATATAATTTGTTTTTAGGAAGAGCTGCACATCTAATTTTAGATGCATTTAAAAATAGCAGACTTTTCACAGCCACGATTTGCATTCCTCACACTTGATGGCTGATTTGCTTTCTCTCGGCAGACATAATCCAAAGAAAATAGATCTCATTCATTGGATATGACTTTATCAGTTTGCAAACCAACACTGTAAACCACCTTAAACTTTTTACTTCCTGACACAATGAGATGGTTGAGGGTTTGATAAACCCTTATAGCTAAACAAAATCTTATAATAATGAAGAAAAAGAGAGGCAAAGTAAAACAAGACGAGGAGGAGAGGGCTGAAATTTGTTGTCTTGGAGACTGTTGCTAAGTATCAGTATCATGGAAGCATAGTTACAGTGTGAGCTAAAAGGGAGAGACACTTTTTTGAGATTGTGATTTTAAAAATGTGCAATACATTTAAGAATTGTAACATGGCAGGAGTGGTTTCACACTTTTAAGGAAATGCGTAGCTCGTGTGCACTCATGAGGGTGGGAGTTAAGTCTAGACTTGAATGACCAAAACTATTTTTAGCCCACCTCAAGCAGTGAGAGACCCCTGGAGAATGGGAGCATTAATTATGGCAGAGTGTGTGAATGTGTGAGGAAGAGAGAGAACAAGCGAGCAAGACTGATTTAATCAACAATACACACAATTAGCTCAAAGGACATATAAAACTGTGAGTTCATTTTAAATCAGAGAGGCTATGTTCGCTTTAATTGATCCAGTGGTGGATTAGATTGCTTAAAATATGTAATAGAATACATAATGTTGTGACCGTCATCCCACTTCCACCCAAAAACCATCCCCAGGCTTATAAGTAATTTATGGCACATGCACTTGGGGATATTTCTTAATAAAAATAGACACTGATGACTCAGACATGTACTGTATATTAACTGACATGCAAATCACAGACTGTGTGGTTTCAAATAAATGTACTTTTTTTATTATTGCTATATACTATTCTATGTATACTATATGCTGTTTTGTGAAAGTGTTTTTCCGGTTTTATTTTGTAGAAACCTTGGAAACACCAAAGACCCTTTAATATATTATGTGTTTTATTAGATAGGTGAGCAACTATTTGATGTCGTGCTTGTCTCTCATTAGCAATCGCTCCAGTGGCTTCTTCCGCTGGCTCTCCATTCATTCGATTGGACAGTGAAAAAAAACGCGATGACGTCGGGCGGTTTTTCCGCTCAGAGTTGCTTTTTTTTTCAACTGCAAAAACGCGAGGCGCAGAAGGCGGTATGGGGTGCATAAACAGCGGGCAGAACGCTCAATGCCATAGGGAAACAGTTAAAAAAAGGTGCCTCTCATTGCAAAAAAACACTTTTGGTGTGATCGATGCAGGGTCTTTTCTCTCAGCTGCTCTTTCCCCAGTTTTTTTAGCGACTCTTCCCAGTCAGGACGCAATTAAGCTGTAATGGTTCCCAATTTTTTTGCCATTTTTTCCCAATCAGTCCGCACATAGAGGTATAGAGTCCATCTCTCTCGTTGCTGTTGGAGGAGGGCATTCTCTCTCAGGGCAAGGTCAGGTTTAAGTCCTCGCATATATAGCAGCCACCGATGTGGTGATGGGTTCCTCAGCAGCCGAGAGAAATTCAGGGTCCCGTCTCCACGATGGTCGTCCACAGATTGATGTCAATTGGGTGGTACATCTTTCTGGCCCACATTTCCATCTTGTCCTTGATTGGTCTTCATGACTTTCCTTTCTCTCTGAAGTAGAGCAGTTAGCCCCAGTAAACTAAGTAGGCCTACCATTTTAAATTGGTTTACTAGGCTGTAAGAATTGTGAATAAGTTAAGAATTGCAAAGTGAAAATCACAAAAGCAACAGCAAGTGATGGAGATTGAGCAAAGTGAGCCTTTTTATACATGCATATACTGTGACGTCACATTCCAAATGACATTCCAATGCTGCTTGCAGAGTGTCATTGTTGGGCGGGGCTTCTGCGAACCCGCTTAATAACTCGTAGCTTTTGTGTTTTTTTACTGTATTTTTAGGAGGAACAGATTCAAAATATTTATTTAGGAAATCATCATACCGTGCTGTTTAGTGAATCAATGATTTGTGCTGATTTAATTAGTTTACAGCTAAGAATGGTCAAATATTGGCATGTCTTTTGCGCTGTAAATTATGTGGTGTACTAGTCTCTGAATACATAATTCATTATTAGCCTACTGTTATTATTGATGATATACTTGCTGGATTAGGCTAATTAAAACAGTGCACAAAGACTCACAGGTATTCATTTTAATTTATGCATTTTTATTTTGTTTAAAAAACTTTTGAATGTGGTTACATAATTGCACAATAAAGCCTTTAAAATCTCCTTTATCTCATAAGGTGTAAATGTTGCAAAATACTATCATTTAAAAAGAAGATTGTTTCTAAAAGAGGGCAATCTTGATCTTGAACATTATTTTTCCTTCTGGCTTTACTCCGGCACTTACCCACTGCAGTAGTGTTTTAATGTTAAATAGTATTATATATTAAATAATAGTCATTATAATGACTTTTACACAGAAAATTATTTTATGACCTTAAAGTTAAATTTTAACATTACAAAATGCATTATATTTGATAAAGTACAGTATAAAACACAAAAGCTGTTCAAGAACATTTATTTTTTTATTTAAAAAATCTTCAAACTTGGACATTTGCTTGGACAGTTTTATTCAGTGGACAAAAACGTACAGTATTATATCACAACTAGGAAGTTACAACAAGTCGGCTTTTAAATTCACTCTTCCACTCGCTTATATTCTAACACTGCAGCTGTTATCCAGCATGATCCACATTGCACTCTCTAGCAATGTTTCATTTCAGTTGCCTGTATATGGTAACTATAAGTTAACTACAAGCACATAACACATATAACAGAATCATTTTCATGAGCTAAGCCTTGACTTTAGTCATTGTAATGTATTCCTTTTCACAAATAAGTTAGGCCTAATGGATGAATATCACATATGTAGCACACGGTGGGTAGCACTCGTCTCAGTTACTGTCGCTATAAAAGCAAAACTATGGACCAGAATCAGAAGATTTGGATCAACTCACTGAAGCAAAAATTAGCAAAGATGATAGTAAGAAAGAATAAAAACAATTAACCACTCAGACCTCTGGAATGCAGCTAATTTCTGAAATTCAACCTCAGTTTCTCAATTTCAAGTTCAATGTCTTGTTTTCACATTCCAAAAAATTACTGAGTAGGAATGTTCATCAAAAATGAATGCAGTTCAGTCCATTAAAAAAATAATAAAAAAATAATAAAAATCCCATTCCCTGTCTTCAGGGAAATCCAGTAAAACTTGAAAACCGCAATGTATGCAGTTCTGTCCTACCCAATCAGAAAACTCCTTTTCCTCACAAATCGTTTTACTCTGTTTCCAGGTATGAAACGATGGGATGGCTCGCCAGTCCAAAACAGGGATAAGAATCCACAGCCAGGACAGGATTCAGGATCACAGCAGCAATTTTTCAGACCCTCACAAAAAAAAAAAAAAAAAAAAAAAAAAAACAGCCTTGCAAAAACAAAGCCAAAACAATCATCAGTAACTCATTCAAATAATAAAGTTTCAATTGACCAAGTCTGTCTGTGCTGCTGGTCTTAATTGAAGTTGACTTTTTTTTTTACTTGTTCTCCTCATCATTTTCATGGAAAACTGAACCGCCTGTGCATTTTCTTGAAACATATCCTGAGTCACATGAGCTGATAGAGTCATTTCTATGTACTGTGGAGGAAAAACACGTTCAGATTAGCATTTTTTGTCTTCATTACTAATTTTGAGTAATAAATCTAATGCATGATACACTTTATACTCAGTTTACTTAAGTGATGTTTTTTTCATTTTCAGTTGATTACTCACACATATCGTCAGAAATCCTCACATCCCATTCTGCACTGAATTTCTTCTGTTTTTGGTTTTCATTTTTGTTCTCTGTGGAAATTGTTGATTACAAACATTTTACTGAATGCAAATTGTGAAAGTATTTATTGCTTGTGTCAATGATGTTTTAAAAATATGCCTTTCAACATATTCATTGAGTAACTCAGATGAAGGACTACACATTCACTCACCACAGAACACAACACTTTGAGTATAATTACTGTTAATTACTTAATGCCATTTACAATGTCATACGCACCAGATTCAGTTCTTGAACATGCAGGATGTAAAATCTTTAAGTCATCTGACATACTGGCATATGTTATTTCCACTGATGTTTCATCAAGAAGGACTATAGAGAAGAAGAAGACACATGGGACCGATGAAAGACAATATTTCACTCTTGTATAAACTTCTGCTCTGGCTGTATAATGCCCATTACATAAGAAAAAGGTTTGTTCAGAAACTTGTAAACTATTTGTACTGTCTATTGGCTTTTATTAAAGTGTTAAAGATACTGGCTTCTCTTATTTGCACACAAAAAAAAAAATAAAAAAAAATAAATAAGGAGACCACAAAATAATCAGAGAAGTACATTGTCATTATGTTATGAACTTTCATGTATTGTATGACTCACAATTAGGAGGATCGTCCATGCTCTGTCTGATATTGTTTTGTGGCACATTATCATCAGTGTTCTCTGCCATCATGTCCACATTCTCCATCTCTGTGATCCAGCTCCTTTGATTATTTCTGTTTTGAAACAATGTGTATTGTGAAAGATACAAATAAATTTGGCTTTTTTGAGCTTATCACTGATTTCTCATCCAAGTAGTGCATGAAAGTATATGTATGTATATATATATATATATCAAAATATAGATAAAGTGCATGGTAACCTATTTTCTAAGTTGATTACTACGCATTTCGAATTTCATTCTGTGTTTCTAAATTTATGCAAATGTATAATAATGTGTTAACATAAATCTACAGTCCCCTCTTCTGGCTTGTGTAAATACATCTTCCACAACACACCAGATTGACCTGGGCTGTGTTTTCCAGGACATGGTAAGCCTAAGCAAATCATAATTGGCACCAATAGTCATACAATCCACTAGCAAAGAATGTAAAACGAGGCACATATTACTAACGTTAACTGACGGTATAAAAGAGAGCACACACACTTCTGTTGCATGCTCTTGATTGCTGATCGTACATTATTAATCATATTCTTTTGGTTTCTCTATCTAATATATTTAAAAATTACAAATAAAATGAAAATATAGGTATTGGTGAAAGAATCAAAAATCAAATGAAAGAATCAACATCGGGCTCGTTCTGGAAAAATTGGTATCGGTATATCCCTACTTATGATGCTTTTTTGGGGAAATGCAGCCCTGGATGATTGACATCAACTTATTTAACCTCCATTAATCTATAATATAGAATACACATCAAATAATTGTCAACTGTGATCTGTTATGCTTTGACTACGTAAATATTCTATTAAATATCTCTTTTAACATTAATAATAAATATTACAACTCTTAGTTGAACTGTTTACAAACATTTCATGGGGACATAATATATATATATATATATATAAAATATAATTAAACATATTTGACTTTTACTTTTTCATATCAAAAGATATAGAGTAAGACCTTGAAAAAATTCTTTACAGTATGATTGTACATAAAAAGATTGATCACAATATTAATTGTAAAACATTATAAAGTGTTATTCTTTACAATGCAATAGGCATTTAATACTAAGAACCGCTTAAATGAAAACTTGGTAACACTTTATTTTGATGGTCCCTTTTGAATATTCTGTTGACGATAAGTAGCTTTGCTACTACATGTCAACTAACTTTCATTAGAGTATTAGTAGACTGTCTGCTTAATATCTACTAACTCTTTATTGTGATGCTCCTCCAACAGACATTCTACTGACTATAAGTAACTTTGCAACTACATGTCAACTTATTCTAACCCAAACCCTACCAGTCTACTAATACTCTACTAACACTCTAATGAGAGCTAGTAGACATGTAGGTGCGACGCTAACAGAATGTGTTAAAGGGACCATCAAAATAAAGTGAAACCGAAAACTTTAAATGTTGGTATGCAGGATTAAATCACTACACATGAACCGGCTTAAGACCAGAAATGAATAAAGACAATATACAGGCATTATTGAACTCAACAAACTAGGAATCGTAACCAGGAACAACCAAAAACAGCTAAGAATGACTAAGGGAAGGTTTAGGACTCCAACATACAAAGTTGTTCAGCCTGAATAATAAAACATATACAGTAACTGCCAAAATGCATCTAACATGACACATACTATACTGTGTCATAACTCAAAACTGAGGATTAATTTCATACAACAAACTCTTTAGCTCTTTGAAGTTTGTTTCTTTCATTAATGTACAGCAACAGCCTGTTAACTACCAACACAGTGAATTTGTAGTACAACTAAATCACTTCCACATTACATTTTCATTTATAACAGTGTTAACGCAGACATAAAAACTATAGCTATTACTATAGATAAACAGGTACTCATAGACGGAAGGATACCAATGCTCATATTTTGCAAAATACATATTTTACATATGAAATTTTGTATTTGTTAATATAAAAGGTCTTACCTGACATTAATGGCACAATTCCCATCACTCTTCTGAGTAGACGGAAACGCAAACAGAAAAAAACAAAGTTCCTTCTCATGTGACATAGTAGACATTCTGGTTAAGCAGGAAGAAGTATGTATGACACACATGAACATGAAAACAAAAATATCTAAATAAGAATATACTTATGTTTTAACCACAAAGTTACATCAAAAAATATTATTAGGTACAATGTTATTTTGTTTATGTTGTATTGCAAAACACTTTTACTGCTATTGATGATATGGTTAGGTTTAAAAGTGGGTTAATGTGGAAGGGATGGGTCAACAGTGTAATTATAGATAGAAATTAATGCATTACACTGTAATTTCATGCAGGTATTTATATCATATATAAGTATTGTAAAACATGTATATGTACACAATAAGTGCATTGTATCATATGTATTTAAATGTTAGTAAATACACTTAATATAAAGTAAAGACCAAGTACACTGTCTAAATGTAAAATCAAACCTAAAACATGCTTCATCTAATTAGAAGTCAAAAATATGATTTAACATGACCAACTCAAATTAGCTTCCACCAACAAAGGTCAGATCAAAAATAACAACTACCCACATTTACTTTTAAGTGTACAGTCATGTTTTGAAAGCCTTAAAGTCATGATGCTTTAGAATAAATATTTAGCAGCTCAAAAACATATGATCAACATTCATGCTCTTTCGTGTATTTCAAGCATTTTACTTGATACATCAAAGTACATGAACTTACAGGTACATTATATTACAGTAGTGTCTTGTGTAGTCACTAGAATTATAGAATTACTTAATCTCCTTTAGATACAACCAAAAAATATGATGACAACTCACCAGACACTACAAAATCTCAGTTTGATCTGAAAATTCCAATGTTTAGACATTACTCAAAGAAGAAAACAAGGGAAAATCTCTGTGTTTTGTGTTTTCACTGAACATGTGGATTAGTTTGTTCTCAACACACAACACTACACATTCCCAAATACTATCCTGAAATGGCTGTTAAAGGAATTCTGAAATGAAATGAGGGAATGGAAGAAAATTACAAGAAAGGCAAACCTTTGCCTTTTAAAAGATGACAAATTACATCTTGTATTCTGTTTTCACAGTTCAGATCTTTTATCCGTGTAAAAGTAATTTGTGTTTAAACTATGTAAGTGTAATTCTAATCATTCATTATAAGGTCCTCGTCTGTGTATTTATGATCATAATTTTCACTGTCCACCACACTGCTCTTATTCTGAGCTGAAGCTTCATTCTCATCCTCAAAGGGCTGCTCAACATTATCAGAGAAGCGGAAAACTAAGCTGTCCTTGCGGTGTCTTGATTCAAATGAACCATATCCTGAACTTGCAGACAGAGAGTTACAGGCGTCTGTTTTCTCCTGCCTCACTGCGTGTGAAGGGAGATATATTCAAAGGTGCTCAGATAAGTATTCATAAAAATAATTGAGGAATGAAATTAAATGTGAACTTGTACATGTTTTGACTTACACTCCAGTAGTTATTTTGTGGTCAGTTCACTTGTTTGATTTGTTTTTTGGTCAGTTGAGTCCTTACACATATCACTAGATGTGTCACGGTCACCAGCTCTGTCACCTCTACCGCACTTCACTTCCCAGCATCCCTCATGTTTCCCACCTGCACACCATCAGCCATCACCTCATCATCAGCACTAAAGACACACTTCTCCTGCACTCCCTTGTCTGGTCTCGTCTACCTGACTACCGACCCCGAGCCGTTGTGTGTTTTCAGCCTGTACAATCCTTCAACCACCTGCACCTGAGATCATCATATTCCACCCAGCTAAGTCACCGTGCAACTGCTTGAACTTCACATTCACCCTTCCTTCAACCAGTGTTTGTTCCCTGCATTCATTTAATAAACTTTGTGTATTCTATTACCTGTCTGTTCTCTTCCGTTTTTTGACAAGATGTTCCCTCATCCCATCAAACTCTATATTTCTGTTTTCTGTCAGAAATGAGATGGTGAGGTGTGATACTGGCTTTTGATACTATCATTGGCACAATCTCATCACCTACTGGTATGGAGAAATTAATATGCTTTGAGCTTACTGTTATGAATATGAATTGCTGTTACTTAGCTTTTGACTCACAAAATGTAGAAATGTTAGATGAAAAGATTATTTTCAGCATCCCCATGCTTTTATTTTGTCATTTCCATTTTCTCTCTGTGGCCTGACTGGCTTCCACAATGTCAGAGGGGTCACGACTTTTGTTTTCATCCTCCTTTTGTGACTTCATTTTCAAATCCATGGTGGTCCTCCTTTTTGGTAAAAAAAAAAGAAAAAAAAAAGTTTTACAATACAATAGCTTTATTAAAATGAAATGCTAAATCAAAGCTTTCTATTAATTACTTCCTCCTGAATGCAAAACTTGGCTGTGTCTGAAATCGCATAGCCTATCTCTTCTTGAACTCAATCTGAATAAGTAATTACTTCACAACTGCTAAAAAAGTATGCTCTATATAGTATGAGTGTGTCGTGTGTGTAGTATGAATGCAATCTGGATGCTGTACATCCGCCATGTTGTCATTATCATGTGACCTACCAGCTTCAGTTGCGTTGCTTCACCTCCATTCACAAATCATCTCCTGTCCATTGCATGCACACTTCAAAATCTATGCTATCCGGGTACTTTTTGTCTATTCTTTTGAATAGCCTACTGTGGATTCAGATTTCAGACATACAACTTTTGTCACATACTGCTTTTCGCCTGTAGTAGGGAAGTATGTGATATCGGATGCAGCCCTTTGCTGCTTTTTAATTCGCCTACTTATACTACGCCCTAAAAGTATGTAGGCTACTCTTTTTGTGAAAATATACTTTTGAGTGTGTAGCAAAAGAGTAGCCTACACAAGCTTTGCTTTGGGACATACTATCACGTCATAAAATTGTGTCTTTAACGGTTGCTCTCTGTCGCATCCACAGTAAACTGGCCTGTCAATAACATTGTCACAGTTAAAATCCTCCACATTTAATTTAATTTAATTTCCTACCGAGAGAAATGCAGTACGTTGATCTGCAGTCGCGGGTCTTTATGTGGAGAACTCTCCTCAATATTAATGCATTTAAAAGTTAATGGCCATACGGATATTTATAAAAGTTCACATTGTTATTGCAGATTAAATATAAAGCGTATAACAATAAATAAATGTATATATATATTTTTTTTATCAGGTTAAACTTTGATTAGTCACTCAAACTTTTATCTAAACATCTAAACCTCTCACCGTCGGTTGCGCACATCCGCCATGTTTTGTAGTGTTTCTTTACACCTTTTACTCGTGTTTGTAGTTCCTCTTCCAAAGCGCAATGGGTTGTGGGCAATATTCGCCTTTAGATATGTGCATGGATCCACACTTCGAAAATCTACTGGAAATAGTTGACCATACGGGGACTTTTGACATAGGCCTACTCTTTTCAACATACTATGCTTTGGGACACACTTATTCTAATCTCACATTTAGGATGGATAGTATGGACATTGGGACGCAGGGAAAGTCTTTATTTAAAAGTGCAATGGCCCCCTCTGCTGGTTACAGGAATCACCTCCATTCACAACTAGATAAACACACATGAGGCCACCATCTGTAGGCTACTTCCACAACATTAATTTATAAAACAGTGCAACAAATTACAAATAAATACTAGATATAAGACATTGCAAAAAGAGACATTCACTGTATGGAACACATATTATTATTAGTAGTATTTTTATTTAAAGTTATCGGCTAGTTTTTGTGTGAAGCATGTTGTTTATGTTATTTAGATATGTCTTAGACATATCTACACAGAATGCAGATATTAAATAACCAATTTGTAGCTGATTGTGAGGGTGATTATGAGTTTATGAGAGTTGAACTGATTAAAGACAATAGTTGGTGTTGAGAGGCTACATTCCAACCTGAGGAGGTCAGTCGGTGTAATACTTATCAGGCAATGGCATGCTTGTGGAAAACACTTAGTGTCTTTTATCTACTTTTATTAGTCTACAAACCACTACACATACAGTACACACAGCCTTCAAAACTGAGGACATTTAAAAACAAATATATATTCACATTTCTGTGCAAATGTGTTTGTCAGTGTAGGCCTTTGTGAAAAAGAAGTGCACTTTAGAAATTAAATAAGTAGGCCTACACTAAATAATAAAGGTATATAGACGTTATAGGCATGCAGGCCTACGTTTATAGGTATTGGTCAATATAATACAACTAATTGTTATCACTAGGCCTACTAACGTTACATCAAGCGTGCATATAAATATATGTTTTGCTTTTGTGAAGTAAATGACTGCAGTCTGCCTAACTGACTAAATATGGGAGTTGTCACGGTCGTACTTCACCGACGCAACAGGCTTGAAGGAAATAAAAATCCGTTTTTGCGCCAAGCCAAGCGTCAATCGAGGACATCTTGGCCTATTTTATCATCACCCACAAGGGGGCGCACGGACTCACTCTCCCCCTCCACACTGTCCCAGTCTGGCGTACCAAAACAAATCCTCCATCCTTCCGTGCAATGCGATCCCATACCGCCTTCCGGCTCCCTCAGCAAGTTTGTGTGAGCCAGTGAGCCTGTGAGAGTGTTTATAGAAAGACGACCGTTTATACAGCGGTACAGGTGTGAGGAATGGTGTCCCGGTGCGATTCATGCGGGATAAAGCTTCTAAATAACGAGGAACATTAAGCACCGATCAACAGGACGACGCTCGCTCGCTTGGGTCTATCCCGACAGACAGCAGCGAAGTTTGGTTGAGCTCAGATCCCAAACTGCTCACACACACACAGGTGGGACAGACAGACAGACGGCTATTTGAACTTGACGAAAAGGTGTGTAAAGTGAAACGTTGTGCTTTTATCACTTTGCGTGTGTTTTACCTGCTTTATGTCACGCTGCTTCTGTTGATCTTCAGACAAATGAGAATAATAAAGCAGGCTAGTCAAATCAGCTAACAAAGAAACTCACACGCGAGCTATTTACATTTCTGACCATTACAAAAATACCACTGTAACCAGTGTTTGCGGCAAAATAATGTTTACTTTATGTATTGTTAATGCAACAAAACTTTAACGTTTTCATAGGGAACTTCTAGGTATTGTCTTATTAGCTAACAATGTCAACTTAATAGAAATTAAACAAAAGTACAAATATTATGAAAGCTGTTTGAAGGGGACCATGATCCCATAACTGATTTTCAGTCGTTACTATGGTATTCTGTTTTGGTACTGTGGTATTTTAAGTGTCTTTGTGGTTTAATGTCACCATTATATGGATGGACATTTCCAATAAGCTTGAACTGTGGTGGACTTTACATTTCTGCCTCTTGTATGCTTTATTGTACAGTGTACGATGTAGCCTAGTTAAGTCATGCTTGCTCTGATTTGTTTTGTTTTTCTCAGTAATAATTTAATTTTTTTTGTTGCCAGGATAAACATTAGTTGTGGTTTATGTCTGGTAGTTGTAAATCAAGTTTTTCTCCATTCAGTCAAGCTGTGGATCTGCAGTTATTATGACCTGTGATTCTGTGCTTGGTATTGGAGCACTTTATGCATTCCTTACAAGTTTCTCAGTTTGTCTTGAAACATTTGCATACAGTACATGAGTTTGTCTTTTAAAGGGGATGGTATAAGCTACACTGCTTTTTAAATGTTTGAGGTCAGTCATATTTACACTTTTGTTCAACAAGGATTCGTATCATACATTCTACTGATCAATATGATAATGTTACAAAAGATTTCTAAATGCTGTGGTTTAAAACTTTGTATTCATCAAAGAATCCTGAGAAAAGTGTCATGTTTTCCATAACAATATTAAGCAGCACAACTGTTTTTAATATTAATGATCAATTTAATGCATCCCTTTGACTGTTAGTGTAATAGTAATTCCTTGAGCACCAAATCAGAATATTAGATGTGACACTGAAGACTGGAGTAATGATGCTGACAATTCTGCTTTGCCACTACAGCAATAAATTAATAAATTAAAATATTTGAAAATATATCCAAATAGAAAAGTTATTTTAAATTGCAATAATATTCCTCAATATTACTGTTTTTTACTTTTTTTATCAAATAAATGCAGCCTTTATGAGCATAAGAGACTTCTTTAAAAAAAACATAACTTTTGAACTGTAGTGTGTGCATCTAAAAGCTGTTGATCAATGTAGTTCAGTTGAATCTTAATAGGTCAACCAAATACAGGCATATTTATATATCCTTTCACGTTTTAGAATTCATATTTTTCTTTGTGATTCCACTTTCCCAGTAGTCTTTTCTGACAGGTTAGCTTGTCAGGTGATTTCCGCACAGATATATGTTGAATAGCGTCAGCTGTAGTTTGTGTACAGGTGATGGGCTTCATCATGTGTGTGTACTGAAGCCCTGCCGGTCATGCTCATTCATTGGTGTTGTTGCTAGAGCATGAAAAGTATTTTACTTCTGCCAAACTGGCTGAACCAGAGTGTCAGTTGTGCACACACACACACACCATGAAAAAAAGACAGGAAACACAGTGGCGTAAAAAGGCTTCAAGGGAATCAGTTTGTTCTTGCTGAACTGGGTTTTTGCCAGATTAGTTGAAAGATAGTAAAACTATACTGAAGAAAACAGTTACATTCCTTCTTAAGAGCGTCAATCACCTGGGCTTGGCTACCTTAAAAAAAAAAAAAAAATTAAGAGTATGGACAAAAGTATTTTTATAAGTAGTTTGGCTAGTTTTTTAATAATTATTTTGGCTTAGAGATTCTCTTTGCAAAGTTAGCTTGAAAAAGGTTGAGGTTATAATGGGTTATTGTTGTCCTAGAACCTCAAGTTAAAGAATGGATACTCTGTCAGAATTGTACTCAATAAAAAGTCAAAGTATCTAACCCAAAACATACTTGAGTGAAAGTAAAATAAGTGTTTTCACACTTGGCATGTTCAGTTTTATTAAAACGAACCCTTGTGCGATTGCTCCATTAGTGCGGTTCGGTTCATTTAAATATGTGTGAACGCTGCCATCCGAACCCTTGTAAGCGGACCAAGACCGCTGAAAAGATGGGTCTCGGTCCGCTTCCAAATGAACTCTGGTGCGGTTCAAAGGAAATTTGAACGCTACACGGACCAAAGACAAGATGTGACCCTAAAAAGCGATGTTGCCCATCACAGTTCGGCACAGGCTCCAGAACCGTGTCTCCTCGCTGCAGATCTTCGTTTCTGCTTGACGGAGGGATTCCTGCTGCTGTTTTGACTCCTTTATAGATTTTATAAGCTCTTCACGAGTTGTCAGCTCCATCATATACCATCATATGTACACACATTTAGCCCAGCACACAGCACTGTTTTGGATTTTTGACAAGTTCCATCGCAATATGTCATAAAAGCTGTTTTTTTGTTGTTGTATCTTTAGGTTCTGTGTTAAAAATGACAGTGTGAATGCTAAGCGAACCAGGACAAAATAACCAAGAGAACTAAGTGTGAACTAAATTTCCACTTTTTGTGTTTAAAAGTAAATATTTTTTTTAGCCTTTAAAATTGACTGAAATTAACAGATTGAAATTTTCCTATTAAAATACATTGATACAGCAACTGTACAAAGCAGCTTTTTTAATCACAATGGACGTTAAACTAAAACAAAAAATCTGCAGCTGATATTGATCTTTTTTGTCACTTGAATATAAGATATGAAATAGTGTGTTCACACACGAGCCAAACAGCACTGTATGGGGCGGCCCGATATAAGAAGGTTTTGAGAAGTCAGGTGACTGGTTGAGTAGTGGCCCCGCTCCCGAACTTTAGTTAACTAGCCTAGTTAACTCCATTTAACATAGGTACAATGCATTGCTTTAGGTTAAAGACTATGTTGTGGGACTGATGACAAGTATGAATGATCATAGTTTGGGCCAATTACATTTCACATAAATGGTAACATTCACTGTAGTGTGAGCTCATTAAGAGTATTTAAAAAAAAAAAAATTTTAGAACAAATTTACGCCATGATGATGTGGCTTGTACTTTCAGTATTTAAATGAAACTGAAAGGGGTAAAACGTTTTGAGTCTGACCTCTCTCTCTTTCCTCTACTTTCCTACACTTTGATGTTCTTGTAAATAAATATGCAATAAGCCCAATGAAATAAATGTAATTGAGTAATTACAATGGATGTAAATTCCTCCTTGATTCCCCAAAATAATGCCAACATATTGTAATGAAGTACTTTACGCCCATGGTTTGTTACTGCATTTAAGAAACAGGCTTGTTTAAGCCTTGGTAATTTTAAATAACTTGCAAGTATGATTCCTGATCATTTTTACTCATTATCTCTCTGTATAGAGTTCCTAAAGCCATTAAATCTTTATGGTTTTGAATTGATAACTGCAGTACTACACAATGATTATGTGTGTGAACCCAGTTACTCTTTTATTCTGCCACTCCTAGTTAGAGAGCACATTTATCATCCAGAAGACACACCAGTCTGATGATCTGATCTTCACAGGAACTCTGGAAGCTTTTTGTTAATCTCAATTTTTTTCATTTATGCTCTTTGATTTACAACTATAATGCATTGCCTGAGGATTGTTTTCCTGTTTAACTTTCCAATGGAATCTGAGTTGATCGAGTGCTTTTTACAGCCTTGGTTTATGTACCTACTGTGAGCTAGTTAAGGTGCTGACATTTTTATTATTATTATTTTTTTTAATAGTTGATTTGATTGTGAATTTTGAGAACAGGAACATCCTGGTAAAGTTTGGCACTAAGATTGTAAGTTAAGTTCTGTATGAAAATTATTTGCTATACAATGTACCGATCGCCCAGTCAGGGACCGGAATCGGCCAGTTTTCAGCATGATCGGCCCGGGCCAGTGACCGGCTGGTCAGTCTCACGTCTGAGCCGGTTTTGTTGTCAGCGACACATGCAATGACATCAGCTGTGAGTTCTCGCTCTCTTCTTTCCGACGGCGAAGTGACACACACCCTCTCACTCCTCTCACTCATTTGTCTCATTCGCACCGGTTAAATAGTGCTTGTTTTGCGTCCTTCGGATGAGACGTTAAACCGAGGTCCTGACTCTCTGGTCATTAAAAATCCCAGGATGTCCTTCGAAAAAGAGTAGGGGTATAACCCCGGCATCCTGGCCAAATTTGCCCCTTGGCCTCTGTCGATCATGGCCTCCTAATCATCCCCATATACTGATTGGCTTCATCACTGTCTCCTCTCCACCAGTAAGCTGGTGTGTGGTGAGCGTTCTGGCGCAATATGGCTGCAGTCGCATCATCCAAGTGGATGCTGCACATTGGTGGTGGTTGAGGAGATTCCTCCCTTCTATGTGAAGCGCTTTGAGGTCTCAGAAAAAGCGCTATATAAATGTAACAAATTATTAAAATTATAATTGTAGTCATTCCCGCAGGTTTCGCGTTCACACCAAAAATGTGTGCATCACTGATGTAGCCTATATAAGTGGAGCGCACAAGCCGCCTCTCAGTCTCAAACAGATTGTGAGTCGCAAGTACAAAAATGATTGGCTTACTGCGCTTAAACTGTCAAATACAAAATGATGTCAAAATGCATGTTTTGGTGAGTATTCAGTTAAACAGTCAGTTTTGGAATGTAAATATAGGCCTAGTTGATAAAGATAATGGGTCTCATTCATGAAACACGAGCAGAGCGAATTTTTGTGTAAATCGTGTGTAAAGTGGTTCTGGCGTAAATTTTCGGATTCATTAAAATGTTCGTATTTTCCAAATGTTAGTTGGTACGAAAGAAATCTACACCTGCTCCCAGCCACGCGTAAATAGTGCGTTTAACATCCGAACGTTTTGCTCATTAATAAGGCTGCATTTTAATTCACCTTAATCGGGTATATATTTACACAGCATTTTGAAAAAATATTATATATAGTAATTACATACGGTTTTTCTTTTTACTTTTATTACGAGAGCCAGTAATAGCATCTGCAAATGGAACACAAGTCCGCAAGTCTTTTATTTTTATTTTTATAAAAAAAAATTATATTCAAGCTGTTTATTAATTTTATTTATATTTTTATTTTATTTTTACAAGTCCGCAAGTCACAAGTGTTGCAGTCAAGCTTCATGTCGAACCATTTTCTTTTCACTTCTGGGACTGTTCGATTAACAGATAAAACTCCATTAACTGCATCTGTAATATGCTGCCAAGCATTTTTACCTAAAGTATTACCTAAAAAATCCTTTTTTTTAGGACCTGATACGCCACTATGTACGCTTGAAAATAAAATGTGGCGTTTTGAATGAACTATATTGAATGATAATAAAACTTCAATTTCTGCATCTGAGAAATTTCTCTTCTTCATTCGCTTTTGAGAAGACATGTTGAAATCCTTCGTTTGGTGTCATAATATGATGCCCATATATAGTTGTCAGTCGGTTTTAATGGGCGGGATTTATGGTAATTGAGAGAATGAGCGTGCACGCGCGTCCCATTTACGACTGATTGGAAATTCATTAACCCACACACACATTTCACTATCAAATCTGACGTTTACGAAGTATTTGTGAATCAGGAGAAGAATTTTCGGGAATGTCTCTTTACGCGCAAATCACTCACATATTTAATCGTATATTTACGAATGTTTCATGAATGAGACCCATTGCATGTTATGTAACAGTATATTGGATATGTACATAAACTATTAAAGTGACAGCACAGCAGCCTAAAGCCCCTTTCACACAGAGATTCCGGAAAATACACGGATAAAGTGACCCGGGATTTGGCCCGGGTGCGTTTGATTTTGGTTCATTCACACTGCCAGTGATTTTCCGGAATCAGAGAGTGCATTCACACACAACCCGTAAAAAATCCCGTAAAGACACGTGACATTGATGGGACTTGTAATGTCTCAGCAGCGTCTTAAGTTTGCTTATGAGCTGCGATTTTTCTCTCTCGAGAAACCACGCTTGTGCATTTTTTTTTTCTCTGATTCGATCATAAATTAGCGCATTACGTACCGTTTCACAGCTGGCGAACGATCCCGGCTTCAGCGTCATCACTACGACATGGCATTATTACGGCTTTTGTTCACACAGCGCGTGTTCCGGGACTGAACACGGCAATGTTACTAGGTCCCCAACCCGGCATCGATGCCGGCATCAGTCCCGGGTCGTGTTTGCGTTCACACAGAAGGCGTTGTGGCAATTTCCCGGCAAATTGCCGGGATCATCGCACTGTGTGAAAGGGGCTTAATATTCCTGCTGCTGTCTGTCATGTTAATAAAAGAACAAAAGACAAAGAAAATACACTTTGTTACACTTTACAGCATGATCAAATCCTTATTTAACTTTTTCCTCTGCAGCTTTTTTTTTTTACGTTTTGTTTTACACCACAAGCATTTTTGATAATTTTCACAAAAATGTCATGCCCCCTGGAATATTGTGTTGTATGAATATATGAACATGCAATATATCAAAAGAAAGAATAGAGCCTCTGCTTTTAAACAAAAGCCCGTTTTATTCTAGCTTAATGCATTCTTTCTTTTATTAACACTTGAATGTGTGCAGGTTTTAGGCTTGATGCGATAGTTGGTGTTATCAGTGTTCAGCCACAACACCGGTTACATCACTTGACCACCGCGGCACCATCGTTTGGATTTTTTTATTGTAATGACATGCATTTAGTTCAGTTAGAGAACAGACACTACAGTTAAAAACTGAACGCGCCTGCTCAATTCAGTGAGCTGAACGAGAGTCGCAGCACAGGTCAGCAGCAGGAGTCAGATTTAACCTCACTTAGCCCATTTAGCCTCACTCTTCACTGAACAAGACGATGGCGGAAGATTTGGTCAAAGCGAAATGTAAAAGCGCCTATTTAAGCGAGTTGTTGTTGTTTTTTTCATGAAGAATAATAATGAACCCACCTTTCAAGTAATTGGGACCTCTGAATTGCCGCTAATCATAATGGTGTGTGTCCACTGACGCGGAGCAGAGCGAGCGTTTTCAGTTCATTCCTATCGAAGTTGAGCTTCCATAGGAATTACCTGAAAACACTCGCTCTGCTCTGCGCACAGAAACACAGAAAGTAGGCTTGCTACGATAGTCTGTGTTGATGGTGGGTGTTCAGAAGCAACACCGGTTACATCACTTGCTCATTGCAGCACTGTCGTTTTCTTTATTTTATTTTTTTAAATGCAATCATTTAGTTCAGTTAGAGAACAGGCACTACAATTAAAAACTTAGCCTAACGTGTCTGCTTAATAAATCGTGAGCCGAACGAGCTCAGATCTGTTGGCAGCACAGATCAGCAACAGGAGTCAGATTTCATTTATCACAAGAGCGACTGACACATTATATTTAATATGTAAAAGCGCCTATTTAAGCACATTTGCATTTGTACTGTACTGTTGCTGTTGTGTTTTTCATTAAGAATAATGGG
The DNA here is from genome assembly GCA_021554675.1 of Leuciscus idus. NCBI lineage: Eukaryota > Metazoa > Chordata > Actinopteri > Cypriniformes > Leuciscidae > Leuciscus > Leuciscus idus. Next base: position 16,190,153 of record CM038639.1, on the reverse strand, counting down.
CTAATGAACTCACCATTCAAGCAATTCGCCCCCGAATTGGCGCTGATTTAAAAGCGAAACTAAAATGCGCACGGCCGCACGGGCATTCATAATGTTGCGTGTAAAACAAATCACTCCGAAACCTGCAGGACATATATTTATTTAATTGATTCGCATTTTTTGTGATTTCACAATAACCCTATGAAATGGTTTTAATATATCGTGCTGCGCCTGCAGCCTTAAAAATGGTCTGCTAAAAAGGTCCATGGAAAGGTCCATTGATTCTCGTCCGTGGAATGTGCCAATTCCGGTCTTTTGCTTGTTTAACGACATGGGTAAATTGCAATCGAGGATTATTTTCAACCAAGCTTTCGAATTTAATAGAGGAATCATGACAGTCCTATCTTGTAACGAAGTTTGAGATAGAACAACATAATGCAAGCACTGTAAAAGGTTTTGCCACAAACTAAGACAGTTTTCACCTCGATGAGAAATAATGTCACGTTTTAATATCTTGTAGCAGTTAGATCTCATCACCACCCTACAATTCAACCATTTAAGATCATTAGTTATATTTACTGTAATTGTCTGTATAATAATTTTTTTTTAAAGGTGTGACATTAGCATTTTAACTGTGTGACATTTAGCCTTCCAAGTCTGCCAAGATTAAGATTTGCAGTGTAACTTATGTGAGATAAGTGCTGCTATAACTTTAATACAGAGGTGTAAAGATCAGCTTTAATGTTTTTAGGTCAGTGGCTAGATCATGTTTGTGTGTAAATGTGTCTCTACGGGATGCCAGAAATGACTTCCCTAAACACTCTGGTTTTGAAGCTGTAGATATTAAACATTCCAGCTGCAGAGGCGTTTCCTGTCAACAAGCGAATGCCAGTCCATGCACTCTGACCAGGATCCTCCTCCTTTCCTTCCTTCGCAGTCATTCTCCCTCTTTCTGTTCATCGTTGGCCGTCCCCCTGTTCCATGTCCCTTGCGTAACCACACAGCTAAGATTTCACTACCGGAGACATATCAAATGTGTTGGTTTGTTTGGTAATCTGTAGATATAGGTCAATCGTGCTGGTAAATATCTTGCTTCGATCTATGTGTGTGATTTATGTGTATTTATTTGTTTGTAAAAGAGACTGATGAAGTCTTAATTTTCATGTTTCAAAAATGTGTAGATTTCGTATACATGTTTGTTTGTTTAAGTCTGTGCTGTCTCAAAAGTCTTTGCCAACATTCTCGTTTGACTTTTCAATTATGATATTCAACGATTTCAATAAGCTGTGCCATTGACAACAAGTGTACATGTGCGTGCATGTGTAGAGACTTCACAATTACAACAGACACTGATACTCTAATTGAGCTGAAGTAACCGTGTCTGACCATGCTGTATTCCCTGCAACAGAGTCTGGCTCCGCCTCTTCTCCATATGATATGACATCACTCTGCGGTTACCACAGAAACCAGGGCTCCACTGCAGACGGTTGACAGCCAGGCAGGTGAGTTATTATTGTGATGTTGGAAAACTGCAGACAAAGCACAATTTGATAACTGCACGGGGAAGCATGGCAATTGCATGTGCATTAACACAGGTATGTGAATGTGTTATGAATCACGGTTTCGTTCTGTGTAAAATGTGAGTGTGTGTGTGTTGTAAAAGTCTGCATGGCAATTTAAGTGTGAACACGTGTTTGTATTAGCGCACAGCTTCCAAGAGCGACATGTGTATTGCATTAGCAAAAATGGCTCTCTGGGTTATTTTGTGAATTCCTTTTGTTTGATGTGTATTTGCCTGTAGTAGCAGGATTTTTATGCACAGACCTGTCTCAGTCTGGACTCTTAATTCAGCAAATTGATCCCTCCCTCCTGGGCAATGTCCAATCATGCTGATTTAATACACCCGCACACACACACTCTCTCACAGCGTGATTAATGATGTGTCAGTAAAACGTGCATTGTGCTCTTGTGAGCTCTTTATCTCCCAAGTCCACAGTGGTGGAGAAGAAGAGGGTTAGATAGCATTTTTCTTGAGGTTCATAGAGATCCCACTACAACAGCATTTTATAGAACACTGTATTTGTTTTGTGCTATAAAATTATAGTGCAGGGATTCTGCGCGGAATGTTGGATGTCAAGCAGTGCTGAAACTGGCCAGTGGTTTCAACTGACTCCAGACTTTTTCCAACCAACCTAAAGGAAGGTCTACACTGACAGCGATTACCTGCGATAATGCGACCGGATATCATTCTCATTTTCAATGAGAGCCTGTGATTTCTGGTGACACGAGTGACAGTTGGCAGTGAGACAGTGTTGAGCAGAGCTTAACTTAATGCAAATGATTAGTGAAAAGATTTGGAAATGACCAAAGGGAGTGGAGAATGTGATCTGTGGCCAGATACAGTTGAATACCACGACAGTTTAGGACCGTCCTCTACAAACTGACAGCCTAGGGACTGTGCTATCTCCAGTGATTTAATCACTGTTAGTGTGAACGCAGCTTGAAATGTAATATGATTAATTTAAATGATTGTTAGCTAACTCAATATCTGTTTTTTATTTATTTATTTTTATTTCTTGTTTCAGGTGGTGTGATGGCTGCCCAGGTTGAGGTTGATGCTGGGCGGCCATGTGTGGTTGGGAGTCGTCTGCACCTTAATCCTCTCATAGACTCTAGCAACAAGAGTTTGATGGAGAGTTCAGGTGGCCCCCAGGGGACACTTACTATTTCATCAGAGCCTAGAAAACCTGTCCCAGGCCCCAAACCCAGACTCACTCCAAAACCTTTTACTGTGAACAAAAATCCTACTATACGCCCCATTCTTGCTCCCAAACCACAACCAAAACCTAGACCTGAATCCAGTAAACCAGTTTCCTACAATACAGACCTGTCCAGTACACCTAAACCACAGCCAGCCAATAAACTCAGTCTACCATCTGCCTTTAATACGGGCCCGAAGCCCACCGGACAGACAAACAAACCTGTGGCACAACCCTTTAAACCAGCACCTACTATTGCCTCTTTTGATTCCAACAAATTAAGAACATCCCAAACTGGGGACGTGCTGAGAAGAACAAGCTTTGGAGCTACACCGGCGCCACACCGGCGCGATGGTCAGGCCTCCACTCCTGGTGTTGAATGGCCTTTTGCTTCTCGGAAAAAACAGCCCAGCCCTTCAATCACTCGTGCTAAATCAATGGGCTTCCTATCAGAGATAGGACTAAATTATGAGGACAGTAAAATAGATTCTGGTACCAAGGAAGAGTCTTCTCCTTCTGTTCTTCGGCCCCAATCTAAAGGTTCAAGGCCCAGGCCGGTGTCAGCTGTGTTCCTCCAAAACCCCAATCAGTCTGAGCCTCAGGTTGTATCCCCTACACCTGCCCCTCGTTGGGGAAAAGGACGACCCCTTTCATCTGACCTTACCTCAAAGTTTGAGTCTATTGGGCTTTCCCTAAACTGGCGACCTCCCAAGGAGGACAGCAAAGAAAACACTCCTGAAACACCAGAGGGTGTTGGAGCTGTAACTCAAGAGAAAGAACATGGTGCTGAAAGAACAGAAGGGCTGAATAAGGCCCCTGTGCTTGAGAAGAGTACTCAAAAGAAGGAATTGAAAGATGAGGACTCCAAGAAAGACTCAAAACCTGAGGATACTGGAGGTAGCATTATAAAGAGACGCATCAGCCTGCTTTTGGACTCTTCTTCCACATCCTTCTCAGTGGCACGTGTGGATTCTCCAGGGACGGAGCCTTGGTCACCGGGGCTGTCCATCTCTGATACTGATGGAGCGGTGGGGGTAAAACAGCGCATCAAGGAACTGACCGAAGAAGTGCCTACTACTCTATCAACACTCCAGAAGCCACAATATAAGCCACGAAACATAGTATCTGACCGTACTAAAAGGTAAAATCCAGTGGTTTTCAGCATTCATTATAGAAGTCTACAATGTTAGTGCTGTAATTCAGAAAATTACAGTTGTACATGTTAATCTGTTATCAATTTTATGTTCATCAGTTTATCAGCTATCAGTGTTGCTGTAGTTTTACTGCCTTCTGGTCCTCCTGAAAAGTTTTTATGAATAAGTTTCATAAGTCGCAATTACACGACTTCTGCAAAATTAGTATTAAAGGATCTGCATTATGTGCATAAGTATTTTTTGTGTGTTTGTGCTGGCATAGATAATTCTAAAAAGTGAAATTATGTCTCAAAACATGTTGCCTCATAAAACAGCACAATTAATACCAGTTTACTTTCATCATGATTTACATTCTCTACTCTGAAAATCAAGTCTCAAAGAAAATACAGTTTCACACTGGTAATAATGCGGTGGCATTCATTCATTAGGTTCTTAAGATCATTCCAATCTTTTTTTGATTTTTGATTTTCTTACAGATTTGAATCAGAGCTTGACAGCCTCAGTTTCAATGATTCCAAAGGCCGCCAGCTGTTTGAGGAAGATCTCAACACAAAGGTATGGGAATATGAACCACTGCCATTAGTCATACTCCACTAATCAAGTATCTTTACAAGGTGCAGTAAGGCACACCTTGTTTTTGTTTTTTAAAGAAAATTCTACATTTTATTGAACCTTTTCTTTTTTACCAATGACACCACAGCATACTCGGTTGACTATTACATAAAAGTCAATCATAATTTGGCTGAACTAACTAATTGATAGTTACTAATGATTTATAATATATATATATATGTATTAATATTTGACATTTTCTGCATTTTTCACAAGTACATGTAGCTCTTTATACAGCAAGAGAGAGCATTCTATGTATTCTATAACAGTCACATGTGCTTGATAAATTAAAATGATATATTCTTTTTAATGAATAGAAAAATCTTTTATGACATTTGGGACAGTAACTGCCTAATTGCGGTCACAGTCTCAAAATGAACATCGCTCACTCTTTATAAAAATACAAATAAATTTCACATTGATAGAGAGAGGAATAACAAATGAGGTTGAAAAAGGCACTTCTGATGTCACAGAAGGTGCGGCACTCCAAAGACGTGTAACCTGAGTTGTAGCGTTAGTCATATTGTGATTATGAAACATGCACGCTTCGAAGGGAGGGGGGTGGGAAAGGTCAGTTTGTGAGAGAAGAGGATTCTTTGATTATGGCCCCTTCATGCCCCACCCTGCTTTATGAGCTTTGACAAAGAGCATACGGATCCCATTTCACTGTTCTCAGTCACACGTGTCAAGCTCCTCTCCCTTTTCATGTGCTCTCATGTTTGCTTCTTTCTCAATCCCCTCTTTTCAGGACTTTCTATGTCAATACAATCCACATTAGTTTTTTCCAGCTGTTTCGTCATCTTGTACTTCCTCCTTCTTGTCATCTTTTTTTATAACCTCTCTGTGAAAGAATAACTTAGATAAGAAATTTGCAAGATTTGATAATCTGTTGTGTATTCAAATGAGACTTCTTCATTGCATTCTTTCTGTTGCTGATTTGCTCTTTGGAGTAGAAACATATTCATTTCCCTCCTAAAGTTTGACTCTAAATCAGTCATGTAATACACATACTGTACAGAGCCGCCACAGTAATGATAGCTTATATCTAAGCAAAGAAAATGTTACCTGTAAATGGCACACCTGTCAGGTAGGTGAGGGGGGAGGGGGGTCGACAAAGGCTGCTTCTTTAGGGATCACAGTTGTAGAAAGTCGCATCTTGTCTGACTGAAAGTCAAACCAAGTTCCAGGTTCTTGCTTACTTTTCAGAAAAAGAGGCAAAACATCTGCAAATAAATCCCCCAAAAAGTTTTGCTTAACAAAACCAATGGCAAATGAAATGTAAAAATATACTTAATTTCATCTTTATTTTATTTTTTAGTTTGATTACTCCACGATTGAAGGACAGTTCAACAAACAGGAGGACAGGAAAGTATCATCACTTGGTGTTCATGACTTGCCTACACACTCTGCTTTTAATAGTGATGGAGTGCAAACAGTACGAGCGTCTATGTTTGAACATGTGGTGGAGAGGCATAATGTTCAAGTGATGGAAGATAGCATTTCACAAGGCCCAAGAGCACAGCGGGAAAGCACAATTAAACCCATGCCCAGACGGAGCCACTCTTTGCGAATTCAGGACAACATCTTTAAAGCTCTTGAAGATGATGATCCTGGAAGTTTGGTCAAAGCAACCTATAGAGAGCAAGTTTCTCCTTCCAGCCCTGTACGCGTGGAGCATGTCTTTGATACTGTAGCTTTGTTTGGAGAGAGCCGTGCTGTTAGTGAGGCTTTGCCAACCGCTCAGCTTGAGGACAGAGCTCTCACGCTACGTTCACGGCGATCAGCTCCTCAAGGGGAAGACGGCAGACCTACCCATGAGATAAGTGACCTGCAAAAGGATGAAGCATCCATTCCACGTTATCTCAGAGTAGGGGCACTACAGAAATGGACTGCTACAGAGGCAGACCGAGAGATTGAAATCGAGAGGGAACGACAGAAAGAGATGGTGAGAAAGATGGAAGAAGAGATACTGAGGCAAACAGAATTGCACATGGCTGCAGCAGCAGCATTGGAGGAAGATGAGGAAGAGAGTGAAGCAGAAAGGATGAAACTGTTAGAAGCACAAAGGGACAGGGAAAGGGAACGAGAGGAAGTTGCTGCACCCAAACGGCCTAAGATGCTAGATGCTGAAGAGCAAATGAACAAACCCAGAGCCACTTACTTTGCTCTGACTGGTCAGATTCAAGAGCCTGTGCATCAGGGTCAGAGAGTGGATGATGAAGTAATTTTTGGTAGAGGTAAACAAAGTGTGGTGGTTGGAGAGGACAGTGGGATGAAGGATGTTCCATTTGAGGATTTCACTCTTAGATCAGGAAAGTGGAGTCCTCAGAATCCAACTGCTCAATTTAGAAGAAATCCTTCATTGGAAGCTGCACTCCAGAGAGATTTGCATAAAAATGACACTGGACTGAGAACAGATCCTAGATTACAAGAAAGGGAACTGCAAAAACCATCCAGGGAGGAAATGGAGAGACAAAGACTTGCAGAGTTTGAAAAGATGAAGGAATTGGAAAGGCAGCGAGAAATGAAGAAACAGAGAGAATTGGAGGTTGAGAAACAAAACAAAATTGAAAGGGAGAAAAGGAGAGAAGCTGAGATACAGAAAGAGAAAGAGAGACAAAAAGAGCTAGAAAGACAGAGAGAGCTAGAGAGGGAGAGACAAAGGGAGTTGGAGAAACAAAGGGAGTTGGAGAAACAAAGGGAAATGGAATGGCAGAAACGAGAGAAGGAGCGACAGAAACAAATTGAATATGAGCGAATGAAGGCTGCAGAAAAAGAACTCGAGCAGCAGAGAGAGTTTGAGAGGCAACGACAAAAAGAGTTTGAGCGAGAGAAAGAAAGAATGCTCGACCAAGAGAGGCTTAGGTTGAGACAATTTGAAAAACAGAAGGAGATAGAGAGAGAAAGAGAGAGACAGCTGGAGTTGGAGAGACAGAGGGAAATTGAAAGACAGAAGCAGAGAGAACTTGAAAAACAAAGAGAGATGGAGAGGCTAAAAGAGTTAGAAAGGCAGCGAGAATTGGAGAGGCAACGAGAGCTGGAGAAACAGAAAGAGCAGGACAGGGAAAGACAGAAACAGTTGGAAAGGCAGAGAGAACTGGACAGGCAAAGGGAACTTGAGAGACAACGAGAGTTAGAGAGACAACAGGAAATTGAAAGACAGAAGGAGATTGAAAGGCAGAAAGAACTTGAACGACAAAAGCAGAGAGAGATAGAGATTGAGAGATGGAAGCGGCAGAAAGCAGAGGAGAGAGAGACCAAGAGAGAGCTGGATGAACTTGAGAGGATCAAGGAGCTTGAGAGACAACAGCTTCTTGATTTTGAGTTGCAGAGACAGCGGGAAAGGCCACTCCAGCAAGAGAAAGCTACACGGAGATCAAAAAAAGAACGAGAAGAGAGAAAACAGCAGCCTGAATGGCAGAGAGGAACAGAACGACATTGGACAGAGACAGAGCAAGAGAAGGCAACACCTACACCTACATCTCCACTTCGGCCTAAAGTTCTAGATCTGGACGCAGTGTCTCTGGGTGTTAGGACTGGTAGAGATAGTCACGAGAATAGTCCCACAGCTCGATGGAAGCAGCCCTCACTTCGTCCTGATGAGGTTTACAAACCAGCCATCTTAGACATTGACTCGTTCAGGAACCAAACCCAACCTGACACCTTCCCTTTACCTGGATTTGGAGGTTTAGAATCAGGAGGTGTTACTTCAATGACTCAAGCTCGTCCACAGGCCACACAAACAAATATCCTCCAGCCCCAAACAGCATCTCAAGTTCAGTCTCCTTCTCATCCCCAGTTCCACCCTCAGTCCCAGGCTTTCTTCCAGCCCTCCCCAGCAGAACGTATGAGAACTCAACTCCCGCCACCTTTGCAACCTCAAATTATGCACCAAGTCCAACCTCATTCACAGCCATTTGATACAGAAAGACCTAGGCCACAACCTCACTCATTGATTGAGACCTCAGATTGGGCCTTTGGCACTCAACAGCCCATCTCAACTTTGCCATCTGCACACACTAATGTTTGGGGACATAATCAAGCAGAGTTGACTGTAGATGAGCCTCTTTGGGTATCAGCCATGGAGGGATCCAGAAGACCAATTAGCACTAGACCTGGTGGTCTTGAGCAGCAAAACTTGCACCAAGAGGATAGAGGTTTAAGTATCATTGTGACACCCAGTTCGACCTCTTCCATGATTCCTGTCTTTACTCCGGTACAGCATCCCTCTCTTGCACCACCCATGGTTCAAATTCAAACTCCTATGTGGACTACACAAACAAGTGCTGATCCCTCTGTAGCCCCTATACTGACCCCAGAAAGATGCTGGACCTCAGTACCTTTGAATGTGGGGTCAAGTGGAGCTTTGGTTCCTTCTCTCACAACACCATTAGCTAGGAAAGAGACATCGGTACCCACTGGTCAGGTTGCAACCTTCTCTGTCACTGATCCTTTATCAAGTCCAAACTGGGAGCTGGCATCCCAGGGGCAGAGAGAGAACCGTGCCTCGCACAGGGACAAAGTACAACAGGTGAGGAAGAACTCACTCTCACATACACCCATTCCCACTATATAGTTTTTTGTGTGTGTTTAGCAATGCACAAATGTAAACAGTAATTATGTGCACCATCTTAAATTGGTCACTTTAATTGCAGAACCACCCAACTATCAGTATTGGCAAATTAACTTTAGAGTGATCAAATATCAGTGTCAGCGTATCCCTAGTTGTGTTACATTGAATTTTCCTTGAATGGACTAAAGAAGCTTGACTGTAGGCCCTTCTATGTTTGTGTAGAAACGCTCAAGGAGTATGTGTCGAAGATCTGCCCCAACGGAAAGCTCTGCTGATGGTCCGCTTGTCCACGTGAGAACTCGCAGAAGTCGCAGTGCACACAAAGAAAAATTTGGAGAAAGATCGGTAAGTAAAAGTATGCTGAGAATTTTGTTTTGTGTATTATTCCTTGTCACTAATTTTCCCATACACATGCCACATACATAAACCCATTAAGAATCAATTTTCACTAGGGCTAGGTAATCTATTTAATATTTACTCAGGGATGCGTCAATATCAAGTTTTGTCTAATACTGAATTTACCATGTTTTGTCACTGCTGTTTTTAACTTTTGCGATCGGATTGCAGTTCTGTACTTTGATTGTATTTTCTCTGTAAATCAGTTACACCATTTTTTTTTTTGTTTTTTTTTGGGATGTTTTAGGTACATTCAGACATTTTGGTTAAACGATACTGAATTACATCTGTTAAATGGATGAAGCTGAAACTAGTCTACAGTACATTATAATATGTGAAAAAAAGTAGATATTCTAATATGACAACTTTTCATAGCAGATTGTCATGCTTTTATTTTTATATTTGCATTTCTAAACAATAATGCACCACTTTTTTTAATATATTTTTTTACCAATTGTGATTTTAAACTACTTGACTTTTTATAATGTAAACTTGCCAATTAAGGTGCAAGCTTCTGCAATATATTTTTCTTCTGTTAATTTTTCATCAAAGTCATCAATTCTCTCACTCCATCATATAGTTTGTTACATATATGTAAAGGAACAATGACTTTTTGGTCAGTTCCTAACCTAAAGCATTGTATGGCTTCAGAAGACTTGTAATGTAGCACACAAATTGTTTGAAGCAAGTAAATGATGAACGAATTTTTATTTTTAGGTGCACATAAGCCATTGCAAAATGATTACATCGATATTGAGATATATTTCAGATACTGTCAAAAGGCTGAAAAATATTGAGATGTAATTGCCCAGCCCTACATTGCACATGGATAAGCATGCATCTTACATAAGACTCGAGTTCCTCACCATGTTCTAATGGAAAGTGTACAAAAACCAAAGATGGAGAAATTGCTTGTTGACTTCTGATGATGTCACCAAACTTTAGAGACCAGATGTTGGAGTAGTTCCCCAACAATCTGAATAACAGCTGTCATATGACCCTTTCTGGCATGCAGTGCTTGGCTAATGATGTTTTCCCATATCTGATGGACTTGTTAAAGTGCAGATTGAAATAGTTATTTTGGCTGAGGGTCATTAAAGCTGAATGTTTATATTTATATGCATGTTTGTCGGGTATGGAGGCTAACTCAAGCTTGTGTGTGTGTGTGTGTTAGTGTGGGTGGTGCAGGAATGCAGTCTGATGACAGAAAGGAGTTGTGCCTTAAAGTTTAGTGTGTAATGGTAGATTTTCTAACAAAGATACACTGCTAGTAGCGAGTAAGATTGTGTAAATCAAGGCAAAACTGATTTAATAATGATCACGTAACAAATGTGTGGAAAAGTGTGAACGCATTTATGGACAACAATAAGTTTAAACGCGTTAAAGAGCTTAAGATCGCCGCCTTGTTTTTGATTGACAGGTTCATTGAAATTTCTTCATTTCTTAAGAGTAAAGTTTTTTTTTTTCTTTTTTTTTTCTTTTACTGAGAGACTTTTGTCTTTTTTTTTTTTTTGCAGAGGTCGTCTGAGTGTATAAATATTGCCATCTGCTGTATGAATCGAGTTATTACAGTGTTGATTTTTATGATTCACAGTGGCTATACATTTTAGCTTATCTGACAGCCAAGAATATCCTTTAATTTCATTCGAAATGGAAACCTTTCCAGGACCGATGGTGTGTTTATTATATTAATGTTTGGGTTTTTTGCTGTGAACCTGTTATGTGGGTGTCTGCTTGTGGTCTTAAAGAGGAAGCTCTCTCTCTCTCTCTCTCTCTCTCTGTTGCTCTCTCTCATCTTTTCTCAGTATTGGTCATCATAGGAAGAGTCATTTTTACATCACCGTTTACTCACGAGCACAGGCGAGTTACAAAGACAGAGAGGTACAGAAGTAATGAACATTCAAATAAACTTTGCAAAAGTAAAGACTGTAGAACATTATTTTGACCTAAATAGAAGGATTTGCTACATATAGAACGATGGCTTATCACTTCTGTCGTTCCTGCTGTTGGTGGTTATGGGTAAGCTTACTTTTTTTCTTTCTTTTTTACTGTCAAGATGGTAATACAACTACATGTATCAAAACAATTCATGCTACCTGAGACAAGTAGACAAATCTAGGTGGAGGTCTGATAATATTAGACAACACACAAGTTGACTGATGTTTGATTGTTGGAATTAGTTATATTTGGAATTAGTCCTGATGCTCTTGCTGATTTTTGCTCACTTGTTTTTTCTAGAGTAGATACTGTACATTCACAATCTTTATTACACATTGTTTGGTGAAGTTTTTTCTTCCCCTGTGATTTGTATCATTCTGTTCAATAATATTATCTTAATGTGACTAAGGGTAGGCCTCTGTAGATGCTTCCTGTTGTCTGACTAATTAAATAGACATTCTTTTCACTCTTTTCTTTTCATTTTCTTGGAAATTATTCAAATGTTTAGAACTCTCTCCCCAGAATTCTTTTAATGAAAAATGTATGGTTTTGGGCTCAGGTAGTACAGTTTCTGCTGTATTGTGTAAATACGAGCCTGGAACCCATGCTCAGTATCATAAACGTATATATCATAAATTAGGGATTATAAAGCTATAGATTTTACATTTTAAATCGACTGGCTATGTGCATCCTCCAGCTAGCCTAAAACATCTCTGTAGCATTAGTCTTGTCGCTTATGAATCATTTTAGTATGCATAGCACATGTACGAACCAGTTATTTCAATGTAAATGCCCAAGCCTATCTTAAACAGTGCACAATAAACTTATTCAAGCAACCAGGTCCAGTTCCCTTCTGTATTTTCATTGCATCAACTGTGTCTCTTTAAAAAGTCACATGATAGGAGCAGATTAATATAAAGAAGCTGCCTCATTATAAAAGTCAATGCACCTGCACCATGGACCTCTAAATATGCATTTTTAGTTACTTTACAGTTGTGTTTATGAAAGAAGTGATTGCTTTGGGCCAAGATCTCTCAGACTGTCGTAATTGGTATCAATATAGTATTTCATTAGTTAGCTGCTTTTAGTGAATTTTTTTTAGATTGTCTACTTCCCGAAACCAACTGAGCTTCTTATTTAGATTACATTTATTCTAAAATTTTATTTTATACATTATAAAAATACATTTTGAGCAAGCAGATCTTTTGCTTCAACTCTTAAAAGCTGTTCTTTGCTGTGTCAGAGGACCTGTTCACTTGCACTGAGTCATAATACTGGGCTCAAATAAAATGACTGTCACTATGTCACTTGGTCATCGTCTTTCTCACAGATTTTGTTAAATGTGCATGGTTTGAAATATGAAAAGACAACTACCTGTGTATGCTGTAACTTTTAGCATTGGTGTGTTAAGTGTTGACAAAGGAAGTAGCATCAGTCAGAATTAGCCTTCCTGTATGTGGCCATATGTGGTTTAAAGAGGAACATTACACTATTTAGACCACTTGTTCCTTTTGGACTTTAGAATTACTCTGTTATCTTGATCTGGTTAGGATAATAGGATGTGACATGCCTAATTATACCTATAACTGCAGATCACATCAACCTTGATGGTATATTGTTGTCTGACCCTTTAAAATGTTACTGGGATATTGGAACAGGCGACTCCGACTGATGGAACCGAAAATGGGGTCATGTCATTTCATATGAAATATACCTACACAAAGTGTACACGCATACACACTATTGGGGATATATTTATTTGATGACTTAAGTTACACTACATCAGTTAGAAACATTTAAAACTTCCTTATATCTGAAGCTTGACATGATTTTGAAGGTTTGCCTTTCTTTCAGTTGTCCTAAACTAAATTGAAAATTGCAATCTCAATTAATATACTGTATCAAAATAGTATTTCCAGAAAACAGGATTTTCTTGTATTCTAGGTGGTTTTACCATCAGTCAGATGACTGAATCATGAGCAGTGACTCTGTGACTCATTCGAATACCAGGATGACTTTTGTTGTGATGATACATTCATAAGTCTATTGTCAGCAATTTACCACTCCACACTGTGGCTAATGTATGCACTTAATCAATATTTGGATATTAGCCAGATCCCCCTAATGTCATTTAATATTGTAGCTGTATTTGAAATCTTTACCTTTATCCTGTTTATCTTGTAATAAGATCTGTGGCTGTGTACCGATTGTTTTAAAGGAAGGAAAGCAGATTTTGTCTACATACATAACCATTGTTGTCTCTATAAAAGGAACAAAAACTCATTGCCATTGATTAGCTTTTGCCATGTATAAGACTCTCTTGTCTGGCTGGTTCTTAATCTAATCTTAGTGATATGTGTGTCTTTTGTGCCAGCTGTACCTTTGGAACTTGAGTCTGTAGTTTTGCCATTTAAACAGCAATAATGTTTTAATATCTTTGTGATTGTGAAGGAGTTCACATGCAAGTTTGCTTATCAGATTAGTGATCTAAATAGTGCATAATTTAACATATTTCATATTAATTTTACCTCTCAGTATGTAAAACTTATGGACCCCACTGTATGTGTGAAAAAAACACAAATGTCTTAAACTAAAAATAATTTGACAAAGTGCTTTAGAAAGCTGTAATAGTTCAGTGGTGTGGTTTTATTATTATTATAGTAGTAGTATTTAGATGTAGATCTAATGTCAGATTAGTTTAATCAAAATGTATGATGTTCTCCATTAATATCATAGTGTAACTCACTCTCTGCCCACTAGTAGGCGCTAATGTGCACCGCAACATTTCACTGGCTCCCCCCCAATGAATGAATCCAATAATCTATTATGATGTACAGGAATATGTACATTTTAATGTTAATTTCAGTTTTGCTTGTAATGTGATGATTTCAAAGGCAAGGTCAGTAAGCGGATATGGAAATAAATAGGTCAAAAATGGACAGCAAGGTCTTCAGTGATGTTTGCCTGACGGATGTGTCAATTTGCAAAGCAAACTAACTCAATGTACCATGTGCTTTAAACTCCTTATAAGCCATAGTGATTTACTCTGTATAACATGCACAGGTATTTGCTGTCAATAGTATTTTTTTTATTTTTTTACCATTTCTTAATTTTTTTGTTACTTTACATCAAGCATTCTTCTCTCAGCAAAATGAGCTGCTGACAATATTGCATAACCAATGCACCTTTCTCCAACTGTCTCTCTCTCGTTCTCTCTCTAAGCTGGGACAGGAGCAGGGAATACTGCAGTGCATATATCTTCCTCTCTCTCTCTCTCTCTCTCTCTCTCTCTCTCTCTCTCTCTCTCTCTCTCTCTCTCTCTCTCTCTCTCTCTCTCTCTCTCTCTCTCTCTCTCTCTCTCTCATATATGCTCATATTGCTGGCTTCCCTAACCCCTCCCTCTCTGTCTCTGCTCTCGTTTTCCTCCTCCCTCTGTTTTCTCCTTGAGCACAAGTCCTGTAACACAGAGGGACAGAGGCAGGAAAGCTGACGCATTTCTGTTCTACCTGCCAGTACCTGCAGGGACACATTTAAGGACGCCAAAGGAAGAGACCACCTCGAAACAGTATATGTATTTTCCTGTCAACACCGGTGAAATCACCTGGATACTTCTGGCTTGTAACTTCCATGTTTTATGGACAGACTTTCATCCTGGACCTTTTTTGTGTACTGAGCTTTCTAGCAACAAAGAAACAAGGAAACACTCATCTTGGTCTCCAGCTTTCCGTTTGACCATACATTGAGAGTTGTGGACGTTCTCTGAATGGACAGGTGGACAGTTTTGATGCCTTTTAGGAGATGAAGTTGTGATGAAGCAGCGCACACTGCCAGATAGGTTTGAGACTTGACTGGGAAAGTGTATGTGTGTGTGTTTGACAGCTCTGATTCATGAGCTTACTTGCATTTGTTTGAGTATGTGACTCTGCTGACAGATTTACTCAAAAGACTTTCAAACATTCATGTAGGAGTGATGCACTGCTCATTTCAGACCTTCTCTTTGTGACGCAGCTCAAAGCAACATGACATTTTTCTATGAAATTTGAATGTCATTGTTGTTCGTTCATTGATGCATTGATTGATTGAAATGTAACTAGGCCTATTTAAGAAGTGTCGTTCAGGTCAGTCAGTAAGAATGGTGTATTGAATCAGCTTCCATGACATCACTTTAACCTATTCTATGTTTATGAACGTAATTGCAGGTGCCTTTGTGGTTACATAATAACTGTAACTTTGTTTTGTCGCTGAGCATGAGGCATTGCAGAACTGTTGTGATCTGGCACAATCCGGTGTACTGTATCCCAGCTCTTTCTATATTGTCTCAGGTCACAGAAAACTGCATTGTAGGACAAGGACTCGTATGAGCCTAATTGGTCCATCTAATTTTGAATAATATCATAGAGCATCTTAATTTGGGAGTACCTGAGTAACTTAATGTTACTATATGTCTTTGTCTCGCTGTTGAAGACGTAGGCTACTCAAAATGATCCGCAAACTTCGGTCAAGCATGGTGGGAAGTTAAGATCGCAGTCGACTGCCTAGTGGCAGTTTGCAGTTTGTTTCGTACTGCAGTGCAGAGTGGAGCATAATCTGTCCTGGCCTCGCTCTGGAGACACTGTGTACCAGAACAACGCTTGAGTTGATGGACTGGGCTAAAGAGGAAGGTCCTCTGTTATAAAATGTTATCCACCATGGAGTTTAAAAACAGATGCACTTTCAACTGGACCTGACTGGACTGGATTCCCATGTAAATTAAGGCTACTTACCTGAAGGTAAGATTGGACTGCCATCAACAGACCTTAGAACCTCACTGAAAAAGCTTATCTTGACATTTAGCTCCATAAGGGCACAAACCTCTTGGGACTCACTCTGAAACTGTGGATAGAGATGGAGTACCTGGGTGACAAGTTGTCGGTGGCCCATTCGCAAGTGTCGGGCTGGATGGGAAATGTACGCCGTTCCTTTCAAGGCGCTCTCAATTTGGTCTCCAGCAACATGGAGAGAAGATCTGGAGGAGGAGATGGAGAGGACGGAGGTGGCTTTAAGAGGGCCGCGTCTCTACGTAGCCTAGCCAGTCGGAGCCGTGATTCCTTCCGCAGATTCAGCCTGCGCAGCCAACATCGCTTGTCCCTGCGCAGACGAACCACCTCACTGGCTTCACCGAGCACTCACTCTTCTGTAAGAAAAACTATTTGCAATTTCTATCACTGCATTACTCAACATCATTATCTCTCAAACCATCCATCACCCAGCACAAATACAGAGTAATGCACATGCTGATTTTCCCCCTGGCACCATGTAACCCTCAATCTTTGTGTAGGTGGTCACTTTCCATTTAAAGAAAATTGGTTAATTGCTTTTGTCATTGTCTGAAACTGAACATTTGTCTCAAGTTTTATGGCAGAGACAGGCAACTCCAGTCCTGAAGGGCCACTGTCCTGCAGAGTTTAGCTATATTCCTAATCAAACACACACCTGAAAAATCTAACTTAAGTCTTCAGGATTGCTTTAAAATGGCTGGCAAGTGATAGATTAGGGATGGAACTCAACTTTGCAGGACAGTGGCCCTCTAGAACCGAGGTTCCCATCCCTGCTCTACAAAGCTCCCAAAGCAGGGTTGCTCAATCCTGTTCCTGGATATCTACCTTCATGCAAAGTTTTGCTGTCATTGTCATGTGACTTAGCCATCAGTTGTGTCACTTCCCCTCCTTTAACAAATCATTATCCGTGTCTTCATAGGATAATAAAGTGGACGTTGGATGCACACATTAGATTTTTGGCAGAAATATCAGATCATCTGGGGACTTTTTGCCAGTCATATAAATACTATGAATTCAGGCATACTTCTCTTTTCACATACTATTTAATAGGGAAGTAGGCATATTTGGACACAGGGTATAACCTGAAATGGATGGGTCAAATAAGGGAGACAGCCAAAATATGTATTGTTGATGTGCATACTGGAACAGGGTTGGGGAACATTGGGCTATAGCAATGGAGTTTTATTGGAGATGAATTTAGAAACCTCCTGTATGTCATTCTGTCTGGATAACCTTTAGAGCTCCAACAACTGCTGATTTTTATATGATCTGTTTCTATATGTTGTATACATTTTTCTTTCTTTTGTGCCTGGTACCTCTCCATCTCCCAATGTCTATTTGTTTACATGTGTTGGTGGATTGACCTTTGCAGTGGTATGAGAGAAGCTTTGAGATGCACAGGGAGCCCAGAAGGGCATTCTGGGAACGCTAGGTCACCTTGATAGACACAAAATGTAAGCAACGTCTGCATAGATACGGTTTCATGCATACTGAAGCCTTGTACATAAGAGATAAACTCGCAGTACATTGCAATGGCAGTTTGCATATACACTTCCTGGATGTTTACATGCATGTTCTCAGCAGATATTTTCTTTTAACAAAAGATCACATACATTTTTTAAGTATTTGTGCTGTTTGAGTTGTGCCTCATAATCAATGCCTGTTGATATGTAGGTATGTATAAGTTGGGTTCAAGGGTTGTTGTCCATGAGTGCCAAACAATAAACTGCTGTTTGTCTTAGACAGTGAGGTCAAGTGAATTAGGCAATGCTGGTGGGCAGGTTTTCAACTAGATTATAATACCCCCCGATAGCTGTGTTTCAGTCATGTCACATCTCATAATGCTCATTCATTCTACTCTGTCAGTCAAGGGCTTTTCCTCCATCACTCTGAAAGAGTGAACTAAAGGAAGAACTGCACCGCACATTGATCCTTGCATTCAGTGTCACAGGAAACAGGCAAAACAGGTACACAATCATTGTAACAAAATTAACTAACCATAATGAGGTGTTTCCTGTGTCCTTCAGTCATCATCCATTTCCCCTTCAGGCTTACTATATATTATTACACATGAACAAGCTGAGATATGAACACTTT
The DNA here is from genome assembly GCA_021554675.1 of Leuciscus idus. NCBI lineage: Eukaryota > Metazoa > Chordata > Actinopteri > Cypriniformes > Leuciscidae > Leuciscus > Leuciscus idus. The sequence goes on along the minus strand of CM038639.1, from coordinate 16,171,828 downwards.
GCCTGAAATAGTTTGAACTTCATAACAATGGCTCAGGGTTACAGGCTCAGAATTATTATTATTATCTCTGTGAGAGATATAAATACAACCATTCATGATGTGCATTTTTAATGGATAAATAAATTAACTAACTTTATTTTTAAAACCAAAAGAATTGTAGAAAGATGTATTGATCGTTTCATCTGCTGAGCGATTGGTCTCTGGGTGCATAACAGTGCATATACCACAGTACTATATGAGCATATTGACTGATCTTGTAAATTAAATATGGTATTTATTTGGACTAAGGTCCATTCTGGAAGGGGATTCAGAGTGATACCTGTTTTTAGGCTACATATTCCAGAGTAAGTCCTGGTCTTGCTGGGTTGACATATTTTGAATTCAATCCAGTCTTAAAATAATCTTACACTGCTCCTTCATAACATAAGAAACTCAGCTGTTAATGTTTGATGTTCCCTGAGGTAAATGTCGCCACACCTTTGGTGGGAATGTTTTGTGAGAATGCTAGGAGATGAAAATGAGAGGCTGTGTGAGCAAATACACACACCTATAAACACGTCCATGCACTACTGGAAATGAAGAGAGGCTTAAAAATGGCTTGCGTTGAGTATGAAAAGATTCAGATTTGGAGATGAGACTCGCAAGTGTAAATAGAAACACAAACCAAACACATCTTTTTTTACTCTCTATAAGGCCAAACATCAGCTGTAAAGTGACGACTACCCTTTCTCTCATCTTTTCTTTCCATCCGTTCATTGTTTCTTTGCTTCCCCTGACTCACACTTCCTGTTAATGTATGAGATGGTGAGAGGTTTTCGAGTTCTCTCTCCCTCTCTGCTGTGTATTTATTTTCACACTGAAAGGTTCAGATAAGAGTGTTCTTATCCAGGGCTTTGCCCTTTAAAATAAGATATTGTTCTATCTAGAGCCTACACCCTTATATTGTCAATGTGGTCCTTTAGGCAGTTACAACTAATGTTAGTCCTAAGTACCACTCCCTCTCAGCGTGTGTGTGTGTGTTTATTCATGAGTGATCGGCTGGCACACAATATCAGTTTCCAAGGTGATCAAGCAGTTCATAGGCGTGTCATCATTAGAAGTGCATAGCTGTTATTAGCGAGCTTTGTTTATGAGACTTGGAAGATCTACATGCCGTGAATAAACTCAAATTGTTTGGATAGCCAAAAATTAAAGCATTTATAATAGAACACACCCATTCCATAGTTTTTGAGGGTTGATTTATGCAAAGATGTGCAAAAGTTCCCACAGACATTTTGCTGATACACTGTTTTCATAGCTGATGCTAAGGAATTAGCGATGCAGTGCATGCTAAAAGCTTTAGGTTAATCAACCACCAGCTGTTTAAGACATTCCTCTTGGCTTTTCTGGTCAAGTGATTAGCATAAAAAGTGTAATTCCAGCCTGTATTTTGGATTTGGATTAGTTTTTCAGGAAATAGTTTTTTGTTTTTACTTAACACAAAGATTAAGAGAAGCTTTGTAAAAATATACTCTGTTTCTAGTATTTTCTTTAGTAGAAGCGTCCATTGTATTACCTTGGTATGGTACTCTTACAAAAATATGCCATAGTTTAAGTTTAAGCAACTATGGTTACCCTGGTTTGACTTGAGGTTCATATTTTAGTGACTCTAGTGGTTACTATCACAGAGCTGTCTGAATCATTGTTCTCTTGTTTTTGAGTGGATTGTACAGTCATTTGTTTCTTTGTTTGCTCCAGCATGTGTTTATGACTAGTGGTCAAACAAAATCGATTTTTCAGTAGCCAGTGCTGGTACTGACATCTACAGACCAGAGCAGTCCATTGCCAATATTGCAAATGAGATGTACACAAAATTCCTAAAATAGAGTGAACATTCATATAGGGTGTGACGGTTCTCGGTAAAAAATCGAACCGTACCATTCTTCACCCACGGTTCGACACACACTTGCACTGCGGTTCATCTCAAATCTGACAACGCATATGCATCTATAATATGGTTTGTTGAAAATAAATAAGACATATATAGTTAGGCTAATGTATATTTCTCGATGGACACGCCTTTTTGGCTTCCCCTAAACTTTGTTCAATGCTAGTACCGCTCTATGCCGAATACTCAAATTTAAACATTTGAGTGCAAGACGTGAAAGAGAACTCGCGCGGGCTGTGAGAAGCTTTATATATTGAGTTCTCTTTCTAGTCTTGCGCTTGAACGGACAAATTCACACAAATTGTCAACATACCCCTCTTGGCGAGTATCCTAGCAAACATTGTAGGCTATGTCTTAAGTGAACGTAAACAGTCGATAAAGAACGCATGTGTACAGTATCAGTGTACTGGATCCATTCATTATATCTTAAAGGGACAGCAGCCTAAATATTCCTGCTGTCTGTATGTGCTTTTAATGTTAATCAATCAACAAAAGACATGTAAATCACTCACTGCTCTTGACTGAATAGCTTTTTGTAACTTTAATAATGATTAATCTTTATTTAATTTATACAGTGAATATTATATGCAATGTTGTTTTACTATAGTTGATTACTTTATTAAATTACTGTACCTGAAAACTACTGTTAGATACCTAAATAATCTGAAAAGCACTTTATTTTATTTGTGTCTTTGCTCCATTTAATTTTTTTGTTCTGTTGCTTGTATGTAATTTTTTTTAATTATTGTAACTGTATTCCTTTTTTCTCTGAACATAGCACATACCGAACCGAAACTGTGACCCTACAACCGTGATAAAAACGGAACCGTGAGTAATTTAGAGAGAGAGAGAGAGAGAGATGTTGTCTGATTCTCACTGCTCTTTTGCCTGTTACTCTTCCTGACAGGAAAGGCAAAGCTGATAAATGACATCCTGTGCTGTGTTCTCTAATGCAAACAACCTCAACACACACTCTCCCTCTCATTCAGACACTTACACATATACTCTCTCTCTCTCACTACTAATGACTTGATGCTCAGGTCGATACCTATCGTCTTAATTTCTGAATTTTGCTCTGGTGACTGTGTGTCAGTTAGCTCCATTTTTTTTAATGTGAATTTGAAGTGATTTGCTCATGCCCCACAAAATGTTGAATTCAAATGGCAGGAACAGGAATTTATTGAATGGACCCTTTGCAATTTGGTTTTCAGGTGACGCTGCGCTTGTGGGTTTAATTAATCAAAATAAGGACTTGGCCTATAGAAAATAGGTTGAATTATTTGTAAAATGTTTTTTTTTGTTGTTGTGGAGAAGACCAAGGAGTTGATTTTTCACTCCGTCAGCCATTGTATTAGAAACACCCTTGCAGAAGGTGTTAATTTTGTTTTTTGTAATTTCTTGCCAAGGTAATATAACACAAAGTATAGGTCTGGTTTCACAGACAGGGCTTAGATTAAGCCTTAGTTTAATTAGAGCATCTAAGTAGCTTTTATAAATGTTCCTTAGAAAAAAAGAAAAAAGACTGATGTGCATCTTGAGACAAAACAATGGCACTAATATATTTTAAGATATGCCAGTGCAAGTTGTTTGTAGTTAGAACAGCTAAAACATGCATTTTAGTCTTGGACTAGCTTAAGCCTTGTCTTTGAAACCCGGGGATAGAGTTATAAATGTGTATTACATTAAAAAAATCATTAAAATTTTTTTTGATAAGTTGATAACTGGAAACACATCATCACAGTCTGTGAAAAAGGTCCATTGTAATTAAAAGAAAGTCACGCATCAGAGAAACTTTATTATTTCACCACAACAACAAATTGACAGGTCACGGGTCCTGTTAAAGATGTCTGTCATGTAAACCTGCTTCATGGTGTTTGGCTACATTTTGAAGAGGAATTAGAGCATTATGAGAAATTCTGTTCTTTCACCATGGTTTATATGCATATATATGAAATATGTCTATACGCAAATAGGCAATGCAAATTTTATAGATGGCATTTCAAAAATTAATTATTAATATCATCTATTAAGTAACATTACATACTGCAGTTTCGTTATTGTAAATGAAAACTATTTAAAAGTGTTTTTGTTCATTGAAATAAAGCTGAAATAAAACATAAATATTAGATTAAAAAAAACGTGTTTTATATCAGTTAACATTTCTAATTTTCATTCTTTTTTTTTTTAAGTTTGTTGAAGTACTAAAATTACTAAAACTAATACAAATACAGTCAAATAGAAATAAAAAAAATGGCAAAAGCACATAAAATTAATGAAACTTGAGCTAAATTAAAATGAAAATTCTCTGGGCATTTTCAATTCAATTTTGATTGGCACAAAACCCCTTACTGTCACATACACAGTGATCACACTCAGTTCTGCTTGTGATCAAGGAGCTGATGACTGTTTGTGTGTGTGTTAGATACACTGTACCCTCTGTAGTCTCCTCATTAAAAGAGGCACGGTTGAATAGACACACTCACCAGTTCAACCAGTATATTTCTATGAGGTCATTGAACTACTTTCATGGGAGTCTCACCAGTGTCTTCATGTCCTGTTTTTCCTTGTCATTCACTTTCACTAAGTGTTTGTGACTCTGCTTCAGGTTAATTTCCTGGTGTCACATTACTGCCCTTAAAATATCAGCAGCTGCCCAGCTGTGACACTATGGTGGTTCTGAATACTTTGTTACAGGATGGCGAACTGGTGATGGTTGGGTTTATAGTTGAAATGTGGTCGGGGTTAATAGTCCTGCTGCTCTGTTCTGCGATATGTACAAGATGGTTTTATGCCCTGCTGGACCGATTTCATCTCTTCACTCAGTAATTGGCTAATGTCCAGCTCTTGTGCTGTGATGTCACACCCAAAGGGAGAGGCTGCTTTTTTATGACTTGGGTTGTGTTGAGCATGAGATTTAGCTTCACCTTGTGGTTGTTTGCAGTGCTGCAGCAGGATTGAATTCCCTCTCCATCTTCATTCATGCTTTTCCACTATCAGAAGCATCATGCCTATTAATAAAACAAAAACATCAAAAAACATGGTGCTTTCAAGTTCAATTGCAGTATTTTTGTCTTAATAAAGACAATGACAATATTAAAGGTAATTATATACACTGACTTTTGGGTCAGTAAGATTAAAAAAAAAAAGAAATTAATACTTTAATTTAAAAGTTGACAGTAAAGAATCTTAATCCTGCTCTCGCACCCGCAACGTGTGTGTTCCAGTCCCGCCCGCACCTGCAATTCTGTTACAGCTTGTAGAAATTGTGTGAAAAATGTCACACACATTAGGACTATGCTAAACATTCAGAATAGCAGACATAAAACATTGCGTTCAACTAAACTGTCCGTAAGATAAAGTACAGCAAGCACCAAACATGACAAACACATTCGGCCAGTTTTTTTTTATTAGACCTATAAAAATATATTAACTTTTAAAACAAAACATCACAACTAGTGGAGCCTAAACATATATTTTAAAACAACAGTTAATGGGATAGTTCACCCTGAAATGAAAATTAACTCATAATTTACTCACCCTGGTGTTGCTCTAATGCTGTATGCCCTTTTTTATGACCACAAAAGGAGAATAAAAAAAAAATGCCCTGTTCGCACTTGTCCATATAATGGCAGTGAATAGCGACCAGTATCAAGCTTTTTCAAAAAGACGCAAAAAAAAGTATCACAGAATTATCCCATGTGATGCGTGCAATATATTCTAAGTGTTCTGGGGGTATACAATATGAAATTTAATGGGTTTGTTTTTATGAAAATCCTGACCTTGGCCGATGGTCTGTGCCAACCCGATCTCACTGCAATTCGTACGTATTTTACGAGGTGGCTAATTTGTTCGAATTCATACGACCTCACTCGTACGTTTTTTGTTAAATCGTACATATTTTACGAGTTGCCCAATTCGTACGAATGACATAGCCCTGACCCCGCCCCATCACTGGGGTTTAGACAAATTGTACAAATTCGTACAAGTGAGGTCGTACGAATTAGCCACCTCGTATTCACTCGTACGAATTGGTCGTGAGATTGCGTTGTCTGTGTACGACTGTACGTTCATTATACTGCGCCGCAGTTCATTCCGACTCGCCCAGAAAAACACACAATTGGGATGTACAAAAACGCAACACACAATACAACCCATGTACCACCTTCTCTGAGGTGAATATATCTGTTGTGTTTGTCGTAACAAGAAGTTGCGCTCACATCCGTCAGCTGTCATTCTGACTGTCATCTGACAAAGGGAGTTCCGGTCCGGGGATATTTAACTCAGTGAAGAAAGTTCACTGACACTTTTTTGGGGGGGATTTTGAGACGTTGTATTTCATGTTGTGTATTTACTTACTGAATGAAATAATAAATCACATGGCCTAGCCTACTACAGATTGCTATGGTGGAGGAAGAGTATGTTACTGATTGACTGTTTGAACTTCATTTGTTGACTCATCAGAAAGCATTAAATATCTTACCACCCTCAACTTTTGAAAGTGAGTATTATGTCAGGATTTGAACACAGGTCTCCATAGATACTAAACAGAAGAACAACCAAAATTTTAACAAGTTAGTGGTAATTAACTGCTTTTGTCTCGTCCAGACAGCCACGTGTCTGGGGAAAAAAGAAAAAACAGGTTCTTGACTTCCCTGGGTAGAATTTAGACTTTAAGTTGGTATCTTTTAAGTTACAAACATCCTCTTTTCTTCCTTCTCTTTACAGGAGCTGGTAAAGCAGAGTGTTAGTGGACCGGAGGACATTAAAGACACAGATAATCTGGTGCACGAGACCGACAGTCAGTACGGCACATGGGAGACGGGACTTCGCACAGATGACAGGTGAACACACACGCCTTGCTAAAAAGAGCCATTTTCCCCCCAACTTCCCAACATAGACACTGTACCCGAATGACTCCAAAAACTGACCTCAGCCACTGTTTGTAACTCAACACCAGGATCAATTGCATCTATTGAGTGGGTCATCTGTAACAGAGCTATAATGCTTTAATGATCTCATGGACAGACACACAGGCAGATACATCTTCATTACAGAGCAGACTTGGTTTGTCAGAGAGGCTTGGATACAGTAGTGACTAATGCAAGAGGGATTCAGATGAAATGAGAGCTGATGAATGTCGATCATTGGGTTGGATCTGTGTTTTGAAATGGTCTTTTGGATGGGTGGACATTGTATTGGTCTATTTACAGGGATGTCGCAAAGGCAGTGTATCCACATTTAACTTAAGTGAGTTACTCATCATAGTTAGCTGGTAACTTTATTAGGAACTGCTAAATTAAATCAAATTATACGAACGGGAGTCTGATCATCATTCAGGCTTAAGTGATGTGTGCAAATCAAATTAAATACATGGGCTACAAACCATCTGTTACTAAAACTGTGATGTAACGGAAATAGCAATCTTTGAAGTAGTCTTCCATATTGTGATACACATCCATATGTAAAAAAAAAAAAGAAGAAGAGTTGGAACTTGATACTGTCCATCGGTTGTTGATTGGATAGAGGCAGAATGAAGGAAATTAAATCTTGCAGTCGATTGTAAGAAAGGGGCAGGATTTAATCAGTCAAAATGATTGGAAAAGTCCATCAAGAAGCATGTCTTTCCGGAAAATTTAGTTAGGACATTATGATTTAAAAATTACGAGAAAAAAAAAAGGATATATTGCTCAGAATATGATCAATAAGATGCATTTATAAAATAGAGCATGAAATTTCATTTCAAGCCAACTTTAAATATGCTACCACTGTTGCTACAAACTACCATAGGGTGTTTTATGATTTTTTCGCCCAGCTATATTTGGTCAAATGTGACATATTCTTTATATTATTCCAACAAAAACAGAATATGACAAATTTAAATAGGATGTCTACAAATATGCAAAGAAAAATATAATAAAATAAAAAAGTAATCATGATCAGTAAAAATTGTTGGTTAAATAATTACACTGTAGTTGTACTTGCGATTTATTTATAAATTAAACTCCCATCGGCTGATGTGGAAAAAAACCTCCTAGCAACCCCCTGGCAACCACTATAACAGACTGGCAGCGAGTTTTACACGATCAGACATTTTCTTAAAGATTTTCTTAACGCTTTCCTCTCCAGAAAAAAAAAAAATGGCAAAAGCACATAAAATTAATGAAACTTGAGCTAAATTAAAATGAAAATGAGTTTTTTTTTTTTAAGTTGGCAGCTACCACCAGCATTTGATCATTTTCACAAGAATGTAATGGCCCCATGAATATTTTGTGTTATGGATATCCGAGTATGCAAGATGTCAAAAGAAAGAACAGAGCCTCTGCTTTAAAAAAATAAAAATAAAAATATAATTATATATATATATATATATATATATATATATATATATATATATATATATATATATATATATATATATATATATATATTATAGCTTCATGTATTCTTTTTTTTAATCAACACTTGAATTTGGGAAAGTTTCATAAAAAAAGCAACATTTTGAACAAAAATCTGAGAGAATACTTTTTTTTTTTTTTATCAAATACTACAACGTGCTTAAGCAATGCTTTTATCGCTTGTTTCTTCTTCTTTTTCCTGTGTATTCTGCACTCTTTTAGAAGGTGCATAATAGTGCCCCCTACCTTATAACAGTGAAAACCTGCGGGGTAATATTAACTAGTCATGTTTTTTTCTTTCTCTATGCATTTGCTGCACAAATTAAACATGACAACATGTGTTCAAATATCCCTTTTCTCCTCCTCAGCCTCACTCCAGCTACACCTTCATCTGAAGGAAACCTCACCCTGTCTCCACGGAAGGCAACCCCACCTCACTCGGCCGAACAATCCCTTCTCTTCGACATACCCGACGGCTTGACCACATCTCCTCACAAGCAGACAGAGCTCCCGTTCCCAGAGGTCAGTCTTCATCCTTAGACCATAAAGGGATAGTTTATCCAAAAATTATGAACTCACCCTTGTGTTGTTTCAAACCCCTCTGAAATACAAATGAAGATATGTTTAATGAAATATAAGAGACTTCTGTCAATCCAATAAAAATCCAAACAACCAAAACTTCAAAAAGTTCATGAAGTCATTGTAAATATAATGCATATCAGTAGAGCTGTTTAATCCAAGTTTTCTGAAGAGACACAATCACTTTATATAATGAACGGATTTAATTTAGGTGGTACATATGTCAAATTTTTATTTAGATGGTCATTGAGGTGGAACAAACATAGGTGGTAAACAAAGCTAAAACATGCTTCCTTGATGCTCTTCAGAAGACTTATCAAAAAGCTCAAATTATATGGATTTCTATTACGATGCCTTTATGAACTTTTTGAAGTCTCAAAGTTTTGGTAGAATGGACTTCTGATTGACAGAAATCTCTCAGGTCTCATTAAAAATATTGTCATCTGTGTTACAAAGATTAACCGAAATCGCACAGACATGAAGGTGAATAAATGAAAATGTTTTTATTTTTTGGGGGTAGTATTTTTTACTATCCCTAGAAAACACTTATAGACCTTAATTTGAAGGCTAACACACAAAACTATCCATGGCATTTGTTTTTCTGTAGGCACCCACAAAACTGTTAGACTCTAGTGCGCTACGGGCCAGGGTCCACTTAAACAAGAAGAGCACTCGCAGAGCCCCTCCCTCACGAGCCGCCCGTCACAGCGCCCTCTTATCACAAGTACCCGAGGGAACCGAAGCAGGAGATGATGAATGGCGCTACAAGGACTCAACAGGTACTTACACACATCTTAGCAGCTGGACACGTGCGTACCTGTACATCTCATCCCATGGGTTTGGATTTTAAGTAGGTTGCGGGTCCTCTTTGGGTCATAATTGTCTCTGTTGTGTAGCGGAGCCTATAAAAGCTTATAGTCCTCGACACTCACTTCAATCTTTCTCTCTGTCTGTAGAGGAGAAGAGTGACTCTCCTAACCAGGGGGAGGAGTCCGACTCTGAGGAGCAGGCCAAGGGAACCGACTCCCGTACTTCCTCCGTGTCTCAGCCTCAGAGAGTGGCTCTCTTCCCTGGCATGGACCCATCTGCTTTGATGGTAAGACTTTTGGGATTCCCCCCCCCCCCCCCCCCCCCCATGCAGTTGCATTTCCTTAGCCCTGTAAAGCCTGACATATTAAATAATTATCTGAAAAATCGATTTTTTTATCGAACTTTTAGACAAAATTGAAAAATATGAGGAAAAGGTTTAAGTTTTTTGTCGCTTTTATAGCCCATATAGTATGATATAGGAGAATATCGGACTGAGAAAAAACACCTCAGTTTTATTCAGTGCCCCAAACTGAGCAAAAATATGCAATTTGGTGCAGCAGCTGATATTTATATTGCTAAAAAGTCAGATGAAATTCTGATAGCTTGTAATGGAAATCAATGATATCTTTATAACAGTATAGCAGACTGTTTGCATAAAATGCATAGAAATATCAATTGTTAATCTATATCTCGGTATATCTTAAAGTTGCGATCATGTTGATAATTTAGAGGCCTTAGACAAATGTCTATGTCAAATCTATCAATTATGATACAGTAGGTTTTATAGAGTAAAGCCTTTCTTTTACATTCAGTTTTTTAAATGGGAACTGGCAACTTCCTCAGATAAATTATATGTAATATTATAATTGATAGTTCTCGCTAATTTTATGGTGCAATGAGCAGTTTAGCACTTCTGCAGTTTATATCAAAATTATTTCCCCTGCACAGTGTTCATCATTAGGGACAAGAACACAAATTTGAATGACATTTTTGGCATTATGAGTGAGTTTTTTATGTAGATTAAGTCATTAGCCAGATTAATGATAAAATGCCAGAGGTGGACAGTAACAAAGTACATTTACTTGAGTACTGTACTTAACTACACTTTTTGAGTATCTGTACTTTACTTGAGTATTATTTTTTTCTGGAAACTTTTTACTTTAACTTCACTACATTTGAAAGACAAATACTGTATCATACTTTTTACATTTCTGTCAAGGTCCTTGAGTAGAATGTAGTAACGTCAGTCAGGGGATGATTTTGGTTGCAGGGGTTGCATTTTGGTTGGAAATGAAAGCCGGGTTGACATCAGAACCCAACGTCAGATTGAAGTCATAACCCGACGTCAGATTGACAGACGGACAGACGTTGGATTTTGGTTGGAAATTAAAGTCGGGTTGACGTCAAAGCCAAAAAAACTTTAAATAGGGCACTATTTGAGGGAACAGCCATTTGGGTGTCCGAAACCATTGTGCACTTATTCAATCTCACATTCAATCCCTCTACTGGAGCTGTGTTCTAGAAATGAATTTGATATTGATATGAGGGTAGGCAGGCATAGATTCAGAGGCATAAGGTACTGTAACTATTACATACAACAATGCAACAATAATAAAACAATGCTTTGACATTTACTTTTTACTGTTGATACTGAAGTACTTTTAAAAACGAGTACTTCTGTATTTTTACTTAAAAATCGGTCTTTACAACTTTTACTTGTTACGGAGTTATATTTGACTAGTAGTATCTGTACTTTCACTCAAGTAAGGAAGTTGCTTGTACTCTGCTTGTACTCATACTCCTAAAAATGCTCTGATACCAACAATCGAAACCACGCAGTGTGTGTACAGTGCAGGTTGAAATGGGTTTTGACTGGAAATTACACCGGCGATTACCTACAGCCAATGAGAGTGCAAGGTACAGGGCAAGGGAAAGTTCAGGGGGAGGAGTCATAGACCTGTAACAGAACATCAGCAAGCAGGGCTTCTGCAAGCAACCATTCTTTCCTCCAATTTTTTTTTTTTTTTGCTGTAAATCAGCACACAGACAACTTGGATCACAAGGAACAAGAAAAAACAAGAAACAAGAAAAAAAATCCTGTCTCAAATGTGGTCTTACGTTATTTCCTCCATCAATTCTAGCGTGTTGTGATGTGAAACGTAGTTTGCAGACCAGAAAAAAAATTCTGCGATTCTTCCTATTGAAGTGGTTAGTGTGACCCCCTGTCACCAATCCGCTTGCAGCTTGTGACTTGAGGTTCATTTGTTCATTTCAGGCTCAGCTAAAGAAGAGAGGAGAGTCAGACAATCAGACAGACGGCCCCTCACCCTCTCAGCTCTCACGCTCACCGAAATCTCCATTCTTGCCTCGAGCTGCCCGTGTGCTGCCTCCTGCTGGCGGCAAAGAGAACGGGTAAGTGCTTTTTAGGTTCATGGACATCAGAAAGTTTCAGAATCATCTCTTGTCTGGCAGTCTTGACCAGTTTTTCTGTCTCTGTCCCCTCAGAGAAGAGTCCTCACCTCAGTGGCTGAAAGAACTAAAGACTAAAAAACGTTTGAGTCAGTATGAAGGCGACGGTACAGCCTGAACAAGCAGGTAAACGGTCTTATGTGTCTGTATGAGTAATTGCATTATAATTAGACTTATACTAAAACACATTACTAAAACTTCTGTAGTAAATGGCAATAGCAATGGTTGTTTGTTTGATACCACAGAAAGAAAAAAAAACTATTATAAAAATTGTAAAATATTTAAATTAAATCTAATCATAGAAACTAAAACCAAAATATTTGTACAATTTATTTAAAATGTTAAATATTAGTATAAATATTAACAATTTATTTAAAAACAATACCATGGTGTGTCTTAAAGTATATCTCAGTTATGTAAAACTTGCTTAGTTTAAAAAAAAAATGTATTCAAGCAATATGTCAAATAAAGACAGCAGAACAATGATTGCTTTAAGTGCTTTAGGTTTTTGACAGTAACACTGAGTGTTCAAGTAGATGAAATACAAAAAAATAAAAATTATCTAAATAACTTAAATTAGTGGCATGATAGTTTTCACTGCATGATTTTTACATAATACATTCAAACTGATTCAGTTCTGTCTTTTTTTTATATATTTTTATTTTTATTTTTATTTATTTCAATTATTTATTGCGTTCACTTAAAGGGATAGTTCAGCCAAACATTAAAATTCTGTCATCACTCACCCTCATGTATGACCTTTTTCTTCTGTGGAACATAAAATAAGATATTGTGATCAAATGTCTGTTTGTTTGTTTGTTTGTTTGTTTGTTTGTTTGTTTGTTTGTGTGCATGTACACGTGCTTTTTTTGTGTGTGTGTCCAAACAATGGAAGTCCGTAATCACCAAAACGTTTTGGTCACCAACATTTTTCAAAATATGTTCATAATTAATTTTGGGGTGTACTGTCTCTTTAAGAACTCAAGGTCCAGAACTTTACTGATAAATATTAAAAAAATTAATCACATTAAATAAACCACCAGAACACAGGCAAACACATCAAGGTAATGAGCAAAAATCCATGTTAGATGATCAAGTTTTGCTTAAACAGTTTATGACCTTTGACCCCATAAAAATACATGGTATAAGGCATTTACATGACACATTGGTGAGTTACTAAGCATTATTGATGTGTTTCTATCAAAAAGCAGTCAGACCATAATGAAGTGGTGATACTACTAACACTGGAGGAAAAGTGATCCTTTTTTTTAAATACATTTTGATTTGCACTTTTGACATCCCTCATTATAATGTATTTTACTTGTATATGCATTATGTGTTTTTCTTCTCAGGATGCCTTATAACTGCAGTATCTGTAGCTGTAAACTCGTGACAGAAGCCTTAACCTTTGACCTGGACTTGACGGGAATTCTGCTGCTGCCGCTGACTACGACATCATTCAGTTTCGTTGGTTTTTCTGGCCTTCCTCTCCAGCCTGAGTCGTGTACATGTGCATGGTGCCTTTCTAAAAGATTTCTGGCTGACATAAAGGACGAAGCAGAGATCTGTGTGTGAAGCGTGTGTCCATGTATGTGTTGTCGAGTTTCTCTGCAGTTCTTCGTCACATGAGAGAGAATTATTTTTGCATAGAGCCACTTTAACCTCTAGTGAGCGAGCGATCATCGTTTATAGTGGAACTGTGGGACCACACGCACCCACAAGTGACCTGAAGTGCTTCATATAACTGGAGTATGATGCTGGTTTATTTTTACCCTTTATGTTCATATTAGCACAGTTCTCATGCTTTTTTTTTCATTCACTTGATGATTATAGGCATCAGTTGCACATGCATTTCCATAGACGTCATGATTTTATTTCTAAACTTTATTAGTCAACAAATCATTAATGAGCTGTATAGAAAGTGTATTTAGTTATGACACATGTTCATGTAATCACAGAAAGTTATATTTGTATTAATGTCGGTTTGAAAGAGGTAAATGATCAAAAAAGGAGTCGAAATTCTTCATTTAAGAAGAACTGCGGCCCTCTGACCTGTATGTGTGTTGATGTGCGTGTGTGAACCTGATTGGATGGGCCACCAGATGAAATTAGTTCATCATTTGTTTGCACACGTTTTCACTCCCAATATCCCATATTTAACATTCAGATTTGGGGCGTTTTCACATGCAACGGTCTGTGTGTTGCCGTATGATGGATCATTTGTTTAGTTTCACCATTCCATCATCTTTTCAGTTGAGTCCATAATATCATGATTGGAAAAAAAATTGCGCATGTACAATCAGTCATTCCCTTTCTTTCACTTTATTTTTTGGTATTTGTATCCCAGTACTTTACTTGCTTTAATGATGGGCCAAAAATGATGGTAGGAAATTGCACAATCAGCATATAAATCTCTTTTTCTTCCCTTACAATGTAATAATGAATGAATACAAAGGGAAAATGTTTTATTTGTGTCCCTAACTCACATCTTAAGTTTTTTTGTTTTGTTTACTAGTTCGCTTAAGGGAAGTTTGAGATGTCAAAGTACTGTAAACATTGTTCACATTACATTGCACACTAGTTGTTACCGTATTTTTAAAAGAAAAAAAAATGCTGGGTCATTTTGCCACTTAACAAGCACTTTCCACCTGTTAATGAACAGCGTTTCTGACCAATAGTCACTTTTGTAACGCATGAATCTTCGTTGATGTCTATGTTGTGATGTTGGTATGCTGATGGTATGTGAGTAATGTGTCCTACGGTTCTTTTTTTTATTATCAGCTTCTTTTATTTGTCTGCCTACAGTTGTTATAGTCTGTTTAAGGGTAATTTGTCCTTTTTATTTTAAATTGGACTGTAAAGATGTTCATTGCACTGTTGTAATGCCAGTGTCCAATACTGTAAATACGTAATAAAATTTACTATAAATTGATTTATCCCCCCTTCTTTTTCTTAAAATTGTTCTTTTCAGAACTTGGGAAGAGCTCATCTATTAACACCATTTTTGGCAGACAACTTTAATCACAAAAGTCCATGTGATTTTAAAGTTCAATTTCCATGCACTTAATTTTCAGTCACATTTTAGATTAGGGTCTAATTCTACGACTTTTGCCTCAATACATTTCTACACTGTAAAAAAATATTTTCATGATTTATCACAACATTTTTTTTCTTTTGTCAAATAAACTTAATTAATTTGGTTCAGATTAATATTTTTTAGTTTCTGTTGATTAAACCAATCTCCTTAATTGTAACTCAACTTTTTCATTTTAATGAACTAGGCAAAGCAAACAGGTAACTTACTTTTTTCAGTTAAACCAACAATGTAATTTTACAATGTAAAAATACTTATTAATAGTTAGTAAGGTAGTTGTCAAGTTTAATTATTGGGTAGGATTAAGGAATAGAATAGGATGTAGAATATGGTCATGCAGAATAAGACATTAATATTTGTTTTATAAGTTAAACAGCCAATATCCTAGTAATATGCCTGCTGATAAGCAACTAGTTAATCGTGAGAATTGGACTCGAAACTAAAGTTGTTACTTAATTTTCAGATGAAGGTCCATATTCTGATTGAAGCTTATTCTGAAAAGACGTTAACATGCTTTACAGCTATTGAAATATTACTGTATGTAATACAGTATTGTATATAATACAGTACTGTATGATTACTGTAATCATATAATCAGAATATTCCAAATAAACTAAGACATGCACAATATTTTTCTGGGGAAATACTGGAGATGTTTGGTCATGAAAATACAAAACCATTCAAAAGTTTGGGGTCAGGTTGATTTTTTATTTAATTTATTTTTTTAAGAAAAACTTTTAGCAAGGATGCATAACATTTTTCAAAAGTGAAAGTAATTTATAATGTTACAAACTATTTCTGTTTCCAATAAGTGTTCTTTTGAACTTTCTATTCATATAATAAATCCACAAAAATATTAAATGGCACAACTGTTGCCAACATTGAAATAAATAAGAAATGTTTCTTGAGCAGCAGATATTAGAATAATTTATGAAGGATCATGTTGACCGAAAACAGCAGTAATTATGCTGAAAAAACAGCTTTGCATCACAGGAATAAATTACATTTTAAAATATATTAAAAAAGTAAATAGTTATTTAAAATTGTAATAATATTACACAACAGGAATTAAATTATTTTATTAAATTTAATATAAATTATATTCAATTTCAATTTCACAAATATTAGGTGGTCACAAGAAACTGAAGGCGTGCAATATGACTGCTGTGTATGACTTTTGCAAAAAAAGAAAAAAATATATAAATAATTTTTTTCTACAATTTTCTCATAATGTGATGTCTTAGTGATATTCCATTTAAACATTTTCTCTGAGGCAGAATCTAAAGTGTTTTCAAGATGCTCATTTTTGTTGCTTTTGTGACAATGAGGTCAGGTACATATTTGTGTATAGGGATGCCAAAACGAGTCCCCTTTTGACAATATTTAGTGTTTTGTATATAGATAAAGAAATAAATATGAATTAGTATGTTTTGAAAGAGACTGAATTTAATAAATTAATTATAAATCCAATCAATCAAAAAGTCCAATCCACTTACAAAACAGTACGAAAGCTCAAATAAAAGCTCAGAAACATTCATAACGCAAAATCACTTATTTATTTCTCAGCAGTAGCAAATGGAATCACTGACACAATTGAAAAGGTCAAAGATAAGCATTCAAAAGTGAAGAGTGGGGACAGGAGGGGGTGTTTCAGAAGCTTAAGGGGATTGCTGGGAACTTAGTTAGAGGTTTGAAATGCCCCTCTTGGGTGATATTGCATGTCACGGATGCGCCTCACAGATTGGATCTGAGGAAGCAGGGCCCCAAACTCAGAGCACTCCTTAAACTCTCCTTTCTCAAACAAATACTGGTAGCCTCTGTATCCTGGGTACTGATAGCCCACCCAGCTGTAATGGAGATTAAAACAAGAAGTGAAGCAAAACTGTTATTATACAGGAGGATATGGAAAGTTTCAGAAACTGTCCTTGATGTGAGATTAATGTCAGCGATATTTTTAGGTTTTACTCACGTGCCACTCTGCACACGAACTGAAGAGACTTTCTCATGGTATCCATGAGCGTGGAAGCTGGGGACATCATCATCTACGATCTCAATCTTCTTCCCAGCAAAGTTTGGGTTCTCGTAGAGCACGATCTTGTGTTCCTGGCTGTCCTGAGGGGACATAAGAAGTGTAGAAAAGTATATTGAAAGAACCACTTTGGGACAAATCAATATACACATTTGGACATGCTTGACTGAAATGATGAAACTGTGATCATAAAAATTGTTTGATCTAAAGATGAATGCATAAACGCTTTGAAATTAGTCTTGTAAATTCTTTCCAAAACGACTTTAAAAAAAATTAAATAAATAATTTATATATTAGCTTTGACTTGTTTAAAATGTTTAGTCACATAATTTATCAACAATTTGTATTTTATAGGTTTTACAATGACCTTATTGTTATTCTAAAATGTGTAATATACTTATAATGAAGAATAAGTGTGTAATAACAATTTTTTAGTTACCACTTTAATGGGGCGGAAGGCGACGATGCAGTCACTGCGTCTGCTGTTGGTCCAGGCGTCCCAGCGAGGATACTCACCCTTCTCAAACACATACTGTTCCCCCTTACAGCCGGGCTGCTCATATCCCACCCACCTAGAACAAAAAGTGAACAACTTTGTCATGATTTCTCGCTCAGTCATTTTAAAATTTCCCAGTGCTAATTTAACAGCACTGGGACATTTTACCCTTTGTATCACTCCACTTGTCTGTGTTTGTAGCGTTTCACAAAAGACTCTGTGAGCGATAATGAGTCTGGGACAGGGTTGCCAGATATGTGTAACAAAACCAGCTCATTGGCCAATCAAATGGTTCCAATGACAGTTTAAACTAATCCAAATACCATAACTCAAAATATGCCACTCTTATACCTAAACTATGTATTTTACAGTCACAATTACTATAAAATCTATGTATAGAAGTAATCATAATCAGTCTGTTTTCATAAATAAATGATCTTACCTTAAGACTGACATCCTTTGGTGGGGTTGGTAATCCTTTATTTTTTTTACTTTTTCGAAAATAAACTATTTACAGTGTGTAATCTAAACTAAACATTTCAAGATATTGAATATTCTTCCATAAATAACATGATAGTTTTGTTTTTTGTTTTTGTTTACTAGCAACAATCCATATTTGACAATCTGTTACCAGTGCTACTCCCTCACAAAACCCACCTGGCATATCATTGTTAGAATATAAGTTGTTTTCAATACAAGTATTTCTGTCAAATATAGTGTAAACCAAAGTGGAATATTTGAGCTGTTGCTTCGGTCCACATATTTAGTTCTAGTCCATGTGTTGCATGGTACCAAGTGAAGCTTGAAGCTGTTGCTTCGTTTGAATTAATTTCCCTTGGTAGCGGAACAAAATAACCATTTAAACTGAATTTTTATGTTTCTGTGTTTAAAACGTCAGTTACTCAATATTAACTTCTTGTTAATTGAATTTAATGCAATATTGCATTTGAATTCAGCTGTTTTCTTCTCACACGCAAACTTACGGTCCACACAGCACCAGTATTGAGCCCACTTTCGCCACGTCCGCCTCCTGGAGGTTGTTGCAGGGCCCAGTCAGCTCATGACAGCGTCCTTGAAAGTTTTCCTGTTCGTAGATCACCAACTTTGAAGGAAGAGAGAGTATAAAGGAAGATAAGTAGGATTAACGGATAAGTAACATGCACCACAGGTACTCTGAGTCTGACGACATGTTTGTACCTTGAAGGCACTGGCAACTGGTTGTTTTTGCTTGGTTGCAGGGTTTAGGTGATCAGTTGCCATAGTGAACCAGGATGGGTGTAATGAGCTTTGTTCAGAAATCAAATTAGGAATAGAGTAGGAAGCAAGCAATAATTATTAGTGTCGAGAGTGTAGATGACTGAATATTGCAAAAGCATTACAGTCTGCATTAATGACATGGCTGAGTTATATTCCATACTTAAGAAGATAAAACGGTGGAGATGAAAATAACACAATAACAATAATTAAGCAAGCAATAATATGTATGTCTTACCAGCTCCGGGGTGTGTCAGTCGCTGTGTGGTGGCATCAGCGGCTCAATATATATCGGAAGCTCAGGGGCGGAAACACTGCCAAACATATCTCTCTCCAGAACACGCTCATAGTCTGGTCCTAATAGGCTGACCGGCTGGCACTGGGAGGGCTGAAGAAGTGCCAGCCAAACATCCTAACCCTCGCCATACTACCCTCCCTTTTCTTTTGATACCCCACAAAGTTATTTCATTAGTTGTCAGTTTTCGCCCAGCCACGCTTTGTTCCATATCCCATGATTCAGCACAACCTGTGCCAAGAGTCGAGGACCTACAACCAAGAGTGACAGACTCTGGATGTGGAACTGAAAGAGAGAGGCAGATGCATCTTTGCTATTTAGAATAACTGTGACATTTCTGTGAAAACATCTTAGTTGGTCTCTACATTTTTTTCAGGTAATATTATATATGTTTTTATCTATGGCATATTGTTTGAATCCACCTTGCTGTTAACATAGGTGCAGCATTACATATAAACTGTTCTGTTGCTTTTCAGGATAAACACAAAAGAAAAGAAAAAAGACATACAATTAAAATAAAGCCCAAGTTAAGACATTAAGATGTCATAAACATTAAAGAGGCAATATAATATCAGTTGGTAAATAAAATAAAATAAAAAAGACAGATTCTATTTTGATAAATGCAAGTCTATTTAAATGGGGCTTAAAAAGAGAGATAGAGTTAGCAGATCTGATATCCCAGTGGAAGCTTATACAGGCCTTTACTGCAAAGGCTTTATAGCAGTGGTTCTCAACCAGGGGGCTAGGGCCCACTAGGGCACCTCAGAAAACTGCTAAATGGGCCTCAGTTTAATGGTACTGGAGGAGAGCAGGTATGAATTAAGGTGTGGGAGTTTATTCAGGAACACAAATCAACAAGGTTTTTGCAACACAGTCTTGTTAGCCAGCCTTTTGCAGTCCTTAAATATGAGGCAAAAATTAAATTCAGGAATGTACTCACTGACACAGTTCAGAATCAAACATCAGAGAATACCCATATTGCACTGTGAGAGTCACGCGCTGTAAGGCCTGCCCAATCGGTCCAACGACAGTTTCCGATAAGCGGGTGAAGATTTACTGCGTGTTTCTGTCTTTTCATCGTGGCAAAGTAATTTAATTCCAATTAAACTTTTATCTGACTCCATTTTATCACAACCTCGAATTTAGGTTAGAATTCCAATTGGTTATTGATCATTTATATAATAGTTAGCGACACATTTGATTATTCTATTTAACTCTTTACTCTTATTATCCTCGTTCATTCGGGTGGAAAAGTCGCACAGGGTCCTCGCACCCGCTGTTAATATTATGCGGCCCCACAATCACAAACTAGAGTTTTTGTTCACTAAACAGAGGTAATTGGCTAATATCTTATGCCTGGTTCAGATTACACAATTTTAGCCCGATTTTGGCACGATCCGTTTGACGTAGGGTGTCGCGGGGATTCGCAAACGACAACGGCCGTCGGGACGCAAGATTCGATCGACAACCTACGTCACGTCTGCGATGCTTCACGACATCACGACAAAAAGACTAGCATGTTTCATTTTTTAACGGTCCTCCACGACGACGGCGCACGGGTAAGTGAGTGAGGGAGAGTGAGGGAGAGTGTGTGTTCGCGAGTGAGTGAGTGAGAGACTGTGTGTGACTGTGTGTGTGCGCGAGAGTGAGTGTGTGAGTGAGAGAGCATGTGTGTGTGTGTGAGAGAGTGCCTGTATGTGAGTGAGTGTGTGTATATGTGCGAGAGAATGAGTGTGTGAGACGGCTCGCGATGACTGGTCGGAAAACATTGTGTAGTCTGACATGTTTCTTGCACTACATGACAAGATTTTTAGGAGTCAAAATCATGTAATCTGACACAGTGACTATCGTAACAGACAAAAAAATCGTCTAATCTGAACCAGGCATTAGGCGGTTGCATTCACGCTTACTCAATCCAATATATTTTGTATAGCCCCCTGTGGTCAGTATACACTTGAATTAAAGTAACGTTTACTTTAGACAGAGGTCATGGCCACTACTACAGATATAAGCCAACCAATATTACTTATCTGATAGTAGCTTTGGTTTGGTCATGCCATGGTAATAATTAGTGATGGGGACGAGACCGCCTATGCCGAGTCCGAGTCAAGACCGAGTCTTTGAAGGGTCGAGACCGAGTCGAGACCGAGTCCGTTGGTTTTCAAATACAGTCGAGTCCGAGTCAAAACCGAGTCTTTGAGGAAGCAAGTCCGAGTCGAGACCGAGTCTTTAGGAGTCGAGACCAAGACCATAAAAACATGTCAGTTTTCATATTCATGATTTAATATCACCCCAGTTAATAATCAACAGTTAGGCCTACAGACTAAGCAAGATTGGGAATTGTTTAGAGGAGCAGTCTTAACGTCTTAATATGGACTATGCTTTTACTATCATTAAAAAAATCCCTACCACATGCATCATCTTCTGCCTATTTTTCTAAACTGCTTCAACAGTGCTGCTCTGTCATCAACATGTTAAGCCCACCCTGACTTTTTTAATCATAGTTAGGACATGCAGAGCAAATACATTTTTTCTAGTGGTATGTATTCTAGTGGACTAGTGATGGGGACGAGACCGCCTATGCCGAGTCCGAGTCAAGACCGAGTCTTTGAAGGGTCGAGACCGAGTCAAGACCGAGTCTTTGAAGGAACAAGTCCGAGACGAGTCAGAGAAAGCAGAAATCGGTCTCGAGACCGGACTCGAGTACTACATCACTAGTAATAATCCAGCAAACTCACTCTCCCACAAAAGGTCTGTGAACCATCCCCAAAAACTGCAACTAACATCCAAAATGCAGTTAACACCGGGGCTCTGGTTACAGGACACATGAAGACTGATAAGGTTTAATGTCCCAAAGGAATTTTAGAGAGAGGTTGGACTCTCACTTAATTCTTGTTGAAAAGGATAGGATTAAAAGGATTAAAAGGATTAAACCCATATATTCTAAATATAACCACTTAGGAAATGTAAGCATGTATACAATTTTCCCACCTCAGGAGTGTCCTTTTATAGGGATATAGATATAACTTTTCTAGCCTATTAATTCAAACTCTTTTGGCTGCGGTCTTGTTTTTCCATTCATCAAAGATCCTCTGACTCCAACTGGTTCTCTCACATCAAGACAACATCAGCAAAGATCAACTGGAGCCTCAACAAACTTAACATGCAAGTATCAAACTTAGTCTCATTATTCGAAACATTAAGTATCCCTACCCCTTTTAAAGAAGGGAGTGTTAGAACTAAACTGACGGTTTGCTCAAGGCTGTTGATCTGCTGAATTTCCAACAATGCTATAACTTGCTCTCCTGTATTCTGCTTCAGCCCTCTTTCCATTGCTAAACTGTATGCATGTACAGTGGGGAGAACAAGTATTTGATACACTGCCGATTTTGCAGGTTTTCCTACTTACAAAGCATGTAGAGGTCTGTAATTTGTATCATATTTTTATCATCTCACTTCAACTGTGAGAGACGGAATCTAAAACAAAAATCCAGAAAATCACATAGTATGATTTTTAAATAATTAATTTGCATTTTATTGCATGACATAAGTATTTGATCACCTACCAACCAGTAAGAATTCCGGCTCTCACAGACCTGTTAGTTTTTCTTTAAGAAGCTCTCCTGTTCTCCACTCATTACCTGTATTAACTGCACCTGTTTTAACTTGTTACCTGTATAAAAGACACCTGTCCACACACTCAATCAAACAGACTCCAACCTCTCCACAATGGCCAAGACCAGAGAGCTGTGTAAGGACATCAGGGATAAAACTGTAGACCTGCACAAGGCTGGGATGGGCTACAGGACAATAGGCAAACAGCTTGGTGAGAAGACAATAACTGTTGGCTCAATTATTAGAAAATGGAAGAAGTTCAAGATGACGGTCAATCTCCCTCGGTCTGGGACACCATGCAAGATCTCACCTCGTGGGGCATCAATGATCATGAGGAAGGTGAGGGATCAGCCCAGAACTACACGGCAGGACCTGGTCAATGACCTGAAAAGAGATGGGACCACAGTCTCAAAGAAAACCATTAGTAACACACAAACCCATCATGGATTAAAATCCTGCAGCGCACGCAAGGTCCCCCTGCTCAAGCCAGCGCATGTCCAGGCCCATCTGAAGTTTGCCAATGACCATCTGGATGATCCAGAGGAGGAATGGGAGAAGGTCATGTGGTCTGATGAGACAAAAATAGAGCTTTTTGGTCTAAACTTCATTCGCCGTGTTTGGAGGAAGAAGAAGGATGAGTACAACCCCAAGAACACCATCCCAACCGTGAAGCATGGAGGTGGAAACATCATTCTTTGGGGATGCTTTTCTGCAAAGGGGACAGGACGACTGCACCGTATTGAGGGGAGGATGGATGGGGCCATGTATCGCGAGATCTTGGCCAACAACCTCCTTCCCTCAGTAAGAGCACTGAAGATGGGTCATGGCTGGGTCTTCCAGCATGACAACGACCCGAAACACACAGCCAGGGCAACTAAGGAGTGGCTCCGTAAGAAGCATCTCAAGGTCCTGGAGTGGCCTAGCCAGTCTCCAGACCTGAACCCAATAGAAAATCTTTGGAGGGAGCTGAAAGTCCGTATTGCCCAGCGACAGCCCCGAAACCTGAAGGATCTGGAGAAGGTCTGTATGGAGGAGTGGGCCAAAATCCCTGCTGCAGTGTGTGCAAATTTGATCAAGAACTACAGGAAACGTATGATCTCTGTAATTGGAAACAAAGGTTTCTGTACCAAATATTAAGTTCTGCTTTTCTGATGTATCAAATACTTATGTCATGCAATAAAATGCAAATTAATTACTTAAAAATCATACAATGTGATTTTCTGGATTATTGTTTTAGATTCCGTCACTCACAGTTGAAGAGTACCTATGATAAAAATTACAGACTTCTACATGCTTTGTAAGTGGGAAAACCTGCAAAATCGACAGTGTATCAAATACTTGTTCTCCCCACTGTATGTGTCTGTATGTTTGTCACGTCTTATTTTGGTTCATGTTTTATGTCAGTCATGTTTCCTGTCTTGTCATGTGATTCCCTCACCCTCATGTGATCCTGCCATGTGCTTCCCTAGTCTCTTGTCTCATGTTGTCATTGGTTAATTGTTTAATCATGTTCACAGGTGTGTCTTGTTTAGTAATTAGTCCATGTGTGTATTTAAGCCCTCATGTTTGCCATGTGTCTTGGTCAAGTATTTTTCATGTAACCACTGTGTGGTGAGTGTTCGTTCATGTCAAGTAGGGATGGGCAAATGAAGCCTCATGAAGCACTGAGGCTTTCCCCTGATTGTTCCGGGAAAAGATTCAAAGCATCAATAGTGTCTAAAACAGCACCATCTTGTGACTGGTTAAATTTATAGCAGCCATACACCCGAGTGTGCGGTGCTGTTGTTTTATCTATTAAGCACAAATAAAAGCCTGACAACGCTAAATGTTCAATTTTCAGATAATATAATTCACATATTAAAGTGTGCCAATAAATTAAATGTAACAATTATATTAATACTAATTATAAAAATACAGAGTTGCTTGATGCAAGCAAATGGTGGTTTAATTATTTTGTGATATCTATGCTGTTTAAATGGCAGAATATATGATCATGTAACATAGGCTAGAGGCTTATATATAAAAAATGTTTTTAGTAAATGGACTTAAACTTCCAAAAACCTCTAGAGTAGTGGTCTGGGTTCAAACATTCCGACACGCAAAGTGAAGCATTCACGTGACTGGAAAGAAAGTGAGGCTTCGTTTTTCGTTGATCAAGTGTTTCTCTGAAAACAATACGCGCTCTGGCACAGAGCTTCATGAGAAATTGCGCTGCGAACTCGATACACGCTTTGAAGCTTCAGTGTCATATGTAACATCACTAAATTCAAGTCTTTGTTTTGTATTTTGATCACATTTGGATATAAATAAACTGGGTTCTGCCCAAGTGGACCTCAGTGGACCTTGTTACAATGTTAGATTAGTCTAGTTAAAGGGGTGGTATAATGCCCTTTTAACAAGATGTAAAATGTGTCTTTGATGTCCCCAGAGTGTGTATGTGAAGTTTTAGCTCAAAATACCCCACATATATTTTTATATAGCATGTTAAAGTTGTCACTTTTTGAGGGTGAGCTAAAACGCACCGTTTTGTGTCTGTGCAAATGAGCTGCTGCTCGCGGCACAGACTGGTGGAGCTTCAACAGCTTGTGTTATTTTTCCTCACACAGACATGCACTGAAAATTTCTAAAACTTTTAGCCTTTTATGTTCAAACCAGAGTCAGATTATGTCAACAGAGTCAATGATGGAGAGACTCAAGAAGAAGTGACAACATGTAGAATGCAACAGGACATTTCTGAATGGTTAGTTGATGAATTTATATAGCTGATGTGTAGTTATCTTCCAGTCATTGATTAGCATATTCTGTCTTGATAATCTATAAATCACGTTCCCGGGGGCGGGGTTTATGTAAATTCTAGGGTTGGTGATGTCACCAACTCGGGAGGAATGTCGTGTAGTCCCTTGTTGTTGTCCTTAAAAAGCAATTTCTTTATCAAATATCTCCCTTTGCTTTGAACTTTGAGCATTGTAACTTTGCAGATGTTTATGCTCAAACAGCAACATTACATACTAACTAAAGTTAGAAAAGTGAAATTATAATCAATCACCCCTTTAATAAATTCTTGTTTGTGTCACATGTAAAGTTGTTTGTGGTTCGTGCTCATATACTGGATTCCTTAATCATGCATATTTTGGCTACATGCTCTGAGCAGTACTGTTCAGAAAGAAAGTTATTTCCTATACTCCAGAAATTAGCATTTCTTTGAATTAATAAACAATTAACACTCAATGTTTGCTGAACGAACAGGTTAATTGATTGTAATATTAATTCAATTAACTGATCCAAATATTTATAATTAATTATAACTCGTTATAATTAATTATTCATATTTCCCTTGAAATAATTTGCTACACAGTTTTCTGCTGGCAACAGTTAACAGACATCATCATCCAATCCACTTTGGAAGCAGTGAATAAGAACATGATCATCCCTCGCCGTTAGGTACCAATACCCAAAGAACTCCTCCACGTATTCTTCAATCCTCCTCCCATCCTAAAATATGGTGCAAAGGAAAGCCTCAGGTTCAAGGAAAACGAAGGGTTACACAGGTAACCTAGGTTCTGTGAATGAAGTCAACACGCCACAGTATGGGTCAGCCTCGCTAAGGATGAGCTGTCAGGAGACGGTATATCAAATTAACCACGCCCCGCTTGCAATCACCTCCTATAAATACAGGTGTTAATCAGCCGGCCCTTTCTCTTTTTCCGACTGGCTCGAAGCAGTCCCCGAGTGACCACGCTTCGTGGCGTGTTGACTTCATTCACAGAACCTAGGTTACCTGTGTAACCCTTCGTTCTATTTCATCTCAGTCAACACGCCACAGTATGGGTCAACTGTGTACCAGATAAGGTCACGAGGGGAAATCTAGCGGGGCAATAACCAGGACATGATTAATGCAACAGAACCTTTATTAGTTCTTCATATAACTTACAACAAAACCACCAGGTAATAATACCTTGACATAACTTAACATAAAGCAGTTTATACTTGTTCCGCTGCTTGCACAATAGTAGATGAAACTGTCTTTGCAAGATCCAGACGATAGAACTTGGCAAATGTCAAAGAGGACGACCAACCTGCTGCTACACACACTTCTTCCAGAGAGGCACCCTTAAATAATGCCCAAGAGGCCCCCATTCCTCTGGTAGAGTGGGCCACCACCCCCTTGGGAGGAGGCCTTCCTATGCTGTGGTAGGCTAGTTCTATCAGCCTGACCACCCATCTTGCGAGCCGCTGCTTGGACACCGCCTGGCCTCGCACTGAGTCCCCGAAACAGACAAACAGCTGATTAGTCTGTCTGATCTGTTGAGTGCAAGCAATGTATCTCTTCAGTGCTCTGACTGGGCAGATTAGATGTAATCTGGCTGCTTCTGCTGAATCATGAGGAGGGGGATTAAAGGGTTCTAGTACCAAAGGTCTGGAGACATAAGAACGAGGCAAAACTTTTGGCAGGAATGATGGATTTGGAAGGAGAGAAATGGATGAATCTTCTTCTTCTCCCAGTCTTAAGCATGCAGGGTGTACCGACAAGGCATGCAATTCGCTTACCCTCCTAATTGAAGCAATAGACAAGAGAAAGGCTGTCTTCAATGTAAGAAGTTCTAACTCCAATTTGTCTAATGGCTCAAAGGGATGTTCTGTCAGAGCTTTCAGGACAATGCCCAAGTCCCATGAGGGAACCAACCGAGCTTGAGATGGGCCTAATCTACGAGCTCCTTTCAGAAAACATTTCACGATAGGATGGACACCAATTGTGCTGCCTCCGTACTCCATATGGCGATCTGATATAGCCGCTACATATCCCCTCAAGGTTGACTCCGTCAGACCCGTCTCCAACAGGGACTGGAGGAATGACAAAACTAACTCCACCCCGCATGAAACTGGGTCCATTCCCTTGGACTGACACCATCGAGAGAACCTTTCCCATCGAGCAGCATACAGTCTCCTTGTAGATGGGGCTTTTGCTGCATGCAATGTTGTTAGAACCGCCTCTCCCAGAGCTCTGGAAGACTCCCATCTAGTGGCCAGACCTGCAGATTGTACCTCCCTGGATTTGGGTGCCAGAGTTTCCCCTGGGCCTGAGACAGCATATTCTTCCTGACTGGGAGACGCCATGGCGGTCCCCTCTGTAATGCTACCAAATCTGGCATCCATGCTTGCTGGGGCCAATCTGGTGCCACCAGCAGGACTTTGGCCTTTAAGATCCTTACTATGGCTAGGACCACTGGCAGAAGAGGGAATGGAGGGAATGCATACAGGAGCATTGGAGGCCATTTGTTCGCCAGAGTATCCACCCCTAGTGACCCCTTGGGGCCCACTATTGAATACCACAGGGGACAATGTGTGGTTTCCAGTGAGGCAAAGAGATCTACCTGAGCCACTCCGAACCGAGACCAGATATCCTGCACCACTGCCGGATGTAGTCGCCATTCCCCTGGCCTGGGGCCTCCCCTGGACAAAAGGTCGGCTGCTACATTGTCCTCTCCCGGGAGGTGTAAGGCCCTCAGGGACACCCCCTGAGCATGTGCCCATAACAGAAGGTCCCGAGCTCTCCTGTAAAGGGACGTTGAACGTAACCCGCCTTGATGGTTTATATATGACACTACTGTGGTACTGTCTGAGCGAACAATGACATGCTTCTCCCGAAGCTGAGGCCGAAAATGGATCAGGGCCCGAAATACTGCCTCCAGTTCCAGCAGATTTATGTGTGCTCCTCTCCACGAGGCATCCCATTGTCCTTGTGCTGGATTGCCTTGCCAGACAGCACCCCAGCCCTCCAGTGACGCATCTGTTGTTATCATCTCCCTTGAACATAAAGGGCCCAGTGTGACTCCTTCCTTTAGGCCTGGAGTCGAGAGCCACCACTGGACTGTTGGAAGACAATCCCTGTCCCTTGGGATCAGTCGCTGTCCATTCTCGTATGGACTCACTTTGTATTTTGCTAACCATAGCTGCAGAGGGCACATGTGAAGCAATCCCAATGGTACCACCTGACTGGCTGCTGCCAACAGGCCAAGCAGCCTCCGACCAAACTTCACTGTAACCTGCTCCTTCCAGAGGAGCCGGGATAGACATTCTTCCAACACCAATTGCCTCTGAGAAGTCAGAGATGCTCTCATCGTTGTTGAATCCAAGGTCAACCCTAGGTATGTCACTGCCTTGGTGGGGATGAGACAACTCTTCTTGCTGTTCAGCTTCAGCCCCAAGTTCTGTAAATGGGTTAGGACCACCTTTGTGTTGTTCCTGGCCTGCTGCTCTGTAGGGGAACAAATTAGCCAATCGTCCAGGTAGTTTGCTATACGTATGCCCTGACGACGAAGGGGGATGAGCGCTGCATCCATACATTTTGTAAAGGTGCGGGGGGCCAATGACAGACCGAAGGGGAGAACATTGTACTCGTATGCGTTGCCCTGAAAGTAGAACCTTAGGTACTTCCTGTGGTTCCTGTGAATTGGGATATGAAAATAAGCATCCTGGAGGTCCACTGTTGTGAACCAGTCCCCTTGTCTGATGAAAAAGGGTTGATATGTTGAGCATATGGAAAGGCAGTCTTTCAAATGACGGTTGAATCCCTTGAGATTGAGGATGGGACGAAGACCCCCATCCTTTTTTGGAATCAGGAAATAGGTGGAATAAAACCCCTGCCCCATTGTTCCCAAGGGCAGGTGTGTTATTGCTCCTTTTCCTAAAAGGACCGATACCTCTGCTGTGAGAGACTTGCACTGGTTCTCGTCTCCCAGAACAGTAGGGACAATCCCTTGAAACTTTGACGGTTTTGATCTGAACTGGAGCCTGTATCCGAACTCCATGGTGCTTAGCACCCATGGACATTGGGTGCATTGACGCCAGTGGAGGAGCTGTTGACTGGAAAAGTGTGTGGCCGGAGACTGATTGTCAGCGACGATTTCTTCCGCCTGACATCCGTGTGATGGAAGACTCTGCCTGTCTGCC
Organism: Leuciscus idus; assembly: GCA_021554675.1. Taxonomy (NCBI): domain Eukaryota; kingdom Metazoa; phylum Chordata; class Actinopteri; order Cypriniformes; family Leuciscidae; genus Leuciscus; species Leuciscus idus. The sequence continues at coordinate 16,141,914 of CM038639.1, read as the reverse complement.
CCTACGAAAGGGCTGTCGAACTCCTTGGCCTGGTCCCCCTAGAGCCCCTTGGCCAGCAGTTCTTCGCTGCCCTGGGTAGACCTGGGTTAACGATTCTGGGCCAGCTACTGCTCCCCGCTGATGTCCGAGGCCCACGAATAACTGGTGCCCGACGCACAGCGCGTGTCAACTCCCTTGTCTTACGGGACTGCTCCAATGCTGCCTCTGAAGGGGGCCCAAAGACCTCGCCAGGGATCAATGGAGCTGCTACGACTGCCATGCAGTCTTGGTCCAAAAGATTGGCCTGTGACAGCCATACTTGACGACGTGCTTGAACCACACTGGCCATCGATTGTCCCAGAGCTTGGGCATGTGCACTTCCTCGGATCAGCATGTCAATCACCCGTAATGCTTCTGGAATGTCTTCACTCGTCAAGGTAGAGGACAAATCCTGCAGTATACCCTCTAAATAAACCAACAGGAGGGAATTGGTGCATGCCAGTCTTGCAGACAAGGCAGAGGCATGATAGGTTCTTTTTAGCTGACTGTCAACTAACCTACAATGCTTGTTAGGATGTATAGCATCTTTGCCAGCCCGGGTGGTTGCTCCTGCCAACATAGCAAATGTGGGCCCAATCTGAGGAGCTGAAGCAAGCCCGTAAGCTGCCGCCCCTGCCAGGTTGCCCAGCTGTGTCTTAGGGAGGGCAGTGGAACCTGGGCCCTTCCATGAAGAATGCAACTCTGTCACAAAGTCTGGAAGTATAGGCAAACCTTCCGATTTTCGGCGCTGAGAGCCTCTATCAAACACCGAAGTTGATGTTGAGGCAGGTTGTGAAGTCAGGTTCGCCCGCTCTGCTGCTCTAGCAATCACTGCCTTATCTGATGGATCCAAAGGAACAGGATCCGAGGCCTGAGAAGAATAATCATCCATTTCTGAATCAGAGATGTCCTTTTGATGTGATGGAATAGAATTGCCTTCCCTTCCAAACACTCCAGATGCTATCACAGATACCTCATCTGGGTGGCGGCATGGTTGTTTTTGCACCAGTTCCCCAGGGCCTGGAGGCCCCACCGGCCACTGTTGTGCCTGTAACAAATCATTCAGAGTCTCTTGCATTCCTTGCATTTGCCTCTGAAGATGATCCACTTCTACATGTTTGCGCTTGCGAGATTGCTTACGCCTAACACCTTCTTCTTGAAGATCCTGCTCAGGCCGATGTACTTGTCCTGCAGGAATCTCTGCTGGAAAACCAATGTTGTCTTCCTCTTGCATCTTAATAGGGAAGTGAAAAATAGCTCAGCTAGCTTTTGTCGTCACAGACAAAGAGGTTTCTTTGGCTGAAATGACAAACGAAAATCTCTCCCCGCTGTGTTTTTAAACAGCTTACTTCAACTTGGTAGCTTTCACCTTTACAGGTGAAGAGGCCCCCTTGCCAAACAATCTGTGTTAAATACTCACCTTTTCAAACAGAATTAACACGGTAGCTTTAATCCTCTCGGTTAAGAGGCTCCTTCACAAACAGCACGCGGCAACGCGGTAACTTTCACCCTCACAGGCAAAGAGGTTCCCGTCAGCCAGTTACTTTAAGTAATAAAGGAAGCAAATCTTACCGTCTTTACCAACTCAATCGTTAGCCAGGAGGCAAAAAAGAGAAAGGGCCGGCTGATTAACACCTGTATTTATAGGAGGTGATTGCAAGCGGGGCGTGGTTAATTTGATATACCGTCTCCTGACAGCTCATCCTTAGCGAGGCTGACCCATACTGTGGCGTGTTGACCTAGATGAAATAGAACTCCAGCTGAATTTGTCACGTACAGTCTGGCCATTCTGTAATGATACAAGAGGATAGCAGGTATATGAATCCAGATGCGGGAGTTTATTCACAGGAACACAAATCAACACAGTCTCATTAGCCAGACATTCCACATCACTCAGGTAAGTATTCACAGGATAGGTCTTTCAAAGGGGTACAACAAATAACTAAATTATCATAGGTTAATTGGCAAATCTGCATTCACAGAAGTAGGCTATGTTGAACTCAAACATAACTCAGGTTTACATTCACAGGAAAAAGTGTTGCACAGTCCTTGAAAATGTAAGAATGGAAATGGGAAGGTTTAAATAAAGTTAGATGGTACGCGAGATATCGCGAGCGTAAGAAACACGCGAAAAGGGGAGGAGTTGAAAAAGAGGGAGAAGAGAGAGGATATGGATGGAGAAATGGACGATGTAATCGGGTGGAACGATGTAGAGTCATAGTCAAGTCAAGTTTATTTGTATAGCGAAAGAGAAATGTTGAAATAAACACTGAGTTCTGAGCACAGAAGTCTTGGTCTGACTCCTCTATCAAGTGACTACGACAGATACAGAAAATAGCCAAGAACCCACGCATAATACTCGGTAAGCACGGATTCATCGAGACTCGCAAATCCGAGTATTACACTGGTGGCAGCGCTGGTTGGCTATTTTTATCTTTCTGTTTTCAGTATGGACATTTTCTACTTGACTCTGAACGACGTAAAATAGCCACATTAACCTGCAGGCACGTTAATATTGGCCATAATATTTTCCGTGCTATATTTTTGCAAGTTCAGATCACGTGCCATTTTTTTTTTTTTTTTTTTTTTTTTTTTTTTTTTTCTCCTCTCGCCGTTGCTCGCACACACAAAATGTCTGATGGTGAGCATGATATTGTGGAGCAGCCGCAACCACATAACGTGATGGCTGGTACAAATTCACATGTGCCTTTCAGAATTGATCTTCCTGCTCCCTTTTCGGGTGATAACGCTGAACCATTCAGCTTCTGGATTCAGAGATTTGAAGTTGCTCTTAATGTCTCTGCCACACCACCAGATAAAGCTAAACTTCTCCCTGCTAAGCTCTCAGGACCTGCGTTTGCATATTGGCAGTCTCTCTCCCCTGCTGTTAAAGCGCACTATGATCTGACTAAGGCCAGTTTAGGTGCTGTTTTTGGACGTGCCACATTTTTGGCCACATTCCAAACATATTTGAATGCTCGTCCCCGCAAGCCTCAGGAACCTCTCGAAGTTTATGCAGCTGAGCTCACCAGTTTAGTGACGGAAGCTTTCCCTCAGTATAATGTCACGGCTCGAAATTGTGAAATTTTTCGTAGATTTATTACTGGCTTAGATCCTGCACTTCAATTGAAAATACATGAGCATGGAGCAGTGACCTTGGACAATGCTTTAAAAATAGCCAGTCAATGTGAACGTGCACAGTTGGCCATCAGCATAGCCAATCCAACGGCTATCATGCCAGTGACTGTGCATCAGCAGCCTTTATCTGCCACAGCGACGCCAACGCCCATCGCAGATCTGGCCTCAGCCATCGCTGACCTCCGGATGGACCTGCATACTTTACGCCAGTCTCACGAGCGTCGGACTGACGACCGCCTGGATGTACTCTCACAACAGATCGCCAACCTTCAGCACAAGATGACAGAAACTACACATGCCTGCGCAGCTGTTGACTACAACATAACACCACGGACTCACCAGCCTGAGTGGGATGACCGTCACCATCATCGTCAGGACTGCCGCTGCCCGTCACAGCACCTACAGAGAGAGCGACGACAACAACCTTATGATGACTACAGCTCCTCGCACCGCCGCCGTTCTTCTCACGATCACTCTACATCTGATGAAGACCCCCGTCATCAGAGCCGTCGCAGCTATTCTCCCCCTCCCCTGTGTTGTGAGTCACACACCCCATATCATTCACATCCCGATCAACATAGCCCCCATAGACACAATTATACACACCCTAGACCAGGCCGCTCCCCCTCAAGAGAACCCCGATCCCATTTGGTCTATGATGACAGACCACACGCCACTCGCTCACCCTCACCAAACTCACATTACAGGCATTCTACTTATCGCACCCATCGCTCACCATCACCAGTTCCACGTTACAAACAGTCACCACACTCTCATACATCCCCTACCCGCCATGTACATTTCTCTCCAGTCAAAAGAGATGCTGCCCCTCCTTCGCCACATCAGGGAAACGAGTAGAAGCTGTCATTGGGGACCAAATGTCAGCTCCAGCACACTCGATGGTCCACTCTGATAATATGCACTATACATCCACCCCACCTACACCATTCATTCAAGTTACGCTGGCTGGCACCGAAATCTACGCTCTAGTCGATACCGGTTCGGGTTTATCCCTCATTACCGATGACTGTCGTAGATCGATCCCAGCCTTGGCATCTCAACCTATTAATAAGTCATTCGTGTTGGCCTCCTCAGTCACAGGACAACCATTAGACATACTGGGCTCTGTAACAGCCCTTCTGCATATTGGGGATGCCACATTTTCTCACATTTTTCACATAACACGAACAGCAACCCATCCAGTGCTTATCGGATGGGATTTCATGGTCAAACACGCAGTTACGGTCGATATACCACACAAACAGCTACGATTGTATGACACTACAGTATTTCTCTCACGCCACAGTTATTCATTCCAGTACAGGGCACAGCGATCACTATCGCACAGGTAACTGTGCCGCCAATGTCAGAAATTACGGTCTCAGTTTCAATTAAAGACGGTGCTGTCGCAAACCCCTTCACAGACTCATATGTGGGTATTGTAGAGCCTCAGTCTCCCCAGGCTGTGTCTTTAGGCATCGTGCGCACTCTAACGTCGATTCAAAACGGTAGAGGCATCGTTAGAGTCGTGCCCCGTGGGCCAGTTTTTCTCCATAACGGGAAAAACACAGGATGAATACGTACTAGTTTCATCTGTATCTACCTCCACTGACAAAACACGCACTGTTCAGGACACGCTTTTAGCAGACACCTGCTTAGATGCAGACCTGCAGTCGTTACTTAAGGAGTTGCTGACAGAATTTGCAGACATTTTTAGTTCATATCCACACGATTACGGACGGACCGATTTAGTCACACACACCATTAACACAGGAGACGCGGCACCAATCAAACTACGCCCATATCGCACATCACCAGCAACGCAGAATATTCTACAAGAAGAGGTGTCTAGGCTTTTGGAGCGTGACATCATTAAGGAGTCACAGAGCCCATGGTCAGCCCCGGTTGTACTCGTTCGAAAAAAAGACGGTACATACCGGTTCTGTGTGGACTACAGACGACTCAATGCAGTCACAATCAAGGACTCACACCCTCTTCCTCGGGTCGACGACACTCTAGATAGGCTGTCTGGGGCACAAATGTTTAGCACGATTGATTTGACTGCGGGTTATTGGCAAATACCCCTTAACCCGGCAGACAAAGAAAAAAACTGCGTTCTCAACGGGAGCAGGGCTTTATCAATTCCGTATGATGCCCATGGGTATATCAAACGCGCCGCCTAGCTTCCAGCGCTTAATGGAGTTGGTGCTCCGTGGTCTTCATTGGAGCATTTGCTTGATCTATTTAGACGACATAATCGTTTACAGTGCAGACTTCGCACAAAATTTGAAACATTTGCGCGACGTCTTTGGACGCTTCCGTTCAGCTGGACTTAAACTCAAGCCGTCTAAATGCCATCTGGCATGCTCCTCGGTTACATTTTTGGGCCATCGTGTCTCCAGCGCCGGAGTTGAGCCTGACCCATCAAACATCGAGAAAGTTAAAACATGGCCAATTCCAACAGCCGCCACGCAGGTCAGGGCTTTCTTAGGCTTATGTTCGTATTACCGCAGGTTTATAAAAAACTTCACTCATACAGCAGAGCCCTTACACCGGTTAACACACAAGGGTGTTGCGTTCACTTGGTCAGTTCAGGCGGATGAATCATTTCGTGTCTTAAAGGCAGCATTGACATCGCCGCCTATTATGGCGTTTCCGAACCTTTCGATACCCTTCCTTCTTTACACAGACGCGTCCCTGTATTCAGTCGGTTCTGTCCCAGTGTTGTTTTCGTCAACGATGACGATAACGAAATGATTTCGTTGACGCACCTTTTTTTTATGACGATAACGCGACGATGACTAGCTAAAAATGGCTCTAAGGTGACTAAAATATGACGAGACGTTTTCGAGTTTTCGTTGACGTTGGCGAGATGAGACGGAACAATGATTTTATAAACAATTTTATGACACAATAAAGTCTTGTTCCATATTGAACTGATACGGAACGCACTTTGTTCCGTATTTTTGAGAATCAATTCAGTGCAAATCCATGACAGACACATAGCTTCTAATATGTCAGACTATGAACGAAGACATTTGTAGGCTATGAGAAAAAAAAACCCCGACGGTGCGGTAGATACTAATTTCTAATTTCTGTCTAGCGTTTTTAACATCTTGGAACATCATCAGAGAATGCCCTTTTAATTGGTCGTTTCAGTCATTGTGAGTCACGTATCATAGCAACGATGACGACAAGTGACAACAGCGGGAAATGTAAAAATGACTACCTCGCTCCGAGCAGCCGGCGAGAAAGAAAAGAGCACAGAAATGTGAAATTGAATGGTAAAATGACTACCCGTGGCTGGAATGCGTGAGGGACAATGAATACAAGGCCAATTGTACTATATGCCGTCACGTTTTTTCTGTTTGTTACGGCGGAGTGTGTGATATTAAGCAGCACGCATCAGGAGATAATCTAATAATTCTGTGGTTCAGTCTTGTATATTGATTAGGCCTACTTTGCTATTCTATAAATATATAGGCCTAATAAGTTGTATTATAATATGCTATAAGGTATGAAATATATTTATCTAAATGTATCAATTAGTTTCCACAATATTCACCAGAAGTCATCATTAAGGGGTTATTTTAAAAAAAAATGTTATGAATTGCAACACTTGCTACAACCTGTCAAACCTAAGCCCATGTCCAATACTTTTTAACCTAAATAATTTTTTTTAAAGACTAAGTTACTTTTTTTTTTTTTTTTTTTTTTACTAAAATTGACTAAAACTTGACTAAAACCTTTTTGCGTTTTCGTCGACTAAAACTTGACTAAAACTATCAAGTTTATAAGTGACTAAAATGTGACTAAAACTAAAAAGCATTTTCATCCAAAAGACTAAGACTAAGACTAAAACTAAAAGGGCTGCCAAAAACAACACTGCTCTGTCCTCTCACAGCAGGTGGATGGCAAGGAGCATGTTATTGCATACGCCAGCCATGTGCTGTCTGTGTCGGAAAGGAAATGGTCCACTTTCGATCGAGAACTATTCACCATTGTGTGGTCAGTGCGCCATTTCCGCCACTACCTTGCGTGCCACCCATTTACTATCATCACGGACCACAAGCCATTGGTCGGACTAAAAATGCTCCCTTTGGACCACGATCCAACGGGTAGACGTGCACGTTGGGCAGTCGAATTAGACCTTTATGATTGGTGTGTGCGCCACCGCGAAGGTGCCAAACACTTGAACGCAGATGCTATGTCTCGACGGCCACAGGGTGAGGTTGTTCAACAAGATAATGGCAATGAACGGGAGTCCGCCAAGTTTTCGGTCGTCACACAGACCACATTGTTCGATCCTCGGTCAAACCCTGCGTCGACACCTCTGCAAACACCAAAAATGGATGTTAATTCTCTCGTAGGCACTCCTGTTCCAAATTATGTCACAGCGAACCTAATTCAAATTCAAAGTGGCTGGAAAGTAGCAGAACAACAACGGTCTGACCCTGATTTGGCCGCTGTCCTCTCATGGGTAGAAACGGGTCATAAGCCCCCTTTGTGGAGGCTCCGGAACGCATCACCATACGTTAGGAAATTGTGGTCACAATTCAGTCGGTTAACTATACATGACAATGTCTTGTGTAGACTGTCGCGCGAATCTCCTGCGGACGATGTCCTCCAAATTGTCATTCCAACGTCCTTGGTTCCAGACATACTGACCCATGTGCACGCCGATCCTTCAGTTGGCCACTACGGACATGCTAAAACCTTGAATAGGGCTAGGCGGCTCTTTTATTGGCCCTACATGTCTGCAGACATATCTAAACATTGTTCTCGATGCGCAGCCTGTCAGTCCCGACGTTCGCCTGTGCCCCGACCACAAGCTCCGCTCATTTCCATTTCTCCTGACCGACCATTCGAAATTGTCGCCGCGGACATAACCGAGCTGCCTTTGTCGACTAAAGGCAACCGTTACGTTTTAGTGATGATGGACCTGTACACTAAATTTGTAAATCTGTATCCTTTGAAGGATCAGACAGCTATCTCTATGGCAGGTTGCATTTTTGATCATTATATACCGCAACATGGGGTTCCGGATGCCTTGCACTCCGACCAAGGCAGACAATTAGAATCTGACCTCATTCAAAATCTCTGTAAGTTATTGGGCATTAAAAAGCTTCGCACATCTCCCTACCACGCCCAATGTGACGGCGCTGTGGAGCGCTTCAATCGCACCTTAAAAGATGAGCTTGCCAAATTTCTCTTTGAGTCTGGTAGGGAATGGGACGAACACCTCCCACATGTCGCATTAGCTTACAACACCATCAATCATTCCAGTACCGGGTTCACGCCATTCTTTTTAGTGCATGGACGCGAGGCCCGCGTTCCCTTAGACGTGCTATTTCAGGACGGCACCTCTGTCACTTCAGCCACATCGGGCACGCCTGCAGCGTTTGCTTATTCACTACGACACAGATTATCCTCTGCTTATCGGTCAGCAACTGCCTACTGGGACAAAGCGCAAGGACAACAACGACATTACTATGATCGTCATGTGAAGTACACTCCATACAAGGCGGGCGACTTGGTACTCATTGATGACCCAGCCAACAAGCATAATAAACTACGTCCTCGCTGGGTGGGTCCTTATGAGGTTTTACATTCAATAGCACCTCTTGGTAGTCTTACCCCCGTGGATTTTGCTGTTCGTGATACTTCCAAACCACACGCCAAGACCAAAGTCATTCACTATAACCGCATGAAGCCATACATCACTGAGCACTCACAAACACACACACCCCTCTCACCTCAGTTAACCGCCAAACCAAACACTCTGAACACATTATCAGGTCTCCTTCCACCTCATGTTACGCCAATAGCCCCAGGACCTCCCGCTGGACCCCCCAGGCCACGTTTGCCGCCAGCACACCAACCTTTGCCGCAGTACGGCCCCTTACCTGATGTTTCAAAGGACAATGCTAGAGACATTTGCCCCGCACCTTCCTTGGTACAGCCCCCCCAAATACCACCTTCGATGGTAGTGGGAGTACCCGCTGGTTCCCCAGTGTCCCCTGTCACACAGTCCTCCACTCCACACGAACGTCCAAGGTTGCGTCGAATGCCGGCTTACTTGAAAGACTTTCAGTTGTACTAAATAGTGTACTTTGAGGTTCTGATGTGACTTGGTTCTATCTTTATACAGTATGCATAGTGTAATGAGTATTTTGTTTAATTTATTTTTATTTTATTTTATTTTATTTTATTTTGATACCACTGTAAGTTGGTTAACAGTATGATGAGTTCATTGTTCTCATGGCCTTACAGTAGTGCAAAAATATATATAATGTGTACGTTTCATGACATGCACTGTTATCACATGTTCTCTTATGGGGTTTTGTGTCGACATACATAGAAATGAGGACATTTCTTATAGGAAGGGGAGTATTATGTAAGAATGGAAATGGGAAGGTTTAAATAAAGTTAGATGGTACGCGAGATATCGCGAGTGTAAGAAACACGCGAAAAGGGGAGGAGTTGAAAAAGAGGGAGAAGAGAGAGGATATGGATGGAGAAATGGACGATGTAATCGGGTGGAACGATCAGGGATGTAGTGGAGGCTAAACGCACGTAAACGCCGTTTACGCACCTCCCAAAATTCGGAAATAGCGTTTGCCCACCTCCAAAGTGCGTTTATCCACCTCAAATTGCGTTTATCCACCTCTAAATTTCACGTTATTTGAGCGGACTTTGCTTTTCCAGTGCGTGATCGCCGATCGGTACATGATTCGAGCATTTGGGCCGTTAATGACAGAGCAGAACGTTGAGCAGAGAGCGCAGCGCGCCGACACACACACACACACACACACACACACACACACACACACACACACACACACACACACACACACACACACACGGAACAAAGAGAACGGCACACACGGAGCAGAAAACACACGCTCGTTACTATACAAGCTGCGCGAGAATTAAACTTGATTTTTTTTTTTTTTTTTTTTTTTTTTAAACAATTCATTACATGCAGCTGGTTTAATGTAATGAGCATGTCAAAACCCAATTGTACAAGACATTCAGAGGGAATCAAGCCTGCACCAGGTTAAAGACTTTTCCCTCTACAGGGAAACACTGATCCACATTTTTCTGATAGACCAAACAACTAATCAATTAATCGAGGAAATATTCAACAGATTAATCGACTATGAAAATAACCCCAAATCCCTATCATTATGTTCAAGTGCATTGCATTGGAAGCCCTGGGTATAAGCCTCCCTCTCTATCTCTCTTAAATATTTTTGTTCTCTCTGTTTTGTCATTTAGTAAACTTTATAGATTTCAACCATATTATTCCTTCTTGAGTCTCTTTAACAAGAACTTCGATTAATGTATGAATTGAATAGTGATTTTGTGACCTATGATGAGGGAACAACCAGTGATACCCTTGGTAGTACCATCAAATGATAGCCTATAGCGATGTCATCAGGATACACATACACCGGTAGGCAGTGGCCCACCTTACCGGGTGATCAAGTTGTGGTCCACCAGAATTTATAGTTTACCCACCTCTTTTTTTACCACTACACCACTGGGAACGATGTAGAGTCATAGTTAAGAGAAATGTTGAAATAAACACTGAGTTCTGAGCACAGAAGTCTTGGTCTGACTCCTCTATCAAGTGACTACGACAGATACAGAAAATAGCCAAGAACCCACGCATAATACTCGGTAAGCACGGATTCATCGAGACTCGCAAATCCAAGTATTACAAAAACGAGGCAAAAATAGTTCAAACATCAACGTGATTGATTCATAGAATCATAGAGTTCATTCATAGAATAATAATTATTTGTGTTCACAGGAGAATTCGCGAATCTAGACCTGGAAAGTCATGGAAATTAATAAAATGTTAAAATGCCTTGGGCATTTTTATAAAGAATATTATTAAAGGTAATGGCAAGCTCTAAAATAATGTATCGGGTAGAAACTGAATTGATTGATTGATTGATTGAATATCCAATAAATCATGAACTACTGGAAGTTTCATGCAAATTCATTGGTTAAAAAGAGTGGGAGCCTTGGAAACTTTTGGAATCCTGAAATGTAATTATTTTAATTAAAATAATTTAGTTACGTTTTTTTATTATTTTTTTTTAATAGAAACTATGAATGAAAAAAATCAAAAAAGAAATAATCAAAAAAGTAAATTAAGATTATTTAATATAGATTGGTTCAAGTTCACTTGTTTCAAAATTAATTCAGCTATGTTTTAAAATGTGGATTATTTTTTTTATATATACGCTATTTTAAAGTCGTGAAAAAAAATACATTTTAGAAATCCTGAGAGAACCTATGGCTCAAAATTGGCAATCCACTTCCGGATTTCATGACTACAGTAGGCAACAAACATTAGAAAGTTCAAGTTTAGAGATATACCGCTACCTAGTGGTCGTTAGCTTTCGTCCTCTGTAAATAGCCTATACTCCTTTAAACTCAATGTATCGTTTCGTAAACTTCTAACACACCACAAAAAATCACCATGATTTTTTTTTTTTCTGCAACTCTGGCATCCAATTGCTGAAGCTGTAAGTTCGCGGGAGTGGGGGAGGATATCTGTGTTTATTTTCTTTCACAGCCACAGATGGTTTCAGGGGCTGTGAGACTGACTGACACGCAGAACGGCTTTCGGGGATGAAGCCGCAGAAAAGTTGCATTTATTGGATGCATAGCTGGGGCACGAGACATAAGCTCTCATGATGTTAATGCAAATAGTTATGTTTGCTGTTTTGAGCGTCAGACCCGGAGAAGGTTTCCCCAATTACAAAGATGACTACATGGACGAGGACTTGGCCACCTTCGACTATTACAAAGGGACAGATGAGTTTGATGAGGGGAACAGGACGCAAGAGTGTGAGGAGTGTGTGCCGGAGCTGTGCCCGCTGGCGCAGGGCTGTAGAGCGGGGCTGGTGCAGGACAGTTGCGGCTGCTGCTCTCAATGCGCCAACCTGGAGGGACAGTCCTGTGATCTCGGCCAGAGAAATCTCTATTATGGATTGTGTGGAAAGGACATGGAGTGCAAACTGGACAGGTCAGATGGAGCGGACGGTGAGGAGCCAGAAGCTCAGTGTGTGTGTTCGTCTCAGAAACCTCTGTGTGGATCAGACGGACAGACCTACATGAATCTCTGCAAATACAAAGAAGCGGCTTATTCAAAGCCTGGACTCAATGTGAGCGACGGGCCGTGCAGGACAGGTATGATTATGAACAATACAAACAATCAACACAGCATTTTACAAACATATTTACTTGTTTGTTTACTTTCTTTTTAATGCATGATTTTCTTTCTTTCTTTCTTTCTTTCTTTCTTTCTTTCTTTCTTTCTTTCTTTCTTTCTTTCTTTCTTTCTTTCTTTCTTTCATGGGGTACAGTTTTAAGAGTGTTTTTCCCAACCTTTATTTATTTATTGTTTGTATCTCAAGAGTGTTTTCCATCAACCATTATTTAATTTAATTTTCCACACTTTCTTTAATAAATTTATAATAAATGTGTTTTTCTTACCAGCATTTATTAATTAATTTAAATGAAGTAGATGTCAAAAGTTTTTTCCCAACCATATTTTCTTTCTTTCTTTCTTTCTTTCTTTCTTTCTTTCTTTCTTTCTTTCTTTCTTTCTTTCTTTCTTTCTTTAATAGATGTGTCAATAATATTTTTTCAATATTTATTTTCTTTCTCTCTTTTCTTTTTTCCAAACTTTATTTATTTATTTATTTATTTAGTGTTTTTCAAACCGATATATAGAGAGTGCCTTGGAGTTTTTCTTTTGTTTGATATATAGTATAATTTAAGTTTTTGTTTTTCTTTCTTGAATGCAAAATACATTTTTCAAGTGTTTTTCTATCTAACTATGCATGCATGTATGTATGTATGTATGTATATATGTATGTATTTATTTATTTAATAAATAGAGTAGAAATGTCTCAAGTATTTTTTTCCAAGAAGTATTTATTTATAATTTTATTTTATCTATCTCTCTCTATTTCTTTTATTTTTCTTTCACACATGGAACTGAAGTGTTATATCAAGAGTGTTTTTCTCTCTAAGCTGCCAGCACTTGGGAATTTTGGACCTCGCCCCTATAATTTTCCCAGTGACTTTAAAGAGTGGGTTTATGACCTTTAAACTGCTCTTCACATCAAGCTGACATAGGAAGTGGTTTCTGAATGTGATCCCTGATATGTCCTCTTTACCTCTTTCTGTTTCTCTGTCTATTTCTGGTAAGCCCCTGTCATCAAAGTGCCGCCACATAATCTGGTAAATGTAACGGGCAGCAGTATAGCATTTCTCTGCGAGGTGTTTGCATTTCCCATGGCGCTAGTGGAATGGAGGAAAGATGGAAAAGAGGTCATTTTACCGGGCGATGATCCCCACATATCTGTTCAGGTAAAGTATTTCCATATGTAAGAGCATTGTTTTAAACAGAAACTCTGTGAAATAATATAGCTATAGCCTTGACTTATGTCTAGGGCCACACAGAATCTGCAGCCACAGACCTTTATAAGCTCTACAGATTTACATGTCAATCATAAAAGTCTACTCATCTCCTTCCATGTGTCCGTTTACTAAGTATTTAGCCTATTACGTGATACCACGTTGAATTAAATTATTCTCAATTACACCGTATTTTTCCACAAAATGACTGCAGAAAATGTGATTAAAGCCAGCAGATTTGATTGGATTATCTAACTAGTATTGGATGTCTAACTGCAGATGTTTATGGTTTCAAGATTTAGGACATTCCTTGTTATGTGCCTTAATGAACTTGTCAAGAATTACAAAAGATATATATGGATCCCCTTCCTCAGCAGATTAAGGAACATTTTTATATATAACAGGATCCACCTCAGCCTTTCCATTTCTTTTTCCATTTCTGTTTTCCTGTAGTCACGAGGTGGCCCTCAAAAGTATGAACTTTCCAGTTGGCTGCAGATTGAAGAGGCCAGTCAGATGGATTCTGGCACATACAGGTGCATTGCTCGAAATGAGCTTGGCCACATCTCAGCCACAGCAATTTTAGGAGTCCTGCCACCAGGTAAAAGATATGCCCTGAGCTGTAATGGCCCTCACATTAATACTTCCTGTTCAATTGCCTTTATATATAATCTATTTTTTCTTTTTTACTCAGATGAGATGTCTGCCTATGTGGAACAAAACACGAATGAAATGATGGGCTATGACCAATTACAGGACTATGACAGGGATTATTACTAAACTTCCAAGACCCTCAAGGGAAACAATGTTTTTCACTCATATACATTAAATTTGAGACATGGCAAGAAGACACACAGGCATTGACTGCAAAAAAAGTAATAAGCCAGTAAAAAAAAACAACATCCCCCCAGAGCTTTTTCTACATCTGGATAATCAAACATGGAGGCGGCGGGGAAGAAGCTTGAATAAATTCCCAATGGCACAGGCCACTAAAATGGATGAAAAACACACCATGAGATGAGCGGAGGAGCGATTGGAGCGGTTCGGGAGCTGCTAGAAGCTCTAAAATTCGGCACAGAGAGTAGCTACTGGAGCTGAATGTCTCTTTTGTTTCACCAACACTCTCCTTCAAAGTGACAAGTTGAATAACAAAACATGAATAAATGTGAAGCCGCACGATTATGACAAAAATATATATTTGTTTATCCTTTCTTTTCATATTATAAGTGCAGTTATGAATTTTGATCTGTAGAATTGACTTTAAAATCATTTGTGTGCGTTTCAACACTTTTCGCTTTGGTTCTAAAATTTCTTTTTTAACGTATTATAAAAACAACATTACGACTCAACTGGAGTAGACAGAAATGGAATGTTGTAATCGTCCCTTTCACAATTAGTTAATCGTAGAAGCTTTAATTGTAATTTTAAAAACTATACATTTATACAACAGTTTAATATTGAGTAACTCTCATATTAGACACAATAGTGCCAGTTAATCGGTCTAGTTTTTGCTCTATCAACGGAAATAGTTCCAAACTAAGCCACAGAAGAACTGTTCTGTCCCCAAGCAACATTGCTGTTCCTGAATGAATCAGTGATTTTTGACAAATCTGTTGAATGAATGATTCAATGACTCATTCATAAAGAAAATCACTGGCTGCATCCAGATATGCATACTTCCCTAGTAGACGAAAAATAGTATGTCCAAATTCATAGTATTCATAATTAAAACCAACAAAAATGACAAAAGATTTCCCGTGAGATGCTGACGTGCATATCGAATAGACACTTTAATATCCCATGAGGCCAAAGGAGAGGTTTTGCAGTGAAGTGACACAACTGTCGCTGGTAGGTCACATGACAATGACAACATAAATGCGTCCGGATTTCATTCATACTACACACATTCATGCTATAGAACATACTTTTTAACAGTCACAAATTACTTATTCAAAAAAAGTATCTACTCAGAGAATACGCAATTTCAGATGCAGCCACAGGATTTGTTGCTATGGATTAGTGCCTTAAGACAAATCTGTTGATTCTGTGATTAACTCTTAATAAAGACTGGTGTAACAATGCAATAAAAGTCACTGATAAATCCCCACCACTGAAATGCACAGACGGACAGTCTTATCTTTGAAAGGGCACTGTTGTTGGAGTCTCTTTTGCCGTCTCTTTTGTGCCAACTCAGTTCTTCACAAACCATCCCTTTCTACTCAAAGAAGAATGTGTATCAGTTTATGTTTCCACATGTGGCATCCCTCTTTTACTAGCCTTTCCTTTGTGTGTGTGTGTGTGTGTGTGTGTGTGTGTGTGTGTGTGTGTGTGTGTGTGTGTGTGTGTGTCAGATCTGGGTGAGACATTTGAGCACACAGCTGGCTTTAATATACATTTATGATCTCCTGTCTTAAGACATAAACACAGAGATCATTTTCTTCAGTACATGTGCATACAGGTCACACTCATGGGACTTCTTTTGATGAAAATACAACAAACGCCATCAGGCTACTTATTAATATAAACATCTCTTAACCCTCTAATTTCACCTCTTAGAGGTGAAGAGACCTGCATTTAACAGAATGGCTGTGGATAACAGCTTTTTAACCCTCATTCTCTCTTCTGCCCTCTCATGATGTTCTCTGGTGCCTTTAACTCAGAGTAATTATGGTAACAGCTATGCATGCAATGTTAGGTTATGGTTTTGATGCTACATTATTTAAACTGTGCAAAAGATTCCTATTTTGACACTATGTTGTTTCAGACCTCTGTTTAGAAGACCAGGAAACTTTTGATGATGTTTTACATAAATGTACTGTAATTTAACTGTAAAAATACTAACGCAGAGTTCTTTCTAATACACCATTCTTTCTTTTCAAAAACAGTAAGTGTAATAAACCAAATGTAACAACATGTGGTTAAAGGGTCCATTTGCATTGACTTCCACCCAACAGTCAACTGTTAAAGCAATTAGTCTGCAGTAAGGTCTAAATCATTTCAAACGGAGAGCACCCTGGGAATGCCGGTTTCCTCTGGCCTTAAACAACCAAACATTCTGCAAAATCAGAACACAATGGAAGCTTATGTCTGCCACATAAGAAAAATATATAAAAAAAGGGAATTGTGACTTCTTATCTCACAATTCAGACTTTTTTCTTTGCAATTCTGATTTTACATCTCACAATTCTGACCTTTTTCTTCAGAATTCTGAGTTTCTCAAAAGAAACATAAAAAATAGGCAATTGCGACTTTTTTCATCTCACAATTCTGACTTTTTTCAGTTCAGAATATTTTTCTCACAAGTCACAATTGTGTTTATATCTCACAATTGCAAGTTATAAACTTGAAATTCTGAATTTACATCTCACAATTCCTCAACCCCCACCCCCCCTGCAATTCTGACTTTTTTCTCTGAATTCTTAGTTTAGATTTTACAATTCTGACTTCTTTTGCAGAATTTACATCTCGCAATTCAGATTAAAAAAAAAAAATCTAAATATATAATATCCAAAAGAACAGTACTTACAAAAGTCCAAAAAGGAACCATCATTGGGCATTCCCAAAACATGTGCAAATAAGAACGTACTGTAGATTTATGTAGATGACAGTATGGATCAGATTCAACCTTCATCGTATATAATACACTAGTAATATAAGCCCTATTAATACATTTATAATGGATCATCTGGTGTGCTAGGTTCTTAGATGCATGAAATATCTGGCTCATACCACGTCCCAGTCAAGTTTACTAAACATTCCCTTTCTCAGAAGTAGATAGCTGGAATATAATAGTACTGCAATAAAATAATTGAATTATAGACTTAGCCACTAGAGGGAGTATTGGGGTCCAGCCACTCCCACAGAGGATGTGGTAGTATGTTAGTGGCCCAAAGAACGCCATAGGCTTTCAGGGCTGACCTCAGTCTTAAATATAAAAAGAAAGAAAATCCAGGTAAAGAAAACTCTGTACTTATACTGTATATAAGTCCTGAAATAATATTATGCCCTTATCACAGAAAATGTCATTCAGGGTATGAAGGGTTACCAGTACACAAACAATTATTATGTCATAATGGTGTTGTCTGGGTATATAAGAAGGGGCATCCCATAATTTTCTCAACCTTTTTCCATATATCAAGGGAGTATTCAACAATTGGTCCATAATTGCTTATTGTATCCATTTATCTTCTTCATCTCCTAAAGGAGTTTTGTAATTGTGGACAGTGTTGTTTCTCCGTACTCACCTTCATCTTCATCTGTACTCCTGTATATTTTCTCCGACTCAAATAAAGGTGAATTCACCACAACTTATTTTGTCTTGTTCAACATCGCATGACAACATCTTGCAATTCTGAGTGTTTTTCTCTGAATTCTGAGTTTACATCTCGCAACTTTTTTCTCAGAATTCTGTTGACAGAATTTTCTCACCATTTTTTTCTCACAAATTTGTAGATTTTTTTTTTGAGTTTACATCTCGCAATTAAGACTTTATTTCTCTGAAGAAAAGTTACAATGCGAGTGTTTGACCTCCTGATGCTTTGTGATTTTTTAGATCTAGCTATTTGAAGCAGTTTAGGAGAGCCGATGGGTCCTGTTTCATTGGCATCAGTTATTTTTCTTCCCCCAAATTCTATGGAAAAACTGAAGAAATATTCAGGGGATCGTGTGAACCTCCAGAGCCAGAAGCGAGGGGCTTCCCATCTCTGCCCAAGAATCCGCTAATATCCTGTGTCCTGAAAATACATTACTGGCACAGAGATGATACCAAAAACAGACTGAGGTAAAAGCATGAAATTCAAACAAACAGCTTTGAGAAATGCAGTAGACAACTAAAAAGATGTGCAGAAGAATTCATATGAATTACCAGTGATGGTTGGAAAAGCATTGTTTCTGATGCAAAGAACAAAAAAATACATGGATTGTCGTTCATTTTTTTCTTTTTGGTTTCCATCAACTACAATCACCACAGGAACTCAAATCCCCTTGCAGAATTCGCTGCACGCCTAATGCTAAACCATGATAGCCACTTAGAAATGCCTCTCTGCTTTCCAAAAGAGCTGCCTCTGTCTGATTTAAATAAAGCAAAGCAGTTCCAGACTCTTAAACAAGTCATTTCCATGCTTTTGTTTTCTTTCCAGTTTTGAGGAAAATTAGATCCATGTGCTGTGTAAAAAATATCATCAATCTTCTAAGTGGATTTATAGTAATCAATACCATGAGAGTCGAAGACAACAGGAAGAGTTCATGTTCACTACTGCGGAAGAATAACAGACAAATGAGGAACAGCATAGGCAGTAAAACGTATAAAAAAATAACCATGCAGTCAGATGAACTTATGAAGCAAAAACATAAAGCTGGCAGTTGCTTAAGTCATTAGGGTTTGTATCTTAGAGCTTTGTTTTGTCAGTGGTTTATTATCTTTTACCATTTAAGCATGTCAGTGTTGTTAAATTATATCTGTAAGAAATTTGTGATGATATATACTGTCAATCATGTGTTTTTGTGTGACAGCAGAAGCATGTGTGGTTCGTGACAGATCATGTGCAATACTGATTTAAGGCCCTAGAGGGCAGTGAGAAGATACTGCTTACAGTCAATGCTAGCAGCCAGAAGTCTTTCATACTTATGAAGTCTGATTGTATTTATGATTAGGGTTTTAAACGGAACCTTAAACATTAAAAATTGGCATATATTTAACTCTGCACTGTTTATAAATCATAATGCAGACAAGAATTAGGCTACTACACCTCAGAAGGTGAGCTATTTCTTTTCAAAGCGATCTGCTGATAAACTAAGCAACTTAATATTGCATTGATGGATGAATTTGAATATCATAGAGACTCATTTCTGCTAATTTCATTTGTACTAGAAAGCAACCACCCAAATTAATATAACATGGCACTTTCACGCATTCAACGTGAGACTGACGCATTTGACACTTTTCACACGCTCTCACGCCACACATCCATTTCCTCAGGCAGAGAAAAATTGCGAAGCAAAGAGGACACAGAGATACAGACATGACAGAGCAGGTTACTTTTGATATGAAACAAATTCTCAGCTCTCAGATTCTGTCAATTTTACTATGAAATTCAAACAATAAATAGCCTACCCAGACAGCATGGTAACATTGATTCAATGTTGAGTTTGGATCCAAACCATCATTTTGGTTGACATCAAAATTTCAATGTTTAAAGTGTGTTGGATCAGCATTGACATTTTTATGAAAGGGAACAGCACACATGGGTGAAGACAGTGACATTGAACTAACAGTGAGTCTTATGCTGAGTTCACACTGAGCGATTTTAGGCCCGATTTTCGCTCACCGACAGGTTTTGGGAGATCGCCGACAAATACCCGAAATCATAGGCAAATCGGTGCTCGTTCACGCGAGTGACAATCATGCAGTGTGAATGATCAAAGACGCAATCTGAGAGATTCGCCGACGCCCATGAGATATTTGGCATGCTAAATATCTGGACCTGTCGGCGATTCAAAATCCCGCTGTGTGAAAGTGTTCTGACTGAAAACTACATCGGTGGTGACCAACAGCCAACGAGAGAGCAAGATACAGGACAGCAGGATGTCCGGGGAGGAGTTATTGACCAGAATATCAGTATTTTAATAGATATATTTACAATATATCAAACAGAAACAAAGCACAAACATTTGCTTGATCAGCAGCAACAGCAGCACATTGCAAAATTATTTATTTACCCCCAACTCTCTGTGCAGAACACACAATCCTTGCTCCCTTCGTCTTCCCAATCATTACCTCCAGCATTAACTTTATTTTTCTCCTTTTCGCTGCAAATCAGCACACAGACTGGATCGCAATCTTCTTGCAGGCTATTATTTTTTAAATTACTTTCAGTCTCGCGCGAGAACTCCGGTTTCATGCACACGTGATCTTGCGTTATTTCCTTATCACTTCTTGCTTGTGTTTGGTTCTGAAACTTAGTTTTCGGATCAGACAGAAGTTGTCGGCGATTCTTTCTTTTGTCAAGTCATGCAGTGTGAAACGCCCTGTCGCCGATCCATCGTGCAGTGTGCACACAGTGTGAAAAGAACAGTGACCCGACTACTTTGAAAATCGTGCAGTGTGAACTCGGCATTAGTTTATGAGCACAAGATCTTGCAGGCATGTATCTGTGCAAAACACTTCTGGGTGTTTCCCAATCAGTGGGGCGTTTCAGTTCATGATGGGCACTTTCAATGGTGTTACCTCATTTGCTCTAATACACTGGGGGTTTGGTTTAGGGGTGGGCCCTCATGATTTTAGCAAGTCTTTTTAAAAATGGTTGAAAAACACCAATTGTAGTTTGAAAATTGGCACTAATTGGTATACGCCCATTTTGGTTTTGCATGTGGGCTTCTCAGTAGTCTAATGCTTCCTCATTAGAGAGAAAACATGGGTGCATCCTATACAGAAGTCTTGTTTGTTGAAGCACCTGACATACTTACCTGACTTTTCTAGCACAGTTTTAAACAATGGTCTACATTCTTAAAAAATGCACATTGCTTTAGTAAAGTTTATTACGAATTTCCTGAATACATTTTTAACGTCATTTAACACATTTCTTGAAGTGCAGGAGACATGAACATGAGCAAGAAAGTTACACTGCAAACATAGCCCATGTCTTGCATCCGTCAGTGCTTGCATGCAGAGCACATCGCTCCTTTAGTAGGAATGAAGGCTGACGAAGATGGACAATAAACATTTTTTATAATGCTGACATTGATTATACACAGAGTTGTTGTCGACAGCATAATCACCTGGGGTTTCATTTATAAAACTGTGCGTAGGAACCTTACCAAACGTGTACGTGCGACCGAAAGCCAAAAATGGCGTAAAAAAAAAAAATAAAAAAAAAAATCAGACTTATAAAACCGTTCGTACGCCAGAACCTGCGCAGAATTCACTTTCTAAATCCCAGTCAGCGGAAGATTGTGCGCACATCATGCGTCTCCACCCCGAAATAACCATATGGAGCTTACAACGCCTAGTTTTACTATGCAGATCCTCATCTGCATATCATTTGCATATGATTATTCATCCACGCGATAACGTTTAACGGTACAAGACACATTATATTAATAATAAATCCTATCCTTGCCTTGTTTTTGAATACATAAATCAAATAGTGTAAAATACATTTCAGAGAAAGTTTTTCTCAATCTTTTCCACTGGCCGAATTGTATTTTTAATTGATTTATATTTTTAATGGAAACAGATAGGCCTTGGGCGTTATTTGCACGAAACTATTTTCTCAGACAATCTGGTATTATCATGATAAGCAATTATCTCTGTGGTTAAAACATTAAAACACAGCCCGCCATAGGAAAAGTGTTCAAAAACATGGCATCCACAAAAATGTTGTAACTTCTCAGTAATGATTTCATGTTTAAGTGTTTAACTCCATTCATTTGAATGGCATATTTAATCTAAATGTTTATATCAGAAGTAAAACATAGTTTAAATCATTATTTTATTTATTTAAACTGCGTCAGTTTCACTAAACGGCCCAACACGCTCGCTGGCGCAGACATTTGAGAAGGGATGGATATTTGCTTCAAGTGACAGGCTTGGTGAGTGAAATTATATTTGTATTATCTTTCTGTTTATGTTTAATTTTCTTTAGATTTTCTGTCTAAAAGTGACCTAAAAGACACTTAACTCCAGCTCACCATCGGTGTCGCCAAACTGCTCCATATCCAAAACGTTCGTACGCATGGGTCAGAGTTTGCGTGCAGGTGCGCAAATTTTCCCGTCAAGTTTGTTTTTATAAATCACAACTTATGCGTCGGAAGTGGCCACGTTTATAAATGAGACCCCAGACCTGGGACTTGATGATATCCTGTGCCTTATCACTGCTTAATCAGGTAATCATTCATATTCCTGAATCTGTATTCAATTTGAGAAATGTAACTGATTTGATTTCCATTCAGCTTAGCTTGTTTCCACTGAAACACAATAACAAAAAACATCTTGTGTTTATTAAGAAAGTGACTGACATGGCTATTTTGTGATATTTAAAGAGATTAAGGTCTACATAGGTGAATCTGCAGCTTCAAAGGGATATGTAGATGAAATATTAATGTTGTTTCAACATTAACTTGGTACATCAGATGGCAACATTGTTTGACATTCCTTTTCAGTTGTATTTTCAGTGTTTCAACAAAATGTATTTAGAATCAACATCACATTGTAATATTGATCAAACCATATTACCAAAGATTATTTCAGTTATTTTCAGTGTTAATTCAACAGCAGTGATGTAGATTCAACATCATAGTGTAACGTTGATTCAACAATATTACCATTGATTTATTTTAGTTAATTTCAGTGTTGATTCGACAGCAGTGATGTAGATTCAACATCTTAGTGTAACGTTGATTCAATATTACCATTGATTATTTTTGTTAATTTCAGTATTGATTCAGCATCGGTGATGTAGAATCAATCATAGTGTAATGTTGATTCGGTAGCATTACTACTGATTTTTTGTTCAACAGTTTCAACATTAACTGAGGGTGCAAAAGTGATGTTGATAAAATATCACTTTGTAATGTTTGAATCAATACTATTACCGTTGATTTTTGGTTGAAATCTCAACATTGCTTCACCATTAACTGAGGGTGCAAGAGTGATGCAAAAACAACATCACTTTGTAATGTTGAAGCAATATTAACACCATTGATTTGTGTTTGAAATCTGAACATTATTTCAGTATTAACCGAGGGTGCAAAAGTGACGCTGAAACAACATCACTTTGTAATGTTGAAGCAATATTAACACTATTGATTTGTGGTTGAAATCTGAACATTATTTCAATATTAACCGAGGGTGCAAGAGTGATGCTAAAGCAACATCACTTTATAACGTCATTTCAATGTAATAATAATAATATCTTGGACTTATATAGCGCCTTTCATGGTACCCAAGGTCGCTTAACAAATGTATGTGTGTGTGTGTGTGTGTGTGTGTGTGTGTGTGTGTGTGTGGGTGGGTGGGTGGGTCGGGGTTAGGGGTCAAGAGACTTCATGAAAAGAAATGTTTTAAGGTGCATTTTGAACATGGGAAGGGATGGGGCAGAACGAACGTGGAGTGGTAGACTGTTCCATAGTGTTGGAGCATTTCAGAGAAAGCCCTGTCCCCAAAAGTCCGCAACCTGGTGCGGGGGGTGTCCAGCAGGTCCTTGTCAGAGGACCGCAGGGAACGTGACTGAGTGTAGGGATGGAGGAGGTCTGTGAGGTATTTTGGTGAAAATCCATGGAGAGATTTGTAAGTGAGCAGGAGGATCTTATAGGTGATGCGAGACTTGACTGGTAACCAGTGGAGCTGTTGGATGATGGGAGTGATATGCTGCCAGGGCTTTGTGTTGGTTAGAACCCTGGCAGCACAGTTCTGGACATACTGGAGTCTGCTAAGGGCCTTGGTGGGCAGTCCAGACAGGACACCATTGCAGTAATCCAGACGGGAGGTAATAAAGGCATGGATGAGTGTCTCAGTTAATGAATCTGTGAGTGAAGACCGGAGTCGTGAGATGTTTCTGAAGTGGTAGAAAGCAGCCTTGATGATGTTGTTGATGTGGGACCGGAAGGAGAGAGTGGAGTCCAGGATGACGCCCAGGTTGCGCACCTCAGGAGATGGGGAAATGGAGCAGCCATCCACAACCAGGGCCAGGTCTCCAATTTAATCCAATGTAATCAGCGTTGACGCATCAACACTGACTCAACATTGTTTCAATGGTTACATGCTATCTGGGTACCATTTTGGCGCTTGTAATGTGACGTGACAGATCGCTGTAGCGCCTCTGTAGCGCCTCAGTTCAAGCGGCACGTGAAGCGATCATTTCTATACTCTTTACTAGGCTACTACACAGCAAACACAGAACGTTGGCACAACTCCAGAACTACGTTGTGTTGTGAAGGTTGTTACAGCGTTGTCACGATGTTGACATTGAACTACAGTTCTGGGCCATTGCTTAAGGTTGTGCCGAGGGTGTCTGGACAACCACTGGACTACATATGTACTCACTCCTCTAAAGCGCGAAAATATGCCTTTTAAATTTTAACCGACCATGGGCTCGTTGTGTCGTCTCATACTTCATCAAGGCGACGTAATTATTCAGACACAACCTACAACTTCCCTGTCTAATGTGACATTTATTTGTTCAGTCTAACTGAAGGGACAGAATAACATTAGGCGCCCATGTTAACAGATTAGAGCATTCACACCCACGCAGAGGCGACGCGGCAGCGCATAGCAGGAACAATGCAGAAGCAGCAGTGCCGCGATCGTTTCGGCGCCGAGTCTATTTTTTCCCCCGGGATCATAAATAGACCAAACGCTAACGCGTGCAGTGTGAAACCGGCGTCAGAGATCTAGTTTTATTTTTTGGCAGTAACGGTAACGGCGTTATGAAGATGGGAAGAGTAATCTATTAGATTACTCGTTACTGAAAAAAGTAACGCCGTTATTCCCATCACTGCACTTCAGCACTCCTTGAACAGTAATGTTTTTTTGTTTTTTTTTTGGAAACGCACAGAGAAAAATTAATAAATTGTAACCGCTCGCACACCTGTTTAGTTTTTCTTGATTTGTCTGCTATTTAGTCTCCTTCGTTTCTTTGCTCCTCTGGATTTGTTGATGTTGATTCCGGTTACCGACCTTTATCGCCCGGCTTTCGATGCTCCCCTGTCTGCCATGTAGCATACAGAACCCGGTTTTGTTCATGAAATGTTCTGATCTGCCTTTGCTTATTATGTTTTGTTTATTATACTTAAAAGAAATTTGTATATTCGTTTATTCGTTTTTTTTCTTTTCACAAATGTATGACTTTTGGAAGTGCAATTTGATTACCATATGCAGTTTTAATAAAGTTGAATTAACGTAAACATCTGTCATTTTTACTCTTCAAAGTGTACACTTTCAGGTGTTGATTATAATTAATTTACTGTTAGGCCCATTAAATAATAATAAGGATAAACAATATTTAAAAAGTATATAATTATCTAACATCTGACAGACGTTGCCACAATGTAAATGTTTGCTGGGTACTTAATAGTAAATAAACACAAAGGGATAGACTTACCGTGTTTTCAATTGCATCCACGGTAAAAAGCTAGGTGTGAAGACTCTAGATCTCTTATAATTTGTCTCTCTATGTTGTCTGGAGTGTTATGTCTACTGAAGTTTCTAAGAAAGATATTTAGCAGTATTTCGTCAGCAGAACAATCCAAAAAAACATTGAATAATAGTACAACCCACTGAAGCGATGTATGTCTTTCCCTCACAGTCTCTCTTTCATTCCCTTAAAAATCAAAGATGGCGCGCTGTGAATAAGGTCTACAGTTCGCCGGAAAACACACAGCATTCTCTCGTCATCGTCATCATTGTGCCAACTTTTGCACAGGCAAGCATCTAATTTTCTTTACACTATTTCTGATGATCTTTTTTCTTTATAAAAATCGGTTTGATTTTTGATCAACTAAATACAAACATCCCTTGAGAAAAGGGGGTTGTTAATAATAGGTCTGACAGCTGTGTTTCATTAATGTTGCAGGCCAAAAGGCAGAGGCCTAAATGGACAGCACTGGCATTGGGTCATTACATGATGATTAAAAGCATTTAATTAAATAGGTTTTATATCAAAGGCCTTTATTGTGTAACCTACAAATGCACATAAAAGTGTTTTTCACTATTTATTTTCTTTTAAAGCAGCTTTACAAATACTCAGAACTCACACTACAATAAATAAACACATGCTAAATATTATAATTACACAGTAAGCCTACTGGTATTGTGTTCATTAAATAAAATAAATTATTTATGATGATTAAAATTGGAGAGCAGCACACAGTGGTCAGCACACCTCTGGCTGGTAAGTTGGTTTGCGTGTGCGTGCGTGTGTGTGTGTGTGTGTGTGTGTGTGCGCGTGTGCGTGTGCGTGTGCGTGTGCGTGTGCGTGTGTGTGTGTGATGGAAACTTGACACATCATAGAACAGGAAGTTTTGCAGTTGACCTCAGACCCTGAAAGAATAAGACCTCAGATCTTAAAATAGCTCTTATGTGACAAATATAAATCAGTGACAGTACCTGCTTGGTGAATACTTTATAAATGCATACAAATTTAGTGATTAAATTCTCTCTCTCTCTCTCTCTCTCTCTCTCTCTCTCTAAAAAAAAAGAAACAATAATACGGGAATCCTCAGGCTTTGTGTAATCAACCAAAAAAAATGTAAATCATTGAATTTGGAATAAACATTAAAAATAAATAAACATTTAAAATGTTTTCAAATGTTAAATACGTTATTGTTTCCTTTCATTTAGGTACAACATGAGGAAACTTGTGATCTTGAGTAATCATTGTGGCTTCGACACACACTGAGGCTCTTGCACAGCTCTGCAAAGAAGTGTAAACTCTTTGGGCTATACAGGAAGTAGCTATGGCGGAACTTGGAGATGCTGTTTGCGTCACAAGCAAGTTCAGCAGAAGAAGTATGATACACTAGTTGAGACAGTCTCTAGGAGCTGGGTCGGAGACAAGACCGAGAGAAATGGAGGAGGACATTAGAAAGAAGGGGATGCTGTATCTACAACAGCAGCGGTTTGGGAAGGTAAGACAGAACATGCTTTACTTACTTACCAGGGGTTTCGAGTTGGGGGAAAGTTTAGAGACAAAATCGTGTTCCTTCAGCATGGATGTTTTTGAGAAATGTAATGGTCTGTCTGTAACTATTGGCATATAGCACAAAATGAAGGCTGTACTAAAAAGGCTTAAATCAACAGGCCTGAGTGCAGGATGTAGCCGCTCCATATCATAAAGTACCACAAAATAATGAAACCAATGAATATTGTATAAACCCTTTAGTTGGATGCTTGTCTACTTTTAAATTATATCCAAATCGAAGAGCTTTCTGTTGCAAAATACTACTGGACAGTTACCCGTTCTTTATTTCCCGTGTAACACCCACAATTTTGTATGCGATTGTTTGTAAAATTGCAGAGCTGCTGTTCATATTGCAAACCAGTAGATGAAAGAATAAAATATAAAAGGATAATAGTAACAAAACGTTGTTGATATGTGTGCAAATTTGGTTACCTACCCAAACATCAAGGTCTCATGGAAAGAAACCAGTAATGTACTCTTGATGTTGAGTAGTAGTGCAATGAAAGCATGTAGATCAGTTCACAAGGCTATTTTCAATTGCTTTTCTTTTTTAAACCCTGGGGAACATATTGAATTGGTTGTTATTTTCATTAATATCCAATACTGAAGACTTGTCAAGGACTGATGGAGATTTGGAGATCAGACATTCACGTCTTCATAAGGGTACAAACGTATGTGTTCTTACAATATGCGTGTTAGTAGTGTTTAGTGTGCCAGAAATTCTATTCAAATTCCAAAGTCAATGAAATGAAAAAGATAAATATGTCATCAAAACAGGGCTTCTGTATTATACATTTGTATTGAGCTTGATGGGCTTGGTCTATACATTTCAATTAGCTGCTTTCACTTCGCCTAATTTGAACCACACGTTTATTGGCAAATATGCCATATCTTTAGAGCAATTACAATAAGAGAGAAATTCATGAATCATATTAAGCTCATTGGCAGTGTCATGAACAACTTCATGAACTGTGAACATGATCCACTTTAAAAAGTTCATATTCTCATCTAAAACCATTTTCACTTCATTTTGATTGATGCCACTGATAATATTGTTAGTTCCGCCATATGGGACTACAATAGAGAATTATGGCCTGCTGGAGTCCATTAAAGTGAACTAATGTTAGCAATAGGATCAGGGCTGTTTCTTTAGGAAACCATAAGGAGAATGTTGCATCTGTAATAGATTAAGTGTTGTTTGAGGCCATGAATTTCTCTGAAATGGTTGGTAATGTCCGTACCTCAGAGATTCTCTGAACAATTCGTCTTATTATGGGCATTTCCTGAATGAGGAATCTCACACGTTAAATGCTATCAAATGATGCACTTGTGATACAACCGTGCTTAGGCACTTGAACCAATGTTAAAGCAGTAACAAATTCTCATCTTTTTCAGTATTCTACATTGACATGTTTTTATATTTTACCTTTGGACTTAGTTTGACTGTTTGCTTTTAAGTAAAAAAAATCTTTATTGGTCTTTTCCAATAAAGAAAATGCTGTCTTTATTGTAGGAAGCACATGGGATATTTTTATGTGCCTTGAACCACTTCCAGTTTCACTTCCAAAGGTCAAAAACAAGCTAAATTGCAAAAATATTGGTTATACTTTGGAACACCGACATTATAAAAACTATATTCGGTTTACTACGGGGAAGCATGGGATAAAGTGTGTCAGTGGGTAAGATGTGTCACCCTAGCTGTGCAGTATGTCAAGAGCTTGCTCATTTAAATTACTCAGCTTACTGCTTTAAATGTGAGACAAGTTGTCATAAGAGCATTTTTCTACAAGTCATATTTTTATGGCTGTAATATGTTAGAGGCTTTCTTCTAATGCTGGTTGATAGTAGACATCCTGAAATATAATAAGGTCCATTAGTTTTATATCTTATTTCTTCATGCCTACAGGACAATGTAAGTAAAAGTGTCACAGTTTACATCACTTTCCATTCATCTTCTTTCTCTTTCAGAAATGGCGAAAGGTTTGGTCCGTGTTGTACCGCGAGAGCTCCTGCTCTATCTCTCGCCTTGAGTTTTTTGAGTGCAAAGATGGAACTGGCAGCACGCTGGAGAAAGCCAATCGCAAACAGGAAAACAAAAAGGTGAACAACAAACTTAGATTTTCCCTCTACTGCGTACATAAATAAGATGTGGTGAATCTGAGAGTGATGCAATTCCTTGTTTCACGGAACACAAACAATCAAACTCTGTGAGGGGTCATGCACATGCCTTGTGTGTGGGTGGGTGGACAGACATGTACAAACAATTTGCAGGAAGTACCATTACTGTCACGTTTTGTTCCTTGTTCCTTGTTCCTTGTTCCTCCTTCTTCTTCTTCTTCTTCTTCTGATTTTTAATGGCGGTTGGTAAACAGCTTTTTAATGTGCATTACCGCCACCTTCTGAAATGGAGTATGGATCAAAATAGCCTACTTTACTCACTACTAATTAAATAAATAAATACATAAATATCTAATACAATTATTAATATTAATACATTATCATTCACATCATTATTAATACAATTTTAATTACAACTAAACTCATATCCTTCTTGTGAGCACAGTTTTTTTTTCTAAAAAAAACTAAATATTGCTCTATACCCCACATGCCCTGAATTCATTTTTAATATTTCCTTCATTTCAAATCCAATTTTTTCTTTACTTAGCCTATCTTTCAGAATCATCCTTTCCTGCTTATACCTACGACAATTAATAATTACATGTTCTAAAGTTTCACTACTATTACACTGCTTACACAACCCAGGTTCATGATTCCCTATTCTTTTAAGCGTACTATTTAATCCAGTATGCCCAAATCTCATTCTCAAAATAATATCGTTCCTTGTTCCTGTTTCATGTATGTCATGTGATCCCTTGTTCAAGTCATGTGATCCTGCCATGTGTTCCCTTGTCTGATGTGTCATGTTGTCATTGGTTCATTGTTTCATTGTTCACAGGTGTCCCTCGTCTAGTCGTTAGTCTTGTGTATTTAAGCCCTCATGTTTGCGCTGTGTCTTTGTTTAGTATTGAATGTTTCCTGCAATGTTTTGTAAGTTTATGTTTATGTTTTTGTTTAGAGTGCCATGCCTCATCATGCCTTTGTTTTATGTTTGATCATGTTTTGGAATAAATTGCATTTGGGTTCTCACTACTACTTGCTTTCAGTGGATTTCAATCGTTACAATTACATATGTTCCCATTTATGCTATGAAATATGACAAATAAAAAATACCCAAAAATACCATCTCCCAAAAAAGGGTTGTCAAAAAAATGCTATCTTCTGAAATTAAAGCATTTGGATGATGTTTATTTCTGAAAAAAAAAAAAAAAATGTAAAAGAAAATGCTCACACATCAAACCACCCACCCAAATGGCAAATCTGGAGCTTATTTAAATTGTTCTGATGTGTATGAAACAGATTCGCCTTGTCAAGTTTTTGTAAGCAGTTAGAAGGCATATTGAGTATATAGGCTGTCCAAAAGTTTGAACTAAAGCACCCCCCTCCCCACACTTGTTGGAAAACATTTCAAATTTTTTTTTAACCTCAATTCCCGAGTTTCTTATTGTTTTTTACAGGTGATAAAAATGACCGACTGCATTCGTGTTTCGGAGGCTGATGTCGAAGGCTGTCCACGGGATTGTGGACCCTTTTTGGTGGAGACAACTGAAAAGACATTTGTTTTCGCCGTTGAGACAGCTGAACTGGAGGATTGGATCCAGAAACTGTGTGAAATCGCCTTTCCGGTATTTATCACCGAATTTAAATTGTGCGATTGTCTCTTTCCAGTATTTTTTCCTGTCATAGAATATTGGTGTAACGGCTCACTTAACACCTGATTGCAACCGTGTTGAGCGGTTACATCAAAGTTTCCAGGTTTTGTCCTCCCTTTTGTTCCTGGCTTTGTAACCACAGTAGTACTCAAACTCTTGTTGCATGGCAGTGTAATCATAGACATTGTATGTCTAACTTCTGCCTTCAGCCAAGGCTAAATAGATTGTTATTGCTAAAAGCTTGTCAGCTCCTTACGCTAAAATTTCTGCAGACGCAAGGATTCAAATTACAGTGGCTTGCCACTTGCTAGGGATTTTTTGCCACATCAGCAAATGTAAAAGCTCTTCAAAGCTGATCAGAAACTTGCTTGTGACTCACAGTGCTCCTCATGCTGCTAGTTAATGCTTGTGCAAAGAAAAACAACTGTTTCCCATGAATTTTGTCAGATGTGTTTTTTCTATATTTAAAGAAGGGAAGTTGTTTTCATATCTCATTGTACCACATATTTGTGCTGTGGGTGACGGTTTTTAGTTCAAATGAAGGAAGTGCATGCCAAGTAACATTGACTTAATGGATCCTAGAGGTACATAAGCTTTAATCGGATAGTTGCAACATGCAGAACCTTGCTCTAGCCATGAGTCAGAGTAAATGCTTCATGTCATTACATGAACTAAGAAGTAAGTTTGGAGCACTAAGTTTGGCCTGTACTCAAAGAGTTAACCGTTACGAAAGGTTCTCTACTTATAACTTCTCATTTTATCACAGCAGTACTGCAGTGTGACCCACCCGATTGTCTGACCTCACACTCTTTCGATTGAGCTAAAATGCTTTTATTAAATACCTCTCTTTAGTTCCATATCCACTTAAACTACATTTAATAAGGGAGAATGTACATCCAGCCGGTTGTTCTCTCAAAATAACCCCCCGACAGGTGATAAGGGGTCTTGATCAGCCTGATGGGGGTTTATTTTGAGAGAACAACAGACTGTACATTATCCCGCTTATTATTACATGGCTACTTGCCACACAAGTAAATAATTAGACACGAAATATTGATCTGAGTTAAAATACTTTAAACGCAAAACTTCGCGGAGAGAGCAGTTGCAGCGTGGCAAGTTCAAACTAGATGGACATTCAAGAGTCATACCACTTATTACACAGCACTGCGCGAGTGCTAATGAGTCCCACACCGGACTCGAGTCCCACGGAGGAGCTCCAGAAGGATAAAAGGAGGAGTGATTACAGTGAAGGATGAGAGAGGACCAGGCCTGGGACATTTATGTTAGTGTTTTTGTTTTCGTTTATGCAGCAGTCGTCCATGAGGGGCTGCCGCTTTACTTTACTTTCGTTTTGTTTATTTTATGATTAAACTTTATGTTGATCGTTCGCCGGTTCCCGTCTCCTTCTTCCCAGAGCCTTGAACATTGTTACACTTTACTTCCTGAACAAGGATGTTCACTTTTCAAACTAAATTGCAAGTGTGAAAGCACCCTTAGAGGTTTGTTCAAATCCCTAGCCTGGGAAACAATAATAGTGATACTTGTCAGACAGATAAGTCAGATATGAATTTCAATATATGGGTCAAATCACAATACTGGTCGTGGCTTGTTGGTAAAATGGACAATTAATCAGTATTAACAGACAAAACACCAGTATCTGCAAGTTAAACTTTTTCTTTTTTCTTTTAAGAATTGTCATATTAATTCTATGACCTATGACAAAGGACTGTTGTTTTGTCTGTGATACTGATTAAATATCTATGTTACCAACAAGCCGAGACAATGGCTGAATCCGAAATCGCCCTCTAAACCCTCAATCCCTATTCCCTACATTAGTCCACTAATACAGCAGTGAATAAAAACGAGGGAGTGAATTCGGACGGTCGTTGAGTGTATATTGGCTGTACAGTCGTTATTGCGGTGCAATGTGGGATTGAATGAGTGCACTCAGTAACGTCCACTATGGTTTCGGACACCACTACAAATGGATGTCCCCTCGAATATTGCCCTATATGAGGGTACAGGGGGCGATTTCGGATTCAGCCCTGTATTATGTTTTGACCCATATTGAAATAAACTAATGGGAATGTTGAGATTATGTATGATGTCTCAGTTTCCTCCAGCTTTTTAGCTTTTCCGAAAAAAGGCTGCTGTCTTTCAGAATTTGAATCTGAAGAGGTGCTACAGAAAGCCAACACTAAAAGCTGTGTTGTGCCTATTGAATGAGGAACACTGTGTGGAATAGAAGCGCTTGATGTAATGCATTTGGGGACATGAATACGGCTTTATGCTGTGAAGGTTTCTGTTGTGCAACATAATATGATCACTTTGGCACAGTTTTGGAGAGTGTTTCTTGACTCATAATGTGGTTCCTCAACAAAGGCCATTTGTCCAAACCTCATGTGGTGAAGTTAAAGTGCATTTCAGCAAATGCAAAAATAAAGAAGTGTAAAGAGAATTTCCATAGCACATACCACTGATATGACACTTGCAGATAGAGGGCTAACGGTGT
Organism: Leuciscus idus; assembly: GCA_021554675.1. NCBI lineage: Eukaryota > Metazoa > Chordata > Actinopteri > Cypriniformes > Leuciscidae > Leuciscus > Leuciscus idus. The sequence continues at coordinate 16,108,354 of CM038639.1, read as the reverse complement.
GAAGAAAAAAAAAGAAGCATATTTTGCTGAGCTATAATTGTTTTAGCTATAATGGTTCTCAACTTTTTTTATTCAGGACCAAGATTTTATACTGGACAATAAAGTTGTAACCTGCAATTTAGCTTTTTACATAAGTTGTGCTTCAGCACTGCTGTCTGATGGTTTGAGGTATTCCTACGGTTGCCTGTGATCACCACATCTGTATTATTTTAATATAGTTAATATGCTATTATATTTTTTATTGATATTGTGAAGTAGTTTTTATAAGCATATTTCCACTTTTGTTTTTATATTAATTTTAGTTTCATATTTTTTCAAATTTTTATAGCCACTCTATTCCAAATTCTACTCAATATTTTTATTTTTTATTGAGTAGATATTTGTATATTACCGATAGCAGGCTTTCACTATGAGTGTTTTAATGAGATGAAGGGCATTTGCAAGGAACCTTGTAGTTAGCAAGGTTTGTGGCATTGTGTCTTAATATTTATATTTATATTTATATTTATATTTATAACGATAAATATACACAATAAAAGTGTATAAACTATGAAATGCATATGTGAAACATCTATATGATTATTTTGATAGTCTAATTAGTCTTAATTCATTTTTTGTTTTAGCTTTATTTCAGTTAGCAATTTTAATACTTAAACATTTTGAAAACTTTAAGTTGATCTATTATTTCTATTTTATTTTATTTCAGCTTTATTTAAATTAAAGGCACAATATGTAAGATTTTTGGTTTAAAATATTCAAAAAACACTGGAACAGTGTTATATATTTTGTTGACTTGTGTACTTACATTATCCCAAATGTTTCCAACAATGTTTAAATCCAGACAAAACAGCAATTTTAACCAGTGTAAAGGCCCACGTCATTGCGCCACCTGTCAATGACATCATATCTGTGTTACCCTCGATTTCCGTACTTCCGTAGAAACCATGGAAACACCAAAGACGCTTTAATATGTGTTTAATTAGACAGGTGAGCAACTGTTTGGATACCTTTATCGACAGAAAATAATCTGCCAAGTAACATTAATCATTGTTATATAGCTCAACACGGTTAGTCTTATTGTTTGAATCTAGTATTTTCTTGATGTACCGCGTAACAATATGTTTGTGTCCCATGAGAGTGTACTCTGTGTACCTCAGAGACAATGCCATTTTGTCAAGTAGCTAACATAATCAGAAAGTGCTTTATTTGTAGTAACAGTAATACAGCATTTTCTCCACCATACAATATATTTTAAAATCAATTGCATTCCATTTAGCAACACAAGTCATCCAGCGTTGCAAGCGGCTTTGCATGTTCGTGGTATTACCCATGGATTTGACTGTTATCAGGCAGTTCTTGTATATAGCATACTCTTTATCGATTTTGTTTGTCCCATCAATGGTATAAAAGCCGAAGTGGGTCCAGACTTTGGACTTAAACGTGGCTGGGGCATCTATTATTTTATTCACACTGCTGTCCGCCATCACGTTAAAAAAAGTTTTTTCTTATGCTAGTTAACTTATGTTCACATTTCCCTCATTCATATGTTGAGCGCCACCTCGAGGAGCCAAGAAATAGCGACGCTGGGAGCAGGGAAATCTATTTAGAGTGCCTTATTTTATTAATTAAAATATAAATATTTGCCGCCGGCATATTGATTCTCGTATCGCATGGAGAAGGACAACGACGATATATTGCCCTATCAATATTTTATCCCACCTCTATCTAATATCTGCACGTATTGTAGTATGATTGTTTTGACCAAGCCCTGCATTTCCCCACAATTTTAATTCATCAAATAAAGTGGCCTGTATGAGTAGTAATTCAGAACTTACAGCTGTTTCATTAGAATGAAATTAAAATAACGTGAATTTAAGTGATCAAACATAACTGTAACAAAGTTTAATTTCTGGAAAGAAGAAGCATTCGCTCCAGTGGCCTTGTTCCACTACAATGGTTCTCGGCCCCACCCTTCTTCATACCACAGTAACATTAATAAAACTTCATTACATTAGAATTAGAACATTATTCAACACAGGCTCATTGGAAAAACGTACCTGTGGCAACATTTTTGCAGAACGCCACAAACTTACCTATATGTACATATCACTGCAGTTTCCAACAGAAATGAACTCTAGAGGCAGTAAAACAGCAAGAACTTTTAATTGTTTTCACACACAATAATGATCACAGGGCAGATTATGGATTAATAAAGACTTGTTTTCATGCGGCACCTTGCACAATATAATGTTATATGACCTCAAAACACTTTTTACCATAGTGCATGATTTGTAAACAAATATATTTTGGAGTTTGAATCACTTAACCAGCTCCATATGTTTCGGTTTTACTGACGTACTAAGCTTGCTCGGTATTGCTTTCCATCGGCTGTGGAGGTAAAGATGACAGCTCCCATGAGTCCACGCTCATTCACGCCATCATCTAGCTACGTCTTTGTTATTGTTTTGAATAAGTGACCTCTAATGGCGAAACTTACATACTGTGCCTTTAACAAAAATTCTTTCAATAGATTTATTTTTAGTGACTGATAACACTGGAGCAGATCTGTCATTCTACACCAAAGTCCCCTAGACAAAAAGACATACTGTATATGCAAAACATATTTGTCTGAACAAGCAAGTAAAATAACCATAGTAGCTGATTCTTCTTTTCTGTGTTTTTGGACATAACACTAAAATCCAGGTACAAATGATGCAAACATTAAGGGCTGGTTTCACAGACAGGGCTTAGACTAAACCAGGATTAGGCCTTAGTTCAATTAGGACATTTAAGTATAACTTTTATAAACGTGCCTTAGAAAAAAAACATTACTGGTGTGCATATTGAGACAAAACAATGGCAGTGACGTATTTTATGTCAGTGCAAGTTGCTTTCAGTTAAAACAGACATGCATTTTAGTCTGGGACTAGACTTAAGCCTTGTCTGTGAAACAAGGGGTTATACCATTCCTACCAAATCCGATGAGACCAATCAAACTATAAATCATTGATATAGACTTATAATTTCTTTGTGATGCCTGTTATAAACTGCTGTATATTTGGGTTCATTGTAGATGAGCTGGACAGAGAGAGGAGCAGTGAGAGGAAACAGTTTACATGGTGAATATGATGATGTAACAATGGCGGACAACACCCTCTACTGCAGCAGAGAAACTGGTAAGAAAGTGTACAGAATGTACAAAAACACAATAGTTGTTTTGGAATTATTTTGTTTAGTAATTTTATGAACGAACACACTACTAAAGTCACCAAAGGAGTTGCATGTGGCACTGCTCTGATGGAGGAGCTGGTAAAGTACCTTAAAAGGTCACACAGCCAGCTCATCTGCTAGTTTCTGTGAGAAAGACATGCAGAAAGTCAATCTCATGGCAGGAACAGAGGGCATTTCTAACCGATTAGGTGCACCTTTTCTACACATCTGACATGCTTATGAGATTGACTTGTTCTCTAGTCTGACACCTCTAGTTTATTTTGTGCTGTGAACATCGTGACCAAGAGCTAACTTCTTCATTCCTCTATTACGTAGTGGAAAGTTGTGGCTCATCTTTGTTCACTTGTGGTGGAAAGAAACACAAGTGTCCGCCTTGTTTTGCAGATTGACCACCTATCTTTGTAAATGTGCAATATCCTGCTGTTCTCAAAGATGGTTCAGTACCCTATTTGACTTCCTTTACATCCGTTTTTATTTCAATTTCTTCATTAATGATGGGTAAGTGCTGTTTTTTATGGTTAATTTAGTCTTCCGTGTCATTTGGAACATTATTTTGGCTCTTTTGCAATTACACAAAACAACAGCACTTTTTCTCATTGTGTGTGTCTCATTGTGACTGTGCATATTTTCTCCTTAATACGTCAAAGCTGTGCCTGATTCAGAATCAGCTGATGTCCTCAATCAAATTATAATCCTTATTTTAAAATGTTGCAATGTTTGAGGATGTAACCATGTACAGTAAATACAGCGAGGTCCAAATTTATACAAATTTATGCTTATATAAACTACTGTTCAAAAATTTGTACTTAGTACTATGTACTAAGGCTTCTTATTTGATCCAAAAATACAGAAAACAGTAATATTGTGAAATATTACAACAATTTAAAAGAACTGATTTTTATTTGAATATATTTTAAAATGTGACTTATTCCTGTGATGGCAAAGCTGATTTTTTAGCATTAATACTCAGGTCTTCAGTGTCACATGATCCTTCAGAAATCATTCTAATATTCTGATTTGCTGCTCAAAAAAACATTTCTTATTATTACCAATGTTGAAAACGGTAGCTGCCCGGAAACGGAAAGTACTGCATAATTAAGACAAATTTACGGCGTAACTTTTGGTAATTATAGTGTACCTATAAAGTACTTACATGTAAGTATAAGGGATCAGTATGTAACATTTTGGGATTAAAGGGGTAACAACCAGGAGAATTAACAAATTATTTATACTGTTAGTATTTTAGAACCAAGGGGTATTTATTCTACAATTATGATAGGGCCTACAACAATCTTACATTTGGGAGCAATTAAGAGAACATACACTGCGTACCATTTTTAAAAAAATAATAGTGTACCAATACATACTAGGCTTTTTAGAAATTACAGGGTACATATCTGTGCATTTATACAGTAATTTATCTATTTATTTTTTGATAGCAAAATTGTAGATGTTTTAGTTTGGGTTTACATGTTTCAAGGCAAGTAAATAAAACTATTGCAAAAAATAATGTTTTAAATACCGGGGAAATATACTCTTGTTCCATGTAGTTACAGGGTTGCATATGTTACACTTACCCTGTAACTACATGGAACAAGAGTATATCTCCCCAGTATTTAAGCAAACGTTGCAATAGTTTTAGTTTTCAGTGCACTTTTGTTAAAAACAATTACTGTATAAATGCACAGATATGTACCCTGTAATTTTTTTTTTTAAATTGCTCCCAAATACTTAGTTTAAATACTTACAGTATAAATAATTTGTTAATTCTCCTGGTTGTTACCCATTTATTCCCAAAACTTTACATATTGTTCCCTTATACTAACATGTAAGTACTTTATAGGTACACTATAATTACCGGAAGATACACTGTAAAAACGTTTTAATTACACAGTACTTTGTGGGTTATAATCTAAAGTGTTTCCATTTTAAAAAAAAAGCCCCGGCTTAAGTTAGCATGAGGCTGAACTTGAACTCTCCATTAAACTCTCTGCATTTTCTTCTGTCGTGCTACTTGTTTCTTCTTTCATCTGTTCAATTAAATTGAGCAAATTGAAAAAGAGGCCAACAGACAAATGCATAAAAACAAAATAACCAAAACACATCCCTTAAGACAGAAAAGACAGATAAAAGTCCTCAGTGGACATGTTTCATATTGTGGCTCTCAGCAAGATGACAGTCAAGAGGGGAAGTGGAAGTGCAAAAACACGCATCACTAATGCAGTGCAGGTGCCAGGCAATCTGACCCAGCCAGTCGAATTTCATCGGCATTTAAATACAACCCTGACTGTTTAAGCTTGGGTGATTATGTTACTATATGTGTCCGCAAATAGTGCTTAAATGATCTAATGATCCCTATGTCTGTCTGAGCTTCAGCGTTCTGTTGCTTTTTCCTCTTTAGGAATATATCAGGCTTGGGGGAGTTTCAGATTCAGATTGTTCTGTCAAGCGAAAGCAGGGTAAAGGGGTGCACATTAAGGAATTAGATGATCAGAAGGGAACTGTAAAACTACAGCTTTATGTACAGTACACACAGGATTCACCATTTTTACAACAAACACAATTGATCTATTAATTAATCAATTAAAATAAATTATAAGTGAGACTAAAATAACTGTAAACCACATCAAGCAGTAGCAGATCTCATAGTGTCTGAAACCACATGCCAGATTCGAAAACAGTAATTGGAGCTTAGAAAATAATGTGATGTAAAACTTGACGACGGCAATTTATTTCTGATCTCAGATTCAACACATTGGCGCATTCATTTACACTATTAGTTAATACTAGGTGTTTATAGGGAATTAATCCACAGTGACGTATTTAATAATAGCAATTCATATATGTGACCTTGGATCACAAAACCTGTCATAAGTCGCACGGGTTTATTTGTGGCAATAGCCAACAATACATTGTATGGGTCAAAATTATTGATTTTTCTTTTATGCCCAAAATCATAAGGATATTAAGTAAAGATCATGTTCCATGAAGATATTTTGTAAATTTCCTACCGTAAAGATATAAAACATTTATTTTTGTGAGTGAATGCAGCACAATCGCGACATAAATGGACAATTTTAAAGGAGTTTTTTTTTGTTGCACCCTCAGATTTCAGATTTCAGATTTTCAAATAGTTGTATCTCGGCCAAATATTGCCCTATCCTAACAGACAATACATCAATGGAAAGCTTATTTATTCAGCTTTCAGATGTATAAATCTCAATTTCAAAAAATTTACCCATGTGACTGGTTTTGTCATCCAGGTCACATACTTAAACTCTTAATCAGATTTATTAGTTGGTGATGCAGCAATCATTAATGTAGGGTTTAGTTCTTCATGAGTCATACAATAACTCAAGATTATCTGTGCATTAGTTAAGCGTGAATTAATGCATATTAGTGCACCATATAATTTTTGTTGTTGTTGTTGAAAGAAGTCTGTTGTGCTCATCAAAGCTGCATTTATTTGATCAAAAATACAGTAAAAACAGTAATATTGTGAAATATTACAATTTAAAATAACTGTTTCTATTTTTGTATTTTGAAACATATTTATTCATGTAATCACAAAGCTCTTTTTTTAGCATCATAGACTGGAGTCTTCAATGTCACACAATCCTTCAGATATCATTCTAATATGCGTATTTGCTGCTCAAGAAACATTTCTTATTATTACCAATGTTGAAAACAGTTGTCCTGCTTAATATTTTTGTTGTGGTGGAAAACGTGATTCATTTTTTCAGGATTTCAACTCAAAAGTTCACAAGAAGAGCATTATTATTATTTTTATTTTATTTGTTTTGATAACATTATAAATGTTAAATGTGAGTTAAATAAAAGTTTCATTCATCTATTGAAAAAAAAATATTAATAATAGAATAAATCTCACCAACCCCAAGACTATCATATGTATCCCCTGAGAAACATTTGAGTTGTTTGCAAGCGAACGCAACGTTTCTTGGGGGAATGCAATAGTTTTTGCAGGGCAATGGAGAAGTTTTGCAAGTGAACCTATAGGGGCTCCATAAAAAATAGTGCTTGAGTCGCAAAATATTCTATTTAAAGGCCTTGTTTACACTGTCAGTGAAATGTGACCCAAATCCGATTATTTGCTCATATATGACACAGATCGGATATGTTCTATGACAGTGTAAACAGGAAAAAAAACGCATGCATTCGGATATTTCGAGATCGGTTTCAGGCCTCATTCATATGTGGAAATAAATCAGATACAAATCAGATATGTGCCAATGCGATTGTCATGTAAACAGGCAGACCGGATTTTCTGAGGCATTAGGTAACGTCTCCACGGTTTAATGAGGAGAGCAATCTCGACGCGCATCTGCAAAGGGACGGATGGCCCGAAGAAACGTTTTGTCGTCATAGGAGAGGAATGTGGACAAACGTTGACACAACATATCAAAGGTTGGCTTGCTCATCCTAAAATTTCGGACACACTGCTCCTCGTTAAAGCCCGCCACAATGTGCTCACACCGTTCCTGAGAACTCTCTCGCACACAATAATTGAAGCATATGCGCAATGATGCAATGATGATGGCTCTTTTCGTCCTCCTCCGCCTCAAAATCATGGTGATGTTTGGCTATATCGCAAAGCTAGCATCAAGCATATTTCGCGTTTGTCCATCTGTGCAAGAATCCACTTTAAGCATGCACGATGTTTCAGATAGTATGGCAAGTGTAAACACATGAATTGGATATGGGTCACAACTGAAAGAACGTGTAAACGGACGGTCGAAAAAATCGGATATAGGCAACAAATCAGAACTGGGCATCAAGACCTGCAGTGTAAACGAGTCCTTAGATTAGGAAGGGGTTCCTGTGGCTGGTTGAAACATTATGCTTGACTAGTAGCCACTGGCTAGTGACCTTCTACTAGCAAAGGATGCCACAGGAAATCCTACATCTCAGCTGATAAAGTTCTCTGTTTATGCCGCTTTACATTGAAAGTGACATTTAGACCCCACTCTAAATACTTACATGAAATGTGTGTTGTTGAATAGAACATAGAACTTCCTGAACATAACTCACACCTGGAGGGAGAATGAGATAAAGTGTATGAGAATGTTATGCAAATGAGGTCATGTGGAAAGTGAGGTGGAAATGGGGGGTGGTTCAACCACAAAACAGTTGTCATAAATTTGGTGCAATGCCAAGTGTAGAGCAATAGAAGGAGAGAATCTTGCATATGAATCTTACCACTTGTTGCTCATGACAACAGGATGTAAATGTGGAAATGCATCTCGTTACATTTTTACACTAGTCTGTGGCTTTTTTTTTTGTTTGTTCTTTTGCAGGAAGTCTCTTTTTTTTTCATTTGTTGAGAAGTGGGGAATGTTCGCTTCTGTTCTGACAGCTGCAAACAGAAGCTAGCATTGTCTTTGCAAAGGCACACTTCCTCTCAATGAAGTTTGACTGTGGCTGGAGTACCCACAATTTTCAAACGGAAAAAGATACCTCCAAACCACATCACACTCTTTGTCTTTCTCTCCTTCTTCCCCTTTCTAGTATATTTATCAACAGAGTTATGCAGTTTTAGACCTTTGTAACTATGGCATAACGTAATACTTGTAGTTGTATCTCAGGCGACCGGAGGTCGAATCACAGCTGGAGTTCCCTCCTGTTGTTACCTCTCTCGTCTATATTGTCCTATCCAATAAAAGCCAAAAAATGTTGTACTTTAAAGTTCCTTAAAAGCAGGGCACAAAACAAACTTGCCATGTTATGGTGAATTGTGACAAATGTCCTGGGACATACAGTTACACGAATACATTTATTGACAAAACACTGTAACATGCGATTGGGTGGTTGTTAAAGTTTTATTTTATTATATTAACGTCACTGTCTCATTCACTAATAATTGCATGGATTATTTGTATTTATACGCACAGGAGAGCTTCTCACGAACATTTTCGCCTAATTCACAACACGTGTGTATTGTTCTTAACATGGATTTGTTCTTAACCTCATTCTGAGGGATCGTTTACACGATTCTATTTCAACTAACAATGAAAAAACATATTTTGAAAAATAAAGTAAAAAATACAGTCAAAAGTGCAAGTTTTTGAAAACAATCCTATTATCGTCTCCGTTTAAACTACAAAAACGCAAATTTGTGAAACTGATGACAGCATGCACATGCGTATTAAGTGTTTAGTCTAAAGGTGCATACTGTTTCTTTACAAAGTGACATCGCCAACTACTTATCTGTCATGCATAATACAGCATTTTTAGTCATTTTTGCAGATATGTGCAGTGAACAGGAAAAACTTTAACCAGGTAACCAGGATAACGCTCAGAGCTGCAGTGCAACACTAAAAAAGACTTTGCAATGAGAGACTGAATAAACAAGGCTTGTATAGGCAGAGTTAACAAGGGTAATGGGAAACAGGTGGTAATAATCAGAACATAATGAGTCTGGGCAAAGGTTTATGGGAAATGTAGTTCATGATGGAATGGCAAAGGACTAGGGAGGAGTGCTCTCTGGTGGAAATCAAGGGCACTCCAGCTGGTGGACAAGAATGAAACCCAAAAATTGTTTATTTTATTTAGATATTTTAATTGTATTTTAATTTAAGTGATAATTAAATAACAATGTTAGGGTAGATTTAAAGGATTAGTTCACTTCAGAATTAAAATGTCCTAATAATTTACTCACCCCCACTTCATCCAAGATATTCATGTCTTTCTTTCTTCAGTCGAAAAGAAATTAAGTTTTTTGAGGAAAACATTCCAGGATTTTTCTCCATAAAGTGGACTTCAACGGTTATCAACGGGTTTAATTGTCCAAATTGCAGTTTCAATGCTCAAATGCACGTCTTGCACTAGCTGTGATGCGCCACACATTACGTAATCATGTTGAAAGGTCACGCGTGACGTAGCAAGACGAACATTTGTGGTTAAAAAGTATATAGGCTATATATATATATATATATGAAGAGTTCAGATGCAAAAGCCTCTAAATGCCATCTGAAATTTTCTTATAGAATGATCATTTTTATCAAGCTTGTATATTTAAGTTCAGTAATTTCACTTAAATGACAATTAATATGTAATCTTCATTGCCATTTAAGTGAAATTATAAAAAAAAAAAAAAAATTATGACCGATCGTTTCGCTAGATATTACCCTTATTCCTCGGCTGGGATCGTGTAGATCCCTTTGAAGCTGCTTTGAATCAGCCATTTGGACCTTCAACCCGTTGATAACCGTTGAAGTCCACTATATTTCTTTTCGACTGAAGAAAGAAAGACATGAATATCTTGGATGACATGGGAGTGAGTAAATTATCAGGAAATTTTAATTCTGAAGTGAATTAATCCTTTAACTACTGATATGAAACACTATATTAACAGGTCCCATTAGTCAATATTAGTTAATGCATGAACTAACATGAACTAACAATGAGCAATGCATTTGTTACAGTATTTATAAGCTTTGTTTACATTAGATAATAAAATACAATTGTCCATTGTTAGTTCATGTTAGCTCAGGTCCATTAAATAATATGAACATATACAACTTTTGATAATAATAATGTATTATTAAATGTTTAAATTAAAACATTAACTAAAATTAATAAATGCTTAAGTCATTTTAATTGTTAACTATGTTAACTAATATTAACAAGTGAAACCTTATTGTAAAGTGTTACCAATACTATTAAAGCAGACTTTGAGAAACATCCACATTTACAATAAATGAATGCAGAGCCTATTAATTAATTGTCCACACTTTTTGGCCTGACTATTTTTGGACTGAATAGCATAAGCAGAAAATCTCCTTTTGACACTTCACCTCAGGAAATTAATGGAGTCTCATCACCCATCTCGGCTCCCGTGTAGAAAAACATCTGCATGGCGAGCCCTCTATTAGACAATCCCTCTGGAGAAGCAGCAGAATCCTGCGCGCCACAGAGTTCACCCTAGTTCAGCAGTAACGAATGGGGTGTTGACCTTTCTCAGCAGAGAACATCTAATAAGGTGCTTGTTTCTCAGCAGCCATGTGCTAAATCTGTACACTTGTGTGGAAAAAAAACAATTATATTGGGTATATTGTTTCATCAAAAGAAATCTGCTTTGGATTATTGTACATATGTGAGAATGTAACCTCTGATACATACAATCTGCTTACAAAAAGAGTTGAAAACGGGTAAAAACCCAATTTCCCCACCAGTCGACTAACACTCAACTATTTACTGTAGAGTTAGTAGGTGCAACGTTACTTATAGTCAACAGAATGTGTTAAAGGGACCATCAAAATAAAATGAAATCCAATCTTTTATTTGGAAGATATATGGCAACGAGACTCATAAGCCTTCAGGAGGCCACATGTGCTGAATCCACTGTTTTTCATCTGAGAGTATCTTTGAGTGTAAAGCGGCTATTACTGTTTATATGTGTTCTTTTGGCACATTGTTAATATAAAGCTTCTCCTCCCTGTTGTCTTCAGCAATGAAAGATTTTAAGGTGACAGTGCGGCGCACAGAGGCTTCTGAGAGATGCAACCTGAAAGGAGTAGTGCTGCTACGGACTGATTCTGATAGCCTTCTTCTGAAAGAACCTAAGACAGGAGAGGTTCTCTACGCCTGGCCCTACCGTTTCCTCCGCAGGTTCGGGCGAGACAAGGTATGGCTTTCACTGTGACCTGCGGTCAGTCATTTAATGATAGTGAGGCAAGCAGGGTGGGTGATCTCTGTGTGAGTGATGATACTGGAAAAAGACACTGTCTTTAGACAAGATGTTAAAGTGATGTCCACACACATGTGACAAACAAAATCCTACAGTGTTTCTTGAAAATAATTTTCTCCCAAAAATGAATACATTTGGAAAATAGAAAGCCATGTAAAAAAAAACAAACAAAAAAAACAGGTTAAGCTAGTTTGCTGGTCTCTGTTGCCTGGTTTAAGAGGGGTTTAGGCACTTTTCATTTGGTCAGCCTGGGAGACCATGTTAAGCCATCTAAGTCTAGCATACCACAATAGGCCAGTTTAAGCTGAATTTTTATTGTATTAAAATATGTTATAAACCATCACTGGCAATTATAGCTTTATCAGTCAGTAAATCTATAAAAGTACAACGTTTTTTTTTATTAATTATTTTTTTATTAATGCTTTTATTTAGCAAGGATGCATTGCATTAATCAAAAGTGACAGTAAAGACATTTATAATGTTACAAAATATTTATATTTCTAATAAATGCTGATCTTTTAAACTTTCCTTTTATCAAATAATTGTGTTTTTTAACATTGATAATAATAATAAATGTTTCTTGAGCAGCAAATCAGCATATTAGAAAGATTTCTTAAGGATAAATATTTCAAAATATTTTACAGTTTTTATAGTATTTTTGATCAAATAAATGCAGCCTTAGTGATCATAAGAGACCTTTCAAAAATATATATAAAAAAATCATGCATTGCTTTTGAGAATTTAATTGGAAAAAAACATTGTCATTTCAACTGAAATTACATTAAACTGACTTAAACAAATTAGTTGAATCTCGAATAACTTTAAAAAAAAAAAATGTTTAAAATGGCTTACCTTATTTTGATGAGTTGAAGTAATGAAAAACACATAATTGTCATGACGGATTGACCATGTCATTTTTTGCAGTGTATTTACTACTAATTTGACTTCTAATTACACCTATAATTTCTCAATAAACAGGCAACATTCTCCTTTGAGGCTGGGCGAAGATGCGACTCTGGGGAAGGCAACTTTGAGTTCGACACAAAACAAGGCAACGCCGTCTTCCAATCCGTAGAGGCCGCCATCAATCTACACAGAGTCCATTTACCTGTGAAGCAGATAGCAAGTGTGGAGCGAGATCCCATGTCTTCTTCACCTCGAATGAGAGCTGAAGAGTCGTCTGTCTACAGTATGGTGAGTGAGGGAGCAATCAGAGATGGTCTCAAACAACCCCAGAACCCTCAGCTTACCAGACTTGAAGCCCCTACAGACAAGCTTCTGACAGGGGTCAAGAGTCTGAACCTGGACACCAGGCCTCCGCCGCGTAAGAACCAAGTCAAGAACTTCCGCAGCTGTCCCTTGGCCAACACAGAGGATGAGATGTATTCCCGGGCAATGGCGCCGGATCCAGATCGGGCTAGTCCAGGGGAGAAGAGAGAACCAAAAGACAGACGTTCCACATGCTCCAACCCCGAGGACTCAGACTACTCGCTGCCCTTTGACACCATTGCCAAGAATGTTATGGTAGACATTTTGTCCGCATCAAACCCTCCACCCGCTTTAGTAGAACCCAGTTGTGAAAATGACAAGAAAGGCAACGTAGAGAACACAGAACCGCTTTATGACATTATAGATGAAACTGCTATCAGAACCCGTTTCACGAACAAAAAAACTAAATCTTACAAAATGGAGCACATCTATGATGAACCGGAAGGTTGCGGTGTGGCCCCAAGTGTGCCTCCATCTCTCTATGATGAACCGGAGGAGGTCAAAGGGCACGCTTGGAAGATGTTGGGGACAGTAATGGACCCGAGTGGTCACGAGTACCCGTACAACGCTTCTGTCGATGACTACGCGGTTCCTAAACCTCCAAGAAGAGCCTTGCTGTCAAAGCAAAAGGACAGTGAGGAAGAAGATGGTTCACCATATGATAACATCATGGTGAAAGTAACGCAAAAAAATAACTAAGAACTGCTTCAGAATCTTATATATGAGAACCATAATGATTGGTGATGCTCAGTTATGTGGCATCACCACTACAGAGGACAATGAAGTGTGTGAATGAATGAATGAATGAATGAATGAAATATTTAATCAATTAATATGCCGAATGGATAATAGTTATCAGAGTGCTTTACTGTTCTCCAAAAAGCTTTGATCCATGGAAGCTTGTTTCCACTGGGGGGAAAATAAAATAAGTAATTGTAACAATTCAAACTTTTTTTTTGTGAGTTTAGATCTAAGATATAAAATTGCAATTTTGACTATTTATCGAGCTTAGGGTTTATAACTCGCAATTTTGACTTAATTACGTTATCGAATTCCAAGCTTATAATATTCTGTTTGTTTTTTTCTGAATTGTGTGATATAAACTCGGAATTGCGAAAAAAGTCAACTGATGAAGTTGAAGTCAGAATTGCGGGAGATAGAAATTTGCAATTGTCAGAATTGTGAATTGATATCTCACAATCCATACTTTATAACTGGCAAGTTTATAAATTAATTGCAAGTTTATATATTTTTCAACTCTGAGAAAAAAGTCAGAATTGTGTGACAAAAAGTCGCAATTACCTCCAGAGCAAAAAACTGAATCTTGTGCACTAATCACCCACAAACCAGTTTAACAAATAACTGTGCTAAAATGGAGCTGTCTCAGGAATGTTTCAACTGTCATTCTTTTAATCACAGACACACTCCTTTTTATGTAAATTAGGCTCGTTATAGCACATTATTCACAAGTGGCATTTGTCAGTGCGATTAACGTTGCACTGTATTAATCATGTGTAAATGAAGTGTTCATGAAGTGTGAAATAACCAGACATCTATTCGGATGAGCCCACTTTTGGATTTATAAAGAACACCCATAATTCAGATTATCCAGAAGCAAAATTAGTCAAAATAGGGTTGCACAATGAATATTCCTTTTATTGAGTGCAAACACACCTCTTTTTTTAATGTAAATTAGGTTAATTATAGATGGCACCTTAGTCACAACACACATCGCTATTTGCCGGAGCAATTGACGTTGCATTATGTTGATCAGAACAGTTATTTGTAAAAAAGAAAAAAAATGATTCAGATGAGCACACTTTTGGATTTTTAAAAAGCACCCATGATGTAGTTTAACTAGACGCTAAATGCACTAAAGTAGCGATGAGTATTCTTATTTAAGCACAAACACTCCTTTTTTATGTCAATTAGGTTCATTGTAAACTCTTATTCACAACACGCATCACTATTTGTCATTTGTGAAATCGTTGTGTTATATGTTCATTTTACTTGCCAAATTTTATTAATTTAGACAAGCCCACATTTGGCTCTTTAAAGAGCAACTGCAATCCAGTTTAACCAGTTGCTAAAGTAATGATGCAAAGTGAATATACATTTTTTTTAAAAGGTCAAACACCAATTTTTTTACTCTTTTATATATATATGTGTGTGTATGTATACATGCATGTATGTACAGTATGTATGTATACTGTACATGTAGGCCTATTCAGATGAGCATCCACAATCCAGTTTAATTAGGCTCATAGATAACGTATTATTCACACAACTTTCGCATTTTAAAGAGCTAACTCAGGTGTGTGAATCAGTACAAAAAAGTATAGCAGATTGTGATAGTCTGATGTATCCTCCACAACCTAGCACTTAGAACCAACCAGCAAGATGGGGATTTATGCTACGCATTTGCATTCAGCACAAATTATGTGGGCGTGTTTGCACTATTAACTAATTTGCATAACCACAACTGCACAAGGGTGTAGTGCATTCCTCGTGAATTCCTCACTAAGTGTCCAAGTAGCAACCATATCTACTGTGACCTTCACTATCTACAAAGGAGTAGTTGATTTTATCCGGTTGTAAATCAAAGGGTAATTTAGCTTCAATTGAACACGCGGCTCTAATAGCCCTGCTTCTCTTTCCTTGTTTTGTTCTCATTTCAGCGGGACTGTGATGGGAGCTCACACAGGTAATTAAAGTTCTGCAGATCTCTTCCAAAATGACTCCCATTACTTAATCCTCTGCTCGCTAATGATGGACAAGGGAGTTCCGCCGAGTGTCATGGTTTTATTCAGGCCAGACTCTGACTTTCCCTCTCACAGGCTTCCTATTTTGAGGAGCACATGAATAATAATAACTTGACTTGCAGAGGAAAACTGGGGCACTGTTAGGATGCTGCTGGGCTCCCTGCTTGTCACGGTTCATGAGTCCCACTCTGTCTGGAGACTTTTAAAAGTCTGAAAACACTTTACAGCTTTTTTCAATTCAGTTTTTGTTCCTTGTTTCAGAGCACTCCAGATATATGAACTGTGTCACATGTGAAGTGATTTGTTTTATGTATTTTACTGTACATTTTAAATGCACACAGCATATCGTTGTAATTAGTTCAGATGTCAATTTAAAGGTATTTTCCGCTATCAGA
This sequence comes from Leuciscus idus, assembly GCA_021554675.1. NCBI lineage: Eukaryota > Metazoa > Chordata > Actinopteri > Cypriniformes > Leuciscidae > Leuciscus > Leuciscus idus. The sequence goes on along the minus strand of CM038639.1, from coordinate 16,091,990 downwards.
CTGCAGAGGACAGTAGACTAGGCAGGATGTGGCGGGAGTCTGCTACTGGAGCGGTGCAACTGAATAAAGCAGTGCATACAGTACACACTGATGCACTTATTCTAGATTTAGGAGTCTGGTGTGAGATGAGCTCTTTGCTGAAATGCTGAAAAAGATGAAAGCTTTGCTGAGCACTGACTCTATATGGCCTAGTTCCTTGATGTGTAAGATAGTTTGTTGAACACCAGGGGGCACTGTTTCTCCTCAATAGGGAAACTCTACAAAACCACTGCGTTGTTGGAGTCATGGTGTGCATCATTGGTGAGAGAGTCAAAAGCTTCAGATTTTTTTAAATATTTTTTTTTATATATATATATAATAAAAAAAATCTTATTGTTGCACAGAAATCTACTTGATGTATTCAATGGTATGTCTCAAATTATTAATGGGGAAAAGAATCAACTCAAATAACCGAAATGTGCACAGTGCTCCCTTGCACTAAATAAGAGCACAGCATGCTTATTTTAGGTGGAGATCATGAGCCTCATGCCAAGTTATGTTTCACACCCACAATTCCTTTGAAACAGACTTGACACTAAGTCTAATGTTGAAGCTCTGAAAACAGATATTTCAAATATTGGTTGTTTCAGATGTAAACTGCAAAAGACCGTCCCCATCTGACACTGACAATGAAAGTAGTATATATAGAAACTGATATGTATATATACAGTATATAACGACATGCTGTAGACATATCTAAAACATTACAAATCATCCAGATGCTTGTAAATATATAGCATTTTTTTATTATTTTTTTTTAGAACCCAAGCCATGGAGAAAAACAAACAGAATAATCAAGTTTCAAAAACATATATGTTAAGATGACACTGTGACCGGCCCCATCACACTATTTCTATAGTGTAGGTATAGCCATAGGCTTGAAGCTAATATAAAGGTTGCCTGTTAAATCCCATTCAGCAGAGAACAGTTGAGGTACTGAGTTTACACACTGTAAAAAAAATTGCTGCGATAATTTATCACAACTTAAAATCCAACATTGTTTCAACTTTAAAAAGTATGTGTTCATGCTTGACTTAAAATATTAAGTTTAGTTAACTTTAGTTAAGTTGGATATTCAAGTTATCTCAACAAATTTTAAGTTGTTATAACTAATCGCAGCCACATTTTTTACAGTGCAGTCCTGCTCAATCATATTTGTTCCCTTGAGCAAAACACTTGACCCCAGGTTATCCCACGGGTAATGTGCTCACAATTAGTGCACCGTAAGCCACTTTAGATGAAAGCATCTGCTAAAATGGCAAATATCTATCTGGAATAATAAACTGCTTCCCATATGCAAATATGAGCTTGTTTTCTTTTTCAATGGAATTACAAACTCTTGGTATAATTTGCCATATAACATATTTAGTACATGTATTGTTGAAGAGCGAGAAGCGTGCCTTCCAATGCTGATAACCCTACTTTAAAGCAATTGTGTCTGATCAATAAATACATGAGGATGTGCAGCGTTCAGTGTCTTGAAGTGGTTAATTGGCTCCAGTGGATCCAATTTACCAGTGGCACTTTCTAATGATAAGCAACTACCTATTAGAATGGACCAAACTAACAGCCGTTTCATATCCAGGAACAACGCTTTTTAAATTCCAATTCATCACCATTGATTACACCAATGACAATATAAAGATTCTTATGCAGGCTGTGGGGTTGTCGGTTGTCATGACCCTATGCGCTTATATTTGCACTTGAGCGTGTTTTATTCTCTTTCATGAACGGAATGAGTGAAGAAGCCTTTGTTTTTTATTTCACTCACTGTACGGTCATATCAATGTGTCCATTGCTCTGATATTTCAAACTGACTCTCGCATCGGCTGGTTCAGTGACATCGGAAAATGGAAAGAATTTCTTTTCCAACACCCTGGCGCAGCGCAATGCTGTTCTGACAGCTTAATGTATGGCATTTAAAGCCATTTCACCAAATGACTTCTACTCTCTGCACTGCGTATCAAGCAGGATGACAGCAAAGTAGGGGTCACTGTCACTTAAAAGATATATTGGTACGTATTTGCATAAAGTGTACTGAGTGTTAGAAACGTCCTGTGATATGATGCTGAGATTAATTTTTTTATTTCTCCAAATGACTAGTTGTAGTATTGCAATACTAGACTCACAGTGAAGACATCAAGATCTAGTGAATAACAGTTTGAAACTGGAAAACTGCTCTGTGCAATCTTTGAATCTAGGCCTATATGGTGATTCAAGTTATAACAGCCTACATTTACAAGTAACTTTTCACCTCTTTATTAGCTCAGTTGGAAAGGCGTTATACTGTTATGAAAAATCCTGTGTTCTCATGTAACACGCATGTTTATAGAGTCTAATGATGAGGTCACAGAAAGGGAACGCTCTGTCCTCATGGAACTGATGCTGCCAACCCAATCAGCTTTATTTAAATTACATCTAAGCCCAAATAAACATACTGAACAAAACCTGCCTACCTGATTAATTGCTGTGCCGAGGTGAATAGCAGCAAATAAACACAGAGTGCAGACCTACATTAATTCATGAGTTCACTCTTACATATAAGTATAAAATATGCGTATGAGGCGTGCTGTCTGAGGAGATGCCTCCGAGCTCAGAATCTGGCCCGAACCCAGAGCACTGGCTGGGATAGGAATAATCGAGAGTGAGGAGTTGGGCTGGAGGAGAGATGCTGAAAAAGCTTTTGTGGAACAGAGGTAAATATGCTCCATATTATACTGTAAGCCTATATAAGCCTCCTCTCGCACTGATATATACAGTATATATTAGGGCTGGGGGAATTAACGCGTTAATCTTTGCGATTAATTTGAGATGTTTAACGCATTACAAAAAAATAACGCAATTGACACAGCACCTTTTTTTTTTTGCCTCGTTTTAATGATTTCCTGTTGCGGCTGCTATTGAAAAGGCCGAAAATATGCCGTCCCGCCCCTCTGTGTGCAGCGATCAGGTTTCATTCTCGCGCAGCTTGTTTAGTAACTTCACAAGCGTGTCTTTTAAGCTCCGTGTGTGCGCCGTTCTCTTTGTTCCGTGTGTGTGTGTCGGCGCGCTGAACTCTCTGCTCAATGTTCCGCTCTCCGTGTTTGCGCTGCACATTCTGCTCTGTCGTTAACGGCCCAAATGCTCGAATTATGTATCGATCACGCACTGGAAAAGCAAAGTCCGCTCAAATAACGTGCAATTTCTCAGTAGTAGAGTTATGTTTGCTGAGCTGGTATAGCCATGCTGGGCAACAATGGTAAAATGACCTGCTCTGATCACATGCTCTGGGAATAATAGCTTTGTATGACTATACTTTATTTTGATAATTAGTCAAAAATATAAATATATATATATATATATATATATATATATAATCATTATTATTAGTGAATGATGTCCTGGTTCAATAAAGACCCGCGAGTGTTAATTTTAAGGGTTAATATAGTTCTAGCATTCGTCTTGTTGTTAGGCTTTGTAATTGACTATTTTCCTCAAATGTATTTTTCTGAAGCATTAAGACAATCAACAAGTATGATCAAATCAAAACCAATGACATTCGTGTCCATGCATTTATTTATTTGGTAAGTCACTATGTAATAAGCAGAATCATTTTCAGTCAGTCGGTCACTATCACAAAATAAACCAAAAGCTGCTTCACATTGGGGTCCTGATCACCCTGTTTGAGTTCATTTTGTAGCATAAGCTGGCTGTACATCATACTTTTCATAACTAATTGAAAATGCATTACAACATAAGCTATAAAAGATTGGTAATGGATGTTCTGATGCTTTTGAAAGACCTTCCTATGAGATTATACAGAGAGCAAGTTTTTAATGGCCACAAGTAATGGCATACAAAATTTCTAGTATCTACTATTTATAAACTGTATTAATACAAAATCTGCCATTTGTGAATACAACCTTACAGTAGATAAAAAAATATGCATAGTTTTATGCATAAAGCCCCATTCCTTATAGAGGGGCAGAGAGGGGTCCTGTGCAAATGTCGACCGTAAGAGGGCCACTGACCCACTCTGCCAACTCCCCCAATCCTTACACAACACGCCAACACGACTCAAATCACATTACCCCTAACTCACATTACCGCTCATTGTGAGAGTTCTGCAGACTGACAGGTCAACACCGATTGCCACTGGCTGTGTGACACAAAAAGAGAGAAAAAAAAAGAAGAAAAAAAAAAAGAAGAATATCGTTGCACGGAGAGCAATGGCCGCAATTCAGAACCTACGCAGCATGAGGACAATTATCCCCATTTTTCAGCCTCCCACTCCTCCCCCTCCTCCCCCCTCAGCTCAGTCTCCTCCAGCTAGAACGAGCACAGGAGGAAAGTGCCAGAACGGTCTGCGTGACACCTGCATCTATTACCCCACTGCAGTTCTGCTCAGTGAGACGACCAGTGCTGCGCTCGCAACAACACGACTGGAGCCGCCGCGCTTCTGTTTGCATAAAGCCCAGTGTGAATAGCATCAAGCCGTTTTAACCAAATGCTTGTTTAGAAATGGCTACGGGCAAATTCCAATTGTAAGCGAGCATCCCTATGCCCTACTCACTCCGAAAGGCAGAGTCCTTGATGTAGGGATTTGGAGGCAGCAGGGCACTAGTATGTCATTATGTGGCCATTTGGAACGCTCTTGGCGAAGGGAGACAACATGAAAGACAACAGCTGCGTCCTATGCATACTTCCATACTATATAGTAGGCGAAAAACAATATGTGAAATTAGTAGTTTGTCCGAATTCATTGTATTCATTTAACCATAGGCAAAAAGTACCCGGATGACCTATTACTTCTGTCGAGATTCTGAAGTGTGAACTCTGAACACTTTACTATCCTAAGAGGCCATGGGAGAGGATTTGTGAATGGCAGTGAAGCAAAGCAACTGATGCAATAGGTCTCACAACAGTGTGGCAGATATACAGTAGAATGTCCAAATTTCATTCATACTACACACATTCATACTATAAAGAACAAATGTTTTTAATGTTTGCGAAGCCAAATGTAGTCCCGACTATACAGTATGCGATTTTGAATGTGATTTTCTCATTACCTTCACCTGTTTTCATGACAATGCAGCATGGTGTCCATCTCCCATTTAGAACAGGAATTTCTTATAACTGCTGTTTATATAATTGTTGCAAATAGACAAATATAGATAAAATAGACATTGTATATTAATTAACTTTTTAAAATATGCTTTATATGTGTGTATTCCCTCTCTGCTCTCAACATTAAAACTTTCCGTCTCTTCTTAGAACCCTGCAGGTAGTAATTTCCCTAACGTATATATAATTAAATGCATTTATTACCTATGAAACTTATTTAAACTTCAAAACAAAATAACTTATTCTGTTTATACATTAATTCATGTATATTTTCATGTAATTTATAAACAATTCCCCCAAGGACTCGCCAGCCTGGATCACATGACCATAAATGATACAATTACTTCCTTGAAGTGATGATCGCATGCACTCTTAACAGAATTGTGGAAGGGCCCTTTGTGAAGAGATTCAGTTGTTCACTTTCTTTTGGAACTTTTATCATTTCCCAGGTGTGCGGATGAAAGGGAATGAGACGTGCCAGGTGGCCGATGTATGCAAATCCATCCTGTTTTTTCATTATTCAGTCATGTGCGCATGTGCAATTTGAGCACTTTAAGGGTGAATTTCTAACAGTGTTGTTGCACCCTTGAAGGGCTATTTGGGAATGAGATGCAATTTGTGGGGCGTCCACTTCCCGAGGTTCTCTTTCAAGTGCGCAAAAATGCTGTTTGGAACATGGCACGTCTCATTCTCTTTCATCCACACACCTTCTGGGAAATGATAAAAGTGAGAAAGCGAGGGAACGGAAGGCTGAGGTGAAAATACAGGTATTTCACCCGTCCCTCCTGCAGAGGCTTGTCATCATAAACACAGAACAGGTGTCAGTTCACACCTGTTGCCTGTGTGCAGTCTGCTCCCACAGCCAAACCCTACCAGCCCTGCCAGAATACCAAATTGATTAGTATTTCACGCTCGGTGACTTTCTGCATTCTGCTCAGTACCCCAGCGATGCCTTCTGGGCAGCGTGTAGTGATGTCTATGTCAAGTCTGCGGTGATGTTTACCGTGCAGGGTGAATGAGAATAACGTTCAATGCATCTGGAAAGACAAAACCTAGTAAGCTGCCTTGCTACCACTGCCACTACAGAAGAAAGGATTCATTTGAAATGCAAAATACATCAAATCTATGCGTCATGCAAATAGTGCTCTTAGGTGCTATTCGAATATTTGAATCGTCTCAACTCATGCAATATAGAAATGACACAATACTCTCTATTGAACATAAATATCCAAGGCGCAGGCTAATTTACAATCATCATTTCTCTCAATTTGTCGTAAGTGCTGTAACCCTGCCAATATGGCGGTAGTTTTTTTCTTTTTTTGTAAAAGAGCAATAGCATTCCACTTAAGTTAAACTTTTTTAACTTTTTTTCTATGGAATGTCTATGGAAGTTAATATTGACTTTTATATACGGAAGTTTCGATAGATAGATAGATAGATAGATAGATAGATAGATAGATAAAAAATTGCAATTATGAGAAATAAAGTCACAATAACTAGTAATACAGCCAATAAGTGAAATATAAAGTGGCAACATGAGAAAATTTGTAGTTGCAAGATAAAGTCGAAATTGCCTTTTTATTTATTATACTCAGAGATAGAATACTTTGAAAACCAGAAGAAAATCCAGTCCTGAAATTTTGACTGTCACTGTGATTCACATTGACATTAAAGGTCGAAAGTTAAAAGTGTTTGATACGGCTGCGGCATTTACACTTCCTAGGATAATCAACCAACAAATGGTTTACCTGAAGTTGTCACTGCATATTAAGCTTAGCTTAGAGTGAAGAAAGTATTTTAACACAGAAAAAATACACATCACCTTCAATATAAAGGAAAACGCTTTATTTAACTATTTAAACAGTATTTTTGTTCAGCTGATTTACTTGAAGTATATTATTCATGAAAAACTTAAGAGAGGGCAAAGAGAGAGAGAACATTATGCCGTGATAAACAAAAGAAGGCTCTAACCAATGGCTATGTGTCCATCTAAATTCGAGACAATGCGTCCCATGCTGCCATTCTGCATTCTCTAGCATCTGCTTAAGATCATCCCCAGGCTTTTGCTCTTCATATGCTGCCAGACCTCATCTTGCCTACAGTTAAGCCAGACCTCAAGCTCACTAACCAGAGAAAGATCCACCATGACAGTGAACTGATAACTTTGGTCCGTTTCACTCTTGGCAAGACTCTTAAGCACAGAGCTCGGTCCCAGCCTTATTTGTTGGACCGGGCCTGATCTTTATCATTGACTTGTTATCCCTCTCCAACAAATGACAGTGGGAAAGAGGACCAAGCCTCCTCATCCCTGTTTACTGAGAATAATTGAGCCCTGGCTCTTTCCTGGTCTTTTCCAGCGGATTCTCCTTGAGCTGCCCCCAAGGGAAAGCAGGCAGGAAATGAAATGATAACATCCATCTGCACCTGACGAAGAGAAGAACTGGGAGGTAAAAAGAGTGGGAAAAGAGGAAAGTTTCTCATAGGAAATAAAAATCGCAAATGAGATCTCTTTAATATCGAAGTTGCTTATCTTGGACAGCTATGAGATGAAATGAAGAGCTAATAAAGAATTCTGCTTTTCAGATTTTCCAGTGTGAGTAATTGAATCATTCATTCAACATGAATCATTCAGGAACTAAATACCACTACTGTGTGGTTTTCTACTGCGGCTTTATTCAGAACTATTTTTGACGGTGAAGCAAAAACATCTGAAGTAACTGGGAATATTGTGACTACGGTCATGTTCACACCTGAAAGTCTGCACCAAGGACCGAATCAAAGTTCATGTTTTGATACATTTTATACATTCGGTCATTTTTGGTTTGGTTTCACATTGCAATTATGCGAGCGCACTTAAGAACTTTACATGACATACTTGCGTCCTGTCGTCATCATCTATATGGGCTGCATCTTGACATTGATTGGTCTGTAAACGGATGTGTGTCTGACGTCAGCGTATTGTCAATTCGGAGGGTGACTTTAAAAAAAAAGAATTAATGAACAGACGCATATCGTTGCCTCTATAGTGTTATTATTACGGCATTTCTACCTGCAGCACCAACTATACTAGTTCAAAGTCACCAAATGAATGTCCTCGTTGTGCGAACATTTTATCGCCGCCGGCAGGAAAGGAGGAGAAGGCTGCAAGCAATCCTGCGAGAGTCCGAACCATACAGAAAATGCTTTCACACTAGAAACGAACCAAACATTTGTTCCATTTGATTCGGACCGAGACTACCTCTTTTCGTCTGACCAAGTTTCGTCTGTTTGGTCAGGAGGTTTCACACCTGTAATTTTGATTCGGATCAAACTGAAAAGTCAGAAAATCCGGACCAAACAAGGTAGGTGTGAAAGGGCTCTAAAATGTGAGTTATTCAATATTAACTTAGTCTTTATATAACTCTACAAAAGGGTGTCAAGTCTGGTATCATCCTAAAAATTTAACAATTTTAATTTTAATTTTGTCTTTTTGTACTTTGACAGCTTAAATAAAGTTTACAATACTTAAAAGGAAATATCCTAATTCACACCAATAATGTAAAAATTTCATATTTGGGTGAACTATCCCTTTAAAGGAAAAAACTTTTGAAAATGTAAAACTGAGAAGTATTCTGAGCAACAAAAGAGCAACCTATGAGCAATATAATTTTCCTTTTGAGTGGGAGGCAAACATGGTAAATGAAAGGAGAGAAAACGAAAGAAAGGCTGGGAGATTTGTAAATGTGACTAAAAAAAGCTACCAACTGAAGATGCAGTCACGCAGAAGGAAATACTTAAATTGTAAGAGAAAAAGAGTGAGTGGAGAGCAAGCATACTCCAGGGTCTTGGCCTGGCTTATGCCAAACTTTCGTAAGAATGTTGGAGATTTCCATCCGTAATCTCCCCTATTAATAATGTATATTAGTCCCATTAAATCCTCACTTCAGAAAACCACTTCAACTGCTTCCCTTACCGTTAACGTGAATGCTCCTTCTGCTCCCCTCTAGCAACCTCACACACACACTTTCTGTGGAATGGAGCGTGAGAAAGTGTTTGTGTGTGTGTGTGTGTGTTCGGGTAGGTGGCTTCACCATCGACACATCCTCTCCATCTGGCAGCGCTCCTGCATTGCTCCTTGTTCGTGGCTATTTAAAATTTCAGTAGCCTGTCGCCTTGAGTAACACAGAGCAGTGCTGTAATGAGGACATGAGGGAGGTTGTATTGATTTACTCTCTTGCCCATTGTCAATCATTGGGGCTGGGATATGTGCATGCAGTAGAGGGAACCCAGACCTGTCGCTAATGCTAAATGGCATAGCCCATACTTGTTTGCCTATTAAGCTACTCATGTTATAGTGACTGTAACACTGTTAGCCACTTCTATGACTACAGCACTATAATACATTTACAGAGCAGTGCATGTAAATTTGCACAAAAAAAAAAAAAAATTCTGTGCATGTATATTTGCATTATGTATCTCAGACTAACATATGTACCATGCTGGCATGCATTTGTTTGTATGCAGAATGCAAATGCACGGAAGTGGCCATGAGAATACCAGGAGTTGTCCGCCGCCTTTGCATCCTTGGTTTGAACCAGCGCATCCAAAACCAGTCTCGGCTGGCTCACAGTCTTTTCAAAGACTTCCTCCCAGTGCAGAACATTCATAAAGAATTCATGCAGAAAGATAAAAATGCAAAAAAGAGCCATAATGAAGTTGTGACCGGGGCAAGTGAGCATCTAAGGGTGTAGGAGTCAGTGGCTGTATTAAATATAATGAGTCTATTTCTCCTGTATGCTGTTGAGACACATGAAAATAATGAAATAAATGAGACGCAGTAAGGATTTCGCCTTGGAGCTTGTGTGTTCAGCAGATGAGACCCCTCACTAAGATGATAGATATAACAGTAAAGGGCCGTTCACACAAAGGACTTTAGCTATAATGATAACTATAAAGGTTTAATAATCATAATGATTCTATGAAAAAATTCCACACCACAACTATAATGATAACGACAGAAACAATATCATTGGAATAACTTTTTTTAGCTGATGAACAATAAAAACATTGACAGCCAGTCAGAATCCACCAGTCTTTAAAGAGCTTTAAAGAGACGACAAAACTGTTTTTAATAAACCCAAGATCATTATGCGTTGGTGTGGATGCTAATATAGTTATCTTTATATTTATTGTTCTTGATGTGAATGGGCTGTAATACAAGCTGCACATCAAGACTAAATCTACAATATGCTAATCTATATTTGACAAAGAGAATCAGAAAAGCATAAACTACGAAGGAAACGATAAGGGTAGGTAATTTTGGAGTGGCTAGCAATAGCAAGTAGCTTTGAAAGCACAAGATCCAACCCTCTTCCTTTCAGAGCGTCTCAAAAGCTACGCCTCCTTCAAAACACATGAACGCACACAGCAGAGTCTGCAAAGCGTCACGAGACGGCATTTAAATTATGTCTCAAAGCACATAACATTACAATAATAATGAACGTAAACAACTTACAGAGCTCTTGTACCACCTGACTGCTGCAGATTCATTTCGGAATTGTTAATGTTGCCATAGAAACACACAAATTCGAGATTGAGGATGAGAACAGCTCCGGGTAGATATGGGATTGACTCTCTTTTGCAGCCTGTCTCTAGCGGCCAGTCAACGAATTGCAGTTTAAGTCACTTCCGTGTTGGATTCAAGAGAGAGCCAGGAATGTTGCCGCTTGAGTAAAATACAAAAGTGGAAGGGATTTTAAGAATTCTCCAGAAATTTGCATTTTATATATTCACTATCAAACACATTCAAAAGAATAGGTTTTCTTTTTGACATGAGCGTTAAACACCCTAAATGTGCATTTGGATTTATATACGTAGAACAGTTTTACGACATAGTCAACTTCGGACCAACCTGCTTTGATTATCTTTTACAAGGTCAGTGTCATAAAGTTTTAAGATTTCCACGAGAGCCAGTGCTCAGCTGTGTTTGGAGTAAATAACGCTGATAGACTTTTAACAGTCTCCTTTTAGACTGACCCTGAGTTTTAAGTGTTATAGACGAGCTATAAAAATAATAAATAGGCGGATATGATTAACGGGGACAATAAAAGCATCAGCCATGGACAGTAAAAGCCAGGGCAACAAGTACAATATTTGTTTGATGTTGACTGGCATAAGAGAAATAACGTTTTTATTTCATTCATTTAACAAAAAACTACATAAATCAAGTATTTCATCCCTGTTGACTTGATGATCTACCAGCATTTTGTATCAGCCGGCAGCTTTTCATTCAGAGTGACTCCAAGGCTTTTCGCACTGCACTTAACCTTGGATTAACGTCTTTTTAAACCCAGGCCAGGGTTCAGGTCGCTTTTAACTCTGGGTACAGGGTTTAGAATGGCTCTGGGTTAAGTGTGAAAATACCATTATGGTAAGCTACTTGCAGAAATAGTCATAAAGCAGTAACCTCAGGTTAAATGTCTTACTTCTGGGCATAACAGTGACAGAGCACAATTATGTTCTCAGTAGTCTCTAGGATCGTTTGCTCCAAATATAAGCAAATGGATTTTTGTGGAACCTCTCTCCTATTGCCCCCTGGCAGGACCCCTATCCTCCATTTTCCCCCCTCTATCCCTTAGATTTTTGCCTCTGCACAGATAGTAAACAGCTATCGGAGGTTGAATCATCTGCTGTAAAATTGCTTTTCATAGCAAGCCAAGCCTGGTGGCAGTGCTGGAGCATCTCTGTGCCCTGGAGCCAGATTTCTCCTTCTCTCTTTCAGTTTTTTTTATTTTTATATGTCTCTCTCTTTGATCTTTCTGATGAAACACATCCACTCAGATGTAAACAAGTACATGATATAGTCATCATGATATGCATATACTTGTGCTTAAGTGTGGAACATACTTATGTTTATATAACAAAATATAGCATTTTGCTGAGTATAATTAGATCCAGAAAATGAACCCATAAAAACAACCCATTTGAGTATTATTGTAATATAATACTGGCGATGGTTGTTAATTCTTGTTGTATTGAGTGTGCAATAGTCAATTACGACTTTTAAAACTGAGATTATTAAAATGTGGTGAGTTTTATGTCAAGTTATGGTCAAGTAATATTCAAGTTATGGTCAAGTTATGGTCAAGTTTAGTTTTCAAGTCAAGCCAAGTCTTGGTTTTGGATCAATAAAAACGGCACTTGGGTTCTCACTACACTCGCCTCTAGTGGATCTCTTACAGTATACAGTGGTTACAAATAATAATTCTGCTTCTGCAACAATACAACATCTTTATGAGGTACATTTTGTTATGTTTCATTAGGTTAAGAGAGGCAATAACCTGAATTAATATATTTTTTAGGGGCAAATTTTAGCAAGCTGAACATTAAGTATTGATAGAATCCAAGAATTTTTTTTTTTTTTTTTTTGAAATAATATATTTCTATTGTTTTTTGTCCCTGTTGATGTCCCTGTTACAAACTTGAGCCTTAATTTCCTCAGAACAATTGTTTATTTAAAGTTAATTAATTTCTAGGGTGACAAGGAAAAAACTGACAATAAGCACGAACAAACATAAAACATGAATATACAACTGACAATATGCAAAAACACAGACACAAACAAAAAATAATGCTCACAAACAAAGCCAGCTGCAGGAAGTCACTATATCCATCTTGCATAATCTCATTGTCAGATATTCACTGAGGTGATAGGCTGCAGCAGATTAAATTAATTAACCAATTTTATTCATGAAGGAGCCCCATCTCTTAAAAAGGTATTATAATCATTATTTATCCTGTATATTAATTTCTCATATCAGGATTTTTTATTAATTCTTCCATCCATTCTTCAAAGAGAAAAATTCCAGCAGATTTTCAGTCCTGGTGTATTATTCTGCTGTTTACATTTTTAATATGTTCCTCATTCTGTCTCCATAGAAATAATAAAACAAGCTGCTCATCTCTCTCTGTCACTGCGTGACATCAAATGAACCCGGGACCTTAGTTTTCACAATGTCTCAAACTGCTCCCAAACCGCCACCCAAGATGGCCCTTGTTTCGCATTATAGGCGTCATTTGGATTGTTCACATATCGTAAAAAAGTGAACTAATGTTATATTTTGAACAGTGCTTTTTTTTAGGATGCACAGATTTAAAACATGAAGTAAATGGATGATGTCACACACACACACACACACACACACACACACACACACACACACACACACACACACACACACACACACACACACACACACACACACACACACACACACACACACACACACATCTATCTTTATGAGGACATTCATTGACACAATGCAATCTCTAGCCGCTTGCCCTAACCTTACCCATCACAACTAAGTGCCTAACCCGAACCCTTACCCTAAACCTACCCTTTATAACCGTGTCCCTAAAACCAATTCTTGACCCTCAAACAGGCCTTTTAAGGGGTCTCAGAAAGTGAGGACCGGCCAAAATGTCCTCACTTTACTCTCTTTGTCCTCACTCTGATGGTCTAAAACTCAAACTAGTCCTCACAAAGATAGTTGTACAAGTACACACACACACACACGCACGCACACACACACACACAGAGGCAGTTGCACATTTTGTATAGCTCTGAAAAGGATTAGAAACATCATCCACTGAGCCTACGCTACAAGACAAACAGCAGAGAAGGCCTCAGGACATCTTACCAGCTTTGAGTACTTCATTGTTTTCTTTACACACTAGCAATAAAACTTGGAGCTCTGCGGCTGTTTCGCTATTGGAGGACAAATAAATTCCCCAGCTTACCTCCAGGGCATATACTTACTAAATATCAACATCTCATAATCTAATTGCTTGAATATGCTTTAGTATTGGTTGGGTTGTTGCTTTTTAAGAGTCTAATTTTGCCTCAAGGCAAATCTAATAAAAGTATCTTCTAGGCTATTATGATCAATCAGTGATGCAGTGAATCACTACCTGATTCACCAAGAGTAACAAGAGGGATCTGAGTATCTGAAAGGGAATGTTTGCTAAATTTGGCAAGAGTTTCTCTACTCAAGAGAGCTGTTCTTTCTCTCAGCCAAAAGCAGCACTGGAGGACTGTGGTCTTGTTGATGGACTCTCAAACTAACTGTACAGTGAGAATTAGTGGCTTTGGGATTGATGGGTTTGGGTGAGATGTCATCATTGAATAGTACAGGCTAAAAAAAAAATAAAAAAACATTTTTGTGAATCAGTTGTTCAGCAAAGACAGTGCTTTTTGTTTTAGCATCTAAAATGATGGACATTTTTTTAGTCTGACAAACCTAAAATGAAGGAAAATCTGAATGTAAATGCAAGAAATAACTTCTGGCAACAATAATGAAAGAAAAAGATGTAAAAATGTTTGATAAGGGCTGAGGCCAGAGTCATCTTTTCTATCTATTCCCCTTTATATAATTTTTTTTAAATTTTTTTTATTAAAACGATAACAAAAAGATTGGACCATTAAAATATATGTGCATCTACTGTGTATAAAGACACCAATTAACCTTCAATAATTAATAATACTTTACAAAGTATACCAATGCAGTTTAATAATTAATCTCTTAAAATCTCTTTAATACTTATTCTCTTAAAATATTTATCAAAGCATTTGCTGCTGACCTTTGATGATTAAATTCCACAGAAGTCGCAAATGAATTAACTTTAGTGCACCTATTATGCTATTTTCTAAGGTTCCTGATTTTCTTTTGGAGGTCTCCTGCAACAGGTATAAATGCTTCAAAGGTCAAAAAAAGATTTAAATTTTCTCATAATATACATGGCACATCACCACATTTTTCAAAGATTCTCAAATGACTTGTCCGAAGAATCAGTCTCTCTAAATCCCTCCTTTCTGAATCCGAGAGCCTGCTCTGCTCTGATTGGCCAGATGTCCCAGTCTGTTATGATTGGTCTACCATTTACAGCGCCTGTCGGAAAAGAAACGCCCACTGCCATAACTGAACTTCAGCTCGAGAGGCTTCAGCGATTTTACACACCGTAAAGACAGTAACAATGTCTTTTTACCATAACAGCGTCGATTTTACCATCTCAATGCGAGCGCGAGTCCGATAATGAAACATTGGAAGAACTAGTGATTCAACCCGAACCTCCATCGCAAGGACGACTCGAGCAGGACGTCTCTCAGTGATACACTACTCATTTTGAGGTACATTATGAGATTTGCAACTGTATTTCCTCACCATCAGCATTAACAAGTGTATTTCCATCAACAAACCAATGTGTATAGGCTATTTCTAATTTAATGGGGTGCACGTGCGGGAACTGTATAAATAACAGAGCATACATTAGCCAAGCACTAACGTGAATGACTGATGTAACATTAAAGTTTTTAAAACAAATCCTGCTCCATCCTTTATCATTACTCAAAGTAGTAAGAACAACAGATAATCTGTATTAATGGCTAATGGACACGATTTTAGGTAATAGTGGCCCACAGCTGCTTAGTAGAAGTATTCAGTATGTGAGTTAGCAGGTTAGCCAGAGATATAACAAACAAAATTAGCAATGGAATAAGAAATACTTAAAACTTAAGAAATATCTAGCTTAATTCAAGGTATAGTATATTAAAAAAATGAACAGTTGCCTGTGGTTGAATTCTTCAGACTGTTGATTGATTTGGTCTGGCTTCATCTGTGTAGCTTCCTGTAGAGCAGAAACAGTCATTACCTTCTGAAGTTCCTACATCCCTGTCATTGTCATTTGTACTTTGTGTTTCACAAGGTACAGGCTCACGTCCTCATTGTCAAGGACACATGGAAACTCTCTGCTCTTTGTTTTTGAAAGTTGACTTTTAAAAGTGCCATTCAAAGGGGTGCAGCCACCCACAAGCAGCAGAACAATTCAAACTTTATCAAAGATGAATGTGCATTCATAAAAGGCAAAGACGGGTTTATTTAAAGGGTTGAAAGATGGTTAAAAATGAACATTTAAAAAGATGTATCTTGAATGAATAAAGCATTTTTTTTTGTGTGTGTGAATTATTATGTATAACCTGTGATGGGGTCTTATAATGAGTAATCCAAGCGTCACCATTACAGGCCAGTGCATGTGTTATTACGCTCAGTAGGGCCACATTTCATATATAGAAAAGAAGCCCTTCTTTGTAATGAAAAAAGGTATTGCTATATATAATATATATAAGGACCTTTAATTTCCTCTTGAGTTTTCCCATGTTTTTTTAATTTTTTTTTATTATTATTGGTTATAAGGCTGATATGTTTGAAATGCTATCTAATAAATAATAATAATAAATCACAACATTGGAATCACAACATGGACATCATTGCTCTGACCCATTGCCTTTGCAAACAAGCTTTAAAGTGTTTCCTGCAGGGTACTTTGGTTGTTTATCTGTCAATGTGTTATTTATATGTGCAGTTGCATCTGCGTGTTCTTATGGAATTCTGCTCACTAGCCATAAACAAAGAAAAGAAGAGCTTCAGAAACACGATATAGGATGAAAAAAACAAAAACAGAGAGGTTTGTCGCTGTTGCTTTCCTGACCACTTTATGGCTCCTACTAACTTCATTTATATGATGAAATCAAATTCAGGACACACACTGATATAAAAATGAAATGATCTTGCTCTAGTGTGAAAAACACAAAGGAAAATAGAAATAATTTGACAAAAAGTTCAAAGAAAGAAAGCAATTAGAACAGCCTAAATAACATATGCAGGCCAGCAGACACATTCTAATGTAAATTTAAGAAGGTCACGTTGATGGCATGTATAAATAGTTGGTTATATTGAGGGAAAACAGTACAAAGAGACTCTAGTATTTCAGAATGAATTTCAGTATAAAACAGTTCAGTTCATTGTAATTATACTTACCCTAAGTCTGAAACTCTTTGCTTGCAACACTAAATAAACCAGTGTTTTCTAAACAAATTGTTTCCTATTGCGTATAGATGTAAACACATTCCAATCAACCAATCAGATTTGAGGGACAAGTTTACGGTTTATGTCAAGTTTAGGCTTACAACCATGGTTAGATGCTTCTACATCAGTGTTATTCACTCATCATTTCCATCTGAATTTAGGCATAAGTTATAGGGTAAGGTTTAGATGTATGAATATGGTTACATTTATGATAACATTTATGGATTACATTTTCAGACAGGAATGTTGTTCCAGGATCAACAAAATATGACTCTCATCTGATCCACGTCCCCACCAATAGGAATACGATGCCTATCACAGCATCCCAATATGAGGTCCATCAACAGCTTTATCACATTGCTTAGGAGATAATTACCCTCCTCCATCCCCAGCTCCTCCTGTCATCCACAGTCAGGACTTGACGTTCTGATATTCCTCTTCAAATCAGACTGTCATTTATCTTTAATTATGTTGTTACATTAAATTATTGTCATTAAGAACATTAATGATATCTGCACTACATTTATGTCGGTTATCACTGCGATCCCTGCTCTTATTCATACTAGGCTGCATGGATGGTTGGGGAGTTCTTGCCCAGAACAGAACCATACTGCCAATCCAAAAGTGTATGCTAATTGTCAATCATCTTTGACGATAATGGTCCTGACAGTACCAATATAAGTAACATTGTGTATTGTATGTACGAACAGTGTATTGAAAAGCAATACAATGTGTACAGTGCAAAGACTAAATGTTTTTGATATCACATCATCATCAGTATCTACTTATAGATCATGCTCCTTATCTCATTCATAGATCTTTTACCATACTGCGTCTAAAACATGCATTGTTCTTCTAATACATGTATATTGAAGATAATTGATAGTGTGTGTGTGTGTGTGTGTGTGTACAGTGCATCTGGAACACATTTTCACATTTTGTTATGTTTCAACCTTATTCCAAAATGGATTCAATTCATTCTTTTCCTCAAAATTCTGCAAACCTCTTAATGACAATGTGAAAGAAGTTTGTTTGAATCTTTGCAAATTTATAAAAACACATATACGTATTCCCAGCAAACACATTTACGTTGTGGCAACGTCTGTGGCACGTTGCATTTCTGCTATGGCAACGTCGCTGTCTACGTGCTCACAACATTGTAACAACGTATAATTGTAAGACACGACAGGGCTGTAGCAACTTTGTTGTGCGACATTCAGCAACTAAGAGAAGTTTTGACAATTTTTTACGGTTCATCTTCCAACAGGACAACGACCCTAAGCACACAGCCAAGATAACAAAGGAGTGGCTACGGGACAACTCTGTGAATGTCCTTGAGTTGCCCAGCCAGAGCCCAGACTTGAACCCGACTGAACATCTCTGGAGAGATCTGAAAATGGCTGTGCAACGACGCTCCCCATCCAACCTGATGGAGCTCGAGAGGTTCTGCAAAGAAGAATGGGAGAAACTGCCTAAAAATAGGTGTGCCAAGCTTGTAGCATCATACTCAAAGACTTGAGGCTGTAATTGGTGCCAAAGGTGCTTCAACAAAGTATTGAGCAAAGGATGTGAATACTTATGTACATGTGATGTTTTTTTTTTTTGTTTTTTTTTTTGTTAAATAAATTTGCAAAGATTTCAAACAAACTTCTTTCATGTTGTTATTATGGAGTATTGTTTGTAGAATTTAGAATTTAATCAATTTTGGAATAAGGCTGTAACATGTGGAAAAAGTTAAGCGCTGTGAATAATTTCCGGATGCCCTGTATATGTACACTCTAAAAACTGCTGGGTTGTGTTAACCCAATTTTGGGTCAAATATGGTCTCACCCAACGTTGGGTTAAAAAATGCAATTTAAAAATGGACAAATTGCATTTTGGACAAAATCAAAAATGGACAAAAATGCAATTTAAAAATGGACAAATTGCATTGGTTACATTAAAAATGTAAACCAACGGCTGGTTTTGTCCATTTTTAAATTTAACTTTTAACCCAACGTTGGGTGAGACCATATTTGACCCAAAATTGGGTTAACACAACCCAGCAGTTTTTAGAGTGTATGTGTATATATAGACACACACGCATTTATATACTCAAATGCATTCACACATACAGTATATGCACTAGGTATTTTAATTAATCACAATACATTTTTTTATTTATGTTACATTTCTGTATGTGTAATTCTATTATAAACTGAAAACTTTTATCACTGAAATTTGTGTGACATTGGATGGAACCTCTTTTTTTATACCTTGATTATATAATTCCTGATATGTGTGAAAACTATTTTAGTCCGTGTGATGGCGTGCATAAGTGAAGCACAGATGTTTCATTCAAACTGAAGTAGAACAAAATAACAGATTTCCCTCCCCTGCTTATGTTATACTGGATAAGAAGCTACATACAAACAATGATTAAATACACCTAAACAGGTGCTAGGGTTCTTTTCTTCTGAGCAACATTTCCTGACCTCTCTTGACCTCTGTTTCCTTACCTTCAGGTGTGTGGAATCACCTGCATACACGTAGCTTATGTTCCCACTCCTTTCAACAACAAAATAAGAATTACAAGCACCCGCTCCACTCTCTTTCTCTCGTCCTCTGTCACGTTTTCATCATCCTGGGAGGAAAATGTAGATGTGTTGATTACTCAGACTGAGCAATGCATCAGTTGTCCTGCCATCTTCAAAGAGAAAAAGAGAGAGGGCTAATTTCCAGGGAACAAGCAAGTTATTTTTGCGTTTACATGATTAGTGGTGAACTGCTTCAGAACCCAAATTTTACATTAGACACAATAACAAAATTGTATTAAGTAAAGAAAAAAGGACAAACAAAAAGAAAAATATCTATTAATATTACTATGAACAGCATAGGTCCAATAATACACACAAGTATTAACACTTGCGAATTGATAATTAATAACATTTAATATAGTTTGCATAATATTTTCTTTTACCTTGCAATTTTGTGGATGGTTTTCAAGGATGGTGAGGGAATGTCAAACGACCTGGTTTAGCTAGTTTGGGCATTAGTTTATTTTTTCAGTGTCCTTGCTACATATGTTAGTAGTAATAACAATATGTAGTATTTAGTAATAACAGTAAATTATGCATAATTACATGCAACAAAACCTAAACCAAACCTTATTCCTTACCCTAAACCTAAACCCTATAAGTACAGTACATGTTGTTTATTATTCAGTACTTAAATGTATAATTACACCGTAAAAAGGACACCTTAAAATAAAGTGTAACCCTATTTTTTGTACTAAAATTAATTGGCACACTTTTTGATGCACAGCTTTTAATGACAAAACACATGAGAACCATCCATCCATCCATCCATCCATCCATCCATCCATCCATCCATCCATCCATCCATCCATCCATCCATCCATCCATCCATCCATCCATCCATCCATCCATCCATCCATCCATCCATCCATCCATCCATCCATCCATCCATCCATCCATCCATCCATCCATCCATCCATCCATCCATCCATCCATCCATCCATCCATCCATCGGGCTTCAGTGCCATTGAACTGGTATTACACTGGAAATACAATATACTTTGTTCTTTATTTCTTTTACTTTTTCTCTGGTATTATGGCCCACAGCTCCTATTGTATGTGTTAGTTAAATTTTGTTGTACATTTTTTCACCAAGTTTGGCTGATATAATCTTAACACAAAGCCTCATAAAAGTGATCAGATTTAGCATAATAAAAAAAATAAAAAAATAATAATCACACCCTTGTGCATTTGACAATGTTGGTTAAAAAAAAAAAAAAAAAATCAGGAATGCTGTTTTACACCAAAGGTTTTGTGTGAACCACCTATTCTAGCCTGCTACAGACTGTGCGGTTTCAGCAGTCCTATAAGATCATTACAAATCACACTGTACGACATGGATCTAATAAACGTGGGTATGACATGTAGACTGTATGATGATGACACCTATTGAATCGTAGGCTTCAGCACAAGTTAGCATAATTAAACGTCATCAGCAGGCACTAGTGGTAAACAAATAGAGCAAAATGAATCACACTTTGGCAAATGGGTTTTTTATGTGCATTGAAAAAAAAATAGGAAGAAGCGAAAGAGGAAAAATATGGATGCGGTTATGGGTAGGAAAAGAGGCCAACTTGGCATGCCAATTTTGCAAATGGAGTCAGAAACGGTCAGAAAATTATCGCAGGCTATCTTTGGTCGCAAGACCGTGGCAATGGCCATCTTAGAACCTCTCTCACTGTTTAATATAGGACCACCATTTAGGAGCCACGACCACAGAAATCGCCATGATTAGTCATCTTTCATCTGGGACAGCCCAAAATCCTACAACCGGGCATTAAAGTCGCACATCTGTCAGGTGCAGCTCCCCTGGAGCAAGCTGAGATTAGGTGCTCTGCTAAAGGGCACAGTGGTAATTGCTCATAGACCCTGTATGCATAACCACTCACAATATGTAATTGTAACCCCAGGTAAAGTTAGCTATGCGTTTTAGCATTTATTAAATTTTTTTTTTTTTACAATTTAGATGTAAAAAAATTAAGAATTGAAAATATAAAAACAATAAACAAAAACACTTTGTGATTAATTAAGTGTTAAGTTCACATAAAGTGCTTTAATATCAGATGTATTATACTATCAACTAAAACAGTTAATAATTAACTAAAAAGTGTTAAATGAATGTATGTTTCATTTAATGTATTATTTACTTGTTCATTTATTTATTTATGTAATTGCAAGAGCATTTGTCTGGTTAATTACGGGGTGGTAGTGGCGCAATGGATAAGACACATGCCTTTGGTGTGAGAGACCCGGGTTCGAATCCACTGTGAGACACCAATGTGTCCCTGAGCAAGACACTTAACCCCTAGTTGCTCCAGAGGCGTGCGACCTCTGACATATATAGCAATTGTAAGTCGCTTTGGATAGAAGCGTCAGCTAAATGAATAAATGTAAATGTAAATGTAATTAATCTGTCAGACTCAAAGACAGATTAGTGAACCCAAACAGGGGTTTATTGTACAGAGGAGCAATGCAGGTGAGTAAATAAAAACAGTTTCATAACTTATAAACAGTTTCTTTGAATGGTAGCTGGTGGATAACAAGTTGTAATGCAATGGTGATGATGACTGAAGGAAACACAGACCTCAGTTTGAGCATGGTGAGTATTCAGGTAACACTTTTCCACAGGGTTGCTGGAACGAAGATCGAAGGAGATCGCTGGAGATACACAGGAACAATAGTTATGGTGAGTATGGCAGGTAAGAGTCTGTAGCCACGATTGAGGCCAGACCAAGTGTGACTGTGAGGTGTGCACTCTTATCCTGATGCAGATTGGAGTGCTGATAGCTGAGTGAGTGCAGGTGAGGGACAGGAAGGATGCTGGGAAATGTAGTCCCCTATCAGTCAGTCACATTCGACAATACGTCAGAACTTCAGGACCTCAGACCAGCTCTTCATCTGCTATGGAGGCCAGCAGAAGGGAAAGGCTGTCTCTAAGCAGAGGTTGGCCCACTGGTTGGTAGATGCCAAAGTCTTGGCATTTCAGACCCAAGGCGAGCTGTGCACCCTTGGGGTGAGAGCTTACTCTACTAGGAGTTTTGCTTCCTTCTGGGCACTGGTGCAAGGTGCCTCGCTGGCAGACATCTGTAGAGTTGCGGGCTGGGCGACACCTAACACGTTTGCTAAGTTTTACAATCTCCATGTAGAGCCAGTCTCCTTTCATCTACTGGCTTCTTGTAGGACCCTGAGGACCCACTCGGTGTCTCGCTTGCAGCGCCATTCCCCTCCTAAGGACCAGGTATGTGCACTTATCCTGCTCCCCAGGTGAGTTCCCCAACTGGCGAACCCTGGTTAGAGTTCATCCAGCTCCCTCGGCAGTCAGACGTGGTGGAGACGTCAGACGCTAGGCCTAGCACTTACTCTTCCATGGTACGACTCCCCTGTCCACGAGCCCGTGTCTTTCCCTGGGCAGAGCCCACTCTGCCGGTCTTGATTTCACCCTAACTAGGATGAATCTACCACAGAGACATTCCATATGTATCACTGCCTGTCGGCCAGTCCATATGTGTAATTCCCACGTTACCTCTCTAGGCACGCTTTCCCAGTGTTATCTAAAAGTCTGTATGCGTAAGAAAGAACAGCAGTGATTGACCTTCTCTGTGTAAGACCCTGTCCCATCTTCCACCCCCGGAAGGTGCGGGGGGATTAGGTGGCCTATGCAGGGCGCTGGAAAGGGCAGCAATAGT
The DNA here is from genome assembly GCA_021554675.1 of Leuciscus idus. NCBI lineage: Eukaryota > Metazoa > Chordata > Actinopteri > Cypriniformes > Leuciscidae > Leuciscus > Leuciscus idus. The sequence continues at coordinate 16,068,686 of CM038639.1, read as the reverse complement.
GGTGCTTTGGTACAAAGCTGACTGACTGATAGGGAACGTCTAGGCTACTAATGTAACTCCCATTCCCTGAAGGAGGGAACAGAGATGTTACGTCCCGTCGCCACAATTGATGCACCACTGCTGAGCGGCCGGATCACCGGCTCGGCTCCACAGCACAAACTTGAATGTGCAATTGCACGCGAACTTTCTTACATTTCTTATATCTTTTAAATCTCGCACGCCAATGTGCATTGGCTCATTTAGTTTACACTCGAAGGCGAGATCCCAATTCGTCAGTAGTTCCAGCCCGATCTCATCCCAAGGCGTCATATACTGACGCTTTTGACATTTCGTCTACATCCAACGCACATGGCACCCTTTAGCGTCAATATGAGACGCAGATAGATATGGGCCAGAAGGCACCTCCTAGCGGTCTAACCCTAACCCTACCCCAGACCTGAACCTACCCATAACCGAACAAAGCTCTGTGCGTGTCATATTGACGCTTATTGACGTTCCTTGTGCTTTGGATGTAGACGAAATGTCAAAAGCGTCGGTATATGACGCCCTAGGATGAGAATGCGTTGGTAGTTCTGACGTAACATATCCGTTCCCTCCTTCAGGGAACGGGGTTACATTTGTAACCAAGAAGTTTCTGACTAGATGACTTGACTTGTGAAGATGGGCAGATAGAGAACGTACATGACAGCATTATAATTTATAATTGATATTATTTAAAATTTTTATATTATTTAATATTAAATTTATTTATCACTTTATGTAATGTGTGTAATATAATTAATTTCTTTATTGTTTTTATTTATAAGTTTATATTGTATTTTGTGTATTTTGTATTATTTCTGTAGGTTGCTTAATATCTATACATTTAATATGTCATTTATTCAGTTTAATTTAGTTGTGTTTCTTATCATAAATTAATATCAAATTGGGCAAATGAAATGGATTTATCACTGCAGGTTGTGACTTTAAAAAAAAAAAATAAAGCAGCAAGCAAATCATATTAAGATTTTAATTTTAGTGGGCTGATGTTTTTTGTTTTGTTTTAGTGCTGCTATATTTCAATAGTCAGCCAAATGTTCATTGCACACAATGGAATGGAAGGTAGAGGGGAAAGGGAAGGCCTTTCAGATCCAATTAGGTCTGTGATATGATGTGGGAGTACTATAATCCAGAGAAACATTGTCCCCACCTCCATAACCTTACTATACACTAGAATATGTGCGAGAGACAGAAAGAGAGAGAGAGAGAAGAGAGAGGTTTATCAAGAGGAGAGTAATGGATTTGCTGTTGTGTATTCTCTCTGCTCTGCTCTTTCCCCCACTGCACACACATTAATCTCTGTCATAAATGCTCATTTTGTAAGCGCCTGCTTTTGCTACCCACCATGTGTGGGAGAAGAAAGAGAGCCAGAGCATGAGAGAGATTTCCAGACTCACCTTCTACTATGGCAGTCAGGGTTATGGCAGAAGAAAGATAGAGATGACTTCTGACAAACTCTGACTGAAAAAAAGTTTCCAGAAACACTCTGAAGCTCTGAAGAATGCGAGACAGGGGAAACGCCACTACATCCCTGAATATTTTTTTGAAATTTTCCCTTTACTCTCATGTTCCATTGAACAGATCAGTGCGGAAATATGTAGTCATCAATCCGGTGAAGATCACAAGCCCTGTCTGCGCTTCACGTATCCACCCTTTTGCTGTTACCCGCAAATGTATGTAGAATAATGGAAATTTTCACACCATCTGCTGTTGATTTAAAGTGAGTAAATGGCAGATATGCCACCACAGACGAGGAAAGCCACGGTAAGCAAAAATCCACTAATACAAGCTCTGCCGTTTTGTTTGGTTGTAGTGTAATCACTTTTTTTTTTTTTTGCTATAAACGAAATATCCTATAAAAGCAGACCGCCAACATTTAGTTTGCAGGTATGGAAAATGCTTTTGAAATCATGACGAATAAACGCATTTGAATTATCTTAAGCATGCACAGCTATGAGGGAAAAACAGCTGACTTTGCCATCCGCAAATGCATTCTAGTCAGAGGAGGAAATACTGCACATCGAGATGACCAGTGCTTCATCGGTTTCTCTTATTACTCACGCCAAAGTCACAAAAAGCCTTTTTATTTATTTATTTATTTATTTATATGTCTGACTGCACAATGGTAAGTCTGTGTAAGCTTGAAAATTTTGAATGGGATAGTGAAAGGTCAAAGGCTTGTCCAATAACTTTCCCTTCCTGCAAAAAGATATTAGACTTACTGACACGAAACTAGCTGCACTTGTCCAGAATTACACTGAAGTGGAAAAATGCAATAATGGTCTAAATAATCGCTGCACATGGAAAGCTAGCTCTGTGCTCCTAAAAGGCCACTTCATAATGAAGGAAAAGGTGTAGCAATGACCCCCTGCTAAAGGTCACTGATGCAGGAATTTTTCCATTCCTGCAGATTGGTTTAATAAACCTCGATTTAATCCACCTACTCTATGTGCATTGGTCCCACTGGAAATCCCTGCATCATATCCTGCACTTTCATTTCCGAGATTGCTATTCTGTGGCTCCTGATGCCAGACAAAAGTAGAGAAACTCTGAGGCGTGTAGTATTGTGCTTGTGTTAGTCCTGCAGATTTTTATTGTGAGTCATTTGGTTTTTGAGTAGATGGCAAAACGGTCCATTTCACACTTTTAAGAGCAATTCAAATGTATTGCTGTGTTTGGAGTGAGTAAGATTTTTTTTTAAATCTTGTTTTTACAGATTTCACAATTAATAAAACACTAAACCAAATTCTCAATGGCCTAAACCAATTTGTTGATTAAATCATTCCTAAATCCTAAACAAGTTCAGGCAGTTAGAAACCATTTGCAAACATCATGCACTCTTTTTGCAAAACTCTAAACACACAAACACTAAAAACTAAAACACATTTTGCACTGTGATGCACTTGTGTTGCAAAACAGTACACAAGTGGCAAACGTTAAACACAATTACAACACAGTTGTCATTGTTTACACACAATAACTCAAAATTGTTGAGACTTGTTTCTAATGATGAGATCTAACCAACTGTACAAAGTTTAAGACAGCTCAGAGTGCACAGATGGCCCAGGTGCACTGAATGTTGATACAAACAATGGATGGAAACAATCTGAGAAGGAGAGGAGGAAGAGTACATGTAAGAGGTGGTGGACGAGGAGGAAGAGGATAAGGACGAGAAAGAGCAAGTTGCAGACCTGCCAACCTGTACATAGCCAACCTGCCAACATTTTGCGTAGCGGATACGCATTTTGACTTCAAAGTACGCTGATACGATTTGTCACTCTAAACTACGCAAAAACCTGGTGCATCTGTGCACGCGCTGTCCTCAAATCAAGCTACAGCAAAAGAAGAAGAGTTCGACCAATCATAGCGCTGGGTTCATTCCCCAAATAGCAAGCGGGGATGATTGACAGATGCGTAGGCCTATCATTAAAAAGAGACTGAAAATCGACACCAATAAAGATTCCCGCTTGATCCCCCTTCCACTCCCGCGGCCGCCGTCTGACTGATGTCATAAGCGAGGACAGTACAGTACGGTACTTCTGACTCCTGAAGGTAAACGGCCTGGGGTCGATGTGGAAAGTTGATTGTTGAGTTAACTTAATCTTATGGATTCGATGATCACACAGATCGCATGGATTATCTTAAAATACTCCGTTAAGTTATTCATGGTCACTCAGAAAAGAGGAAGACATCATTCAGTCATGCAAATAATAAAATGCTCAAGTAATGCTGAACTATAAATCTTGAAATCGCCATCAGGCTTAGTGATTATGAAAGTGCTGTGATTTGTCCTAAGCGTGAGTCTGGAGAAACAGGCGTTTATTTATTCATTCATTCTCAGTGTTGAGAAACGTATGTGTTACGTTATTGTGTTAATTATAACTAAAGTACCTAATTATGTTACATATTTATTTTGTATGAAAACTAGCGCGTTAGTTACTTATGGATTAAAAAGTACCGTTGTATCAGTGCTGCGCGAGCTCTCTCACAAACACGGATGCGCGCACACAGACATAAGATCATTGTAAAATGAAAATTGACGGGCTAAGTTTAAATTTTGTTCTTGCTTGTTTTTTTTCTGTCAAAAAGCATTTTGTATTATCCATCCCTGCTTTTAAAATGCGTTAAATGACGGGCGTTTTACTGTTAACACAGCCCTCATTATATGTCGGATTCGGAACTTATACTTTATATTATTTTTAGAATAAGTGATTCGTTATGCTATTATTACCCCCCCCCCCCCCCCCTCAATAAAATTCCTCAATAGTTGTGTAAAACAACACACTTTTTACCTCCTCAAGAACAGCTCTGTTCACAGCGACCCGTTTCAGCGACGCATGTCTCTTTAAATGATAATTAGTAACTGGTCACTGGTATTTTTCTCTAGGCTGGATCTGGCACACCAGAGGGGTTTTTTTTATGCACTGTAGCATGCTTTTCATTTAGACTATTCTTTGACCTTTTGGGCTTTTTCAGTTGGACTGGTGCATTTTGTCACCAATTTCAGAACCTTGATGCCATTTTTCAACTCTAGACACAAAACTCAAAACTTTGCAGGTTGCATATATACCCATTGTCACTGTGTAGTTATTAGTACATACATTAAATATAGTTGTACAAAATATGTGATGCAGGTTTCATTATGGTTCTACACGTTCATATCTCTCTAGACTAGAAAGAATAGTACAAACACAGTGGAATCATTGAACAAAATCAGAAATTTACTGATGGAATAATCAAATCACAACATAGGCGTTTCAAAGGAAAAATTTAGATAAGAAAAAAAAAATAACTACAGTACAGTAAATGTCAACTGGAGTGTTCCTCACTGTACTTTTATGTTTGCATCAACCCTGTCTTGTGGATTTGGCCACAGGTTCTCATGCACATCACAGTAAATAGCTAAACATCTTGGAATGAATCTTCTGGCATGGTGAATCCAGGCCTAGTCGTGATGTCATTGCATGCATCATCCATAGCCTGCAGAATGGTGACTTGTTTGTAAGGGTGCCTATCTTATACCTTCCACCTCCATGTGGAGAAAAATTGGTGCTAAATTTAGGGTAATGAGGATGGGCCCGAAACCATGCTTGCACCATTTGATCATGGTGAAAATGAACATTATCCCAGACCTGGGGCTAAATCTACAGACCTGATTTAGCCCTTCAAGTAAGATTACAAGGAGAGCTGCATTATATGAGCCAATATGAGGTAAGCGTCCAACCACACTATCTCTGATATAGCCACACTCATCATGATATTGGGTCCAAGTGGGGATAATGGGTTACTTGGACGGTTGCCCGTTGGACGTTAAATTCTGGCCTCTCCTCCTTGTCTTGACCAGCTTTAACCACCACATATTCTTTGTCTTCCACCTCCCACTGCTGGCTCCTATTGAGTGGGATACCACTCATCTCACCATATACACGCACCACAATGTGAAATCAATCACCAGTAATGAGTTGGCAGTGATAGTTATAGTTTTTCAAAATTGCTAAGATACATTTCTTGAAACCTTCACCCATTTTCTTACAAATCCAAATTTTCAAAATAAACACAAACAACAACAAAACCCTTGACTCTTCTGGCAAAGTCAAACAATTGCTTCAAAATCATTTCACCTGTATCCAAATCAAACAATGCTTTCATATCTAATCATACACACGAGTCAATAATATAAGCACTACACTACATAAAAAAAAAGGAGAACACAGAATCCAGAACATTACAGAAAAAAATATTGTATACAGTAAACAATTTTTGCAATTACAGAAAAAAGTATAGTAATTGCAACTAAGGTGAATATATTGCATACTGTATGAACTGCAAGTATAGTATTGTAATGAATATTGAATAGTAGGCTACTGAATGTCTCTATATTCAGCACTTGCATACTGTAAACATACTGCAGTCCAACTGCAAATGTCAAAAAGTTCAAATAAAACTCTAAATGAAAAGCATGTTGCAGTACACTCAAATACTGTAAGTTGTGCAACTACAAAATCAAGGTCAATGAGAGATTGATACTGCTTCAGTATCATGTCTTCCTGCTGGCTCTGGCCTGAGGACTTTGTCCACATCACAGTCAATGCTGTCTCTTGACAGGCGTAGAGAAAAACCCTCTATTCTGACAGATCCAGCCTTAATACATATTTTTTCAATTGCTAACATCCTTTTGTCCAATCTGTAGTCACTTTTTCAAAACTCTAAACACAATTAGCACAACATTTGTCTGTTATGACCATACCATTAACAATTCATGTTGTTTTCAAACGAAATGCAGTCAATTAACACGTTTCTAGGGAGAGGACTAGTTGGACTAGGGGGAGGACTAGTTGGACCAGGACAAGGGAGAAGGAGAGGAAGATGGAGAGGAGTAAGAATGCGTGCTACTGTTCAAAGGAGAATAAGAGCTGAGCCTGTTGTCACGGATGAAATAAGAGCCACCATCATAGGCCCCATCCACACTACTGCGTTTTCGTTTAAAAGACCAGACTAAAACGGAGACCCAAAACGGAGAAGTTTAGAAACGCTGCCGACCCGTTTTTCGTTTTGAATCTCCGGAGGGCGTTTTAGTGAAGACGGGTCAAAACGGAGGACTTTAGAAACGATGACGTAGTAGAGGCTCACGCTCGGCACTATGATTGGGTGTCATCAGTCATGGCGTATATCTTTGCTAGCAGCTGTTGTGCAAGTAAATTCTGTATTTTACAATGCTATAACTGCCTACATGTGCCGGAGGCAAGCTATTATTCGAGCGATCTGTGACAATTCCCGTGTGCAGCAGCGGTATCGACCGTACATGGAGCGTCGGTTTTGGGTTAACCCGGGAAGAACCAGCGCATGGTGGGATAATTTTATCAATGAAGTTGTGTTTACACCGGCACGCGCATGCCCAGTGTTGGTGAATGGTCACGTGATCCACGGTTTCAGTCGTTTTAATGTGGACGGAGATCAATTCTAATACGCAGCTAAAACGCTGGTGTGGATGGAGATCGTATTCGTTTTAATTCTCCGTTTCTAAACTAAAACGTAGTAGTGTGGATGGGGCCATAGACCATGTGATAAACCATGGTCTATCATTGAGAGAGGCTGGTGAAAGAGACCAGCCTAATCTCAGATTGTCAACCGTTGCTTCCATTATCCAAATTTTTCAACAAACCAACAGGTAAGTCAGGCATTTCATGAGGGCTATCAATGCAGTTGCTATTTACTGTATTGCAGTAACAAAGTATTGTAATTCATATTGCTAATAAAGCCTTTACTGTAGCAATTCTGTCACTTACTGTTTTTTTCCCAGTTGTACATACTATAAAGTATTGATGACTCCTTCACATTTAGATATTATGTTGTACACATACTATCTAATGCACCATGCATTCACACACAGACAGCTGAATGAATAAAAAAAATAAAATGGATTTCATACTGTATGTTCTATACAGATAGAACTGAAACATGACAAATAATGCAGTTTTTATAATGCCACCAACTGTTAGTATTTTGACAGTCATTGCACTATGATTGACTATGTGTTCATGTTGGATAGAAAATGAGTGCTAGAGTTTTGACCGAATTATTCGATTTTGAAACAGGTTTGCAGTGTTTTGATAGAGTTAGGGGCCAATCACACCTGACGCGTTTTTAGCAGTGAGAAGCGCCTATTTTCAATTGGTTTCCTATGGCAGCGAGCGTTCTGCGTGCTGTTTATGCGCCTGCTGCGCCTCGCGTTTTACCGCCTACTGCGCCTCGCGTTTTTGAAGTTGAAAAAAAAGCAACTCCGAGCAGAAAAAGCGCCCGACGTCATCGCGTTTTTTTCCACTGTCCAATCGAATGAATGGAGAGGCGGGCCTTCCGTTGTAGTGATGAAAGCTACAGATGCTTGAACGCCCGGAGAGTGCGATGATGGAGGATGAACTTGTGGTGCTCTCGCGGGTTATCAGGAGCTTAACGACTTCACGAACCGTCACTACCACAATGTTAACAGAAAGTAAATAAAGTTAATAAAAGGCAGATTTGACGTTTACTTGACTGACAGGACAGCTGTTTCAGTGGTTGCCTACTAAAAAACGCAGCACACTGCTCGTTCTGTGTGATGGTAAGTGCTGTGTGCCTCGCGTTTTCGAACCTGAAAAACGCGTTAGGTGTGATCGGGGCCTTAGTGTATATTGAAAAAGTTGTTGCATTTTGAAATGTAGAGTTTGCATTTATTTAAGAAAATTTGGTTTGGCCAGAAAATGTACTATTTGACTAATTGTGTGATGTAGGTGTGTTGCTGTGTTACAGTTTTTCTCAATTGCTAAAAAACACTAAAACCCATTGGCTGAACAAAGTTCTCAGTTGCCTGAACTCATTTAGCTAATTGTGCAGTCTGTTGTCAATACCTTAAACCATTTCACATGGTAAAACACAATTTGCAGATCTCACTTAGACTTTTCAGCAAAACTCTAAACACATTCTCATTCTCAAAACACATTCTGCACATGTCATCCATACTGGTAAACACAAGTGGCAACAATCACATACAAATAGAGAACACGTCATTGATTGAACACAACCACTCAAAATTGATTTAACCTGTTTCAAATGATGCCCAAAGACAAGAAGAAGCACATTGATCACATGTTTACTCCTTTGATTTGTGTCCCTTTTAGTATTGTATGCTGTAGTACAGTATCATGACAGAATATTCTAATCAATGACTTGAAGATAGTTGACTCTATATCAGCAACATAAATTCATCAACTAACCATTCAGAAACGTCCTGTTGAATTATAAATGTTGTCACTTCTTCTTGAGTCTCTCCATCATTGTCCAATTCCAGTTTAAACATTAAAGGCTGAACAGTTTCTGACATTTTAGTGCTTGTCTGTGTGAGGTAATCAGAGCTGCTAATACACACACACACACACACACACACACACACACACACACACACACACACACACACACACACACACACACACACACACACACACACACACACACACACACACACACACAAGCTCTTGAAGCTCCACCCTCTGTGCTGGGAAAAACAGCTCATTTGCATTTAAAGGGACACAAGAAACAACACGTTTTTACTGACCCTCAAAAAGGGACAAATTTAATATACTGTACAAAATTATCTGTGGGGTATTTTGAGCTAAAACTTCGCATACACACTCTGGGGACAACAGAGACTTATTTGACATATTGTAAAAAGGGGTATTATACCACCCCTTTAAGGTTTTGAGAAAGTGAGTGATGGTTTCAAGAAATGTGTTTTAGCAATTCAGTACAACTGTAAGCAGCACAACTCTGCCCTACAAAGGCAAAATACCTTAAAGGGATAGTTCACTTTGAAATTAAAAAGTGATCTGAGAGCGCGGGCGGGTATAGATATATACAATAGAAGTCGCCTTGGCTACGGCAGTTCATTGGAACGAAACCGTAGCCAAGGCGACATCTAGTGTATACTGTATATCTATACCCGCCCGCGCTCTCAGATCACTTGGACGTGGCTGTGTACAAGAGGTAAAAACGATAAATACTGTTCGTTTTCTCACACAAACCGCTCGTTTCGTGTCTTAGGCCATCAATGTGTACTTACGATGGGGAATTGTTTAATTTGGACGACGGGGAATTGTTTTAATTTGGACTCTGTGCATGCTCTTTGAGGTGGTGACCATCGACCTGCATTATATGACTGACAGACAAGAACGGTTTGACCTAAAAATATCAAAATTGAAACTACTGCGGAAAAAAAGACACCTACATCTTGGATGCCCTTGAGGTAAGCTAAAACATACCAAAATTTAATTTCAAAGTGAACTATCCCTTTAACTCGCTAGAGTGTGGAACTGAGAAAAATGACTTTAATGAGATTTTTAGTTGTCCCGCCAAATTAATTATAGGTAGGACACTGGAAATCTGGCAAACAGATGTTTTAGTAATGAAAATTATATACATAAAAAAATCTTGAGCTCAAACTTGACTTTTGACCACTATTTTAAAGTTACTGTACTCTGCCTTTGTATTGTCAGCAAAAAGTGAGAAGTCATGCCAAGGCAAAAGGCAGTAACTTCCACATTATCAATATTTGGTTGCTGATCACCATTAACAAAATCATTATAGTAACACCTGAATAAAATCTAGTGATCATGGCATTTATTTTGTGTGATTTACAATTAGTTATAGCCATCTACTTATTGCTATCCTGTGCTTTGGTTACATTCTGATGGCATTATTAATACATTTGACATGACAAAATACCTCGATAGATATATTAGTCCAGTGTTAGCTTGACCGTGTTTAGGGCGGTGCCGAAGGCGCCGGCGAAGTTTTGGCACTCTGCCAGCTAGATGCATGAGTGTTTCAACCAGGTCCGGTACCCGAACTGGGTGAGGCGGGGCTTTAGTTCTCTGTTGTATTCATCTGCTACGGCATGTGTAACATTTTTCGGTCAACTCTGCATAATCATTTGCGATCGATATCGCACGTTTGTCGATGGAGCGGTTTCAGACCATACTTATGTTCTGACCGCGTTTGTGCAGGACAAAAGCTCTGAGGACATCAGAAGTCACAGGGACTGATGGCAGCTGTACGAAGTACACAGGCTACACCATAATTTTGGCAGATTGGCAGATTGATTAAGGCAGATAACCGTAGAATCTGATAGGTAGCATTATTTGATAGAACACCGGCACAGTATCTTCATATTAGACACGCGGCTAAACAAAGGCAGAGTACCGTAACTCAATTTGAGCGTTCCAAAACAAAGCCAAAGAGCGATAAATGGTGTTACGGTGTTCTGCCTTGGTTTCTCATGGGCTTTTGGAAGTTACTGTTAAGACAACTCATTATTTTCTCGAAAAAACAACGGAATTGATTCAAGATACTCATCCACATGATAAAGGAGGTCTTGAATGTGCCAAAAATATAAATAACTAATTTTCGTCCAAAAACGAAGTTGCAGTCTTTTGCCTTTGCACGGCAGAACTGTTTTCAACATTGATAATAATAAGAAATATTTCTTGACACCAAATCAGCAATTACAATGATTTCTGAAGAATCATGTGACACTGAAGACTGCAGTAATGATGCTGAAAATTCAGCTTTACCATCACAGGAATAAATTACACTTTACAATAGGGCTGAACTTCCTGGTGCATCTGGAAGAAGAAGACTTTAACAACAGCAACGAAGGTCCGTCTATATCGCACTCTGATCCTACCAATTCTCCTATATGGAGCGGAATCTTGGGTACTCTTAGAGCCAGACGTGAGAAGACTGGAGGTATTCCAAATGCGCTGCCTCCGCCGGATTCTTGGAGTCACACTCCTCGACAAGATCCCGAACGAGGAAGTCCGCCGTCGCTGTTCTCACCAACTGGAAATCAACGTCTTGATCAAACGTGCCCGCCTCCGATGGTTTGGACATGTTTGCAGGATGGATGAGCACCGTCTCCCATACCGCACCCTATGGCGAACCAGGCCTGACGGCTGGAAAGTATTAAGAAACGCACCTAAAAAGACGTGGATCAAACAAGTGGAGATGGACCTAGCAGCGTATGGTATTTCACCCGATTATGCCAACAAGAATGCGGCTCAGGACAGGAAGCGGTGGAGAAAGATCGTGGAGTTTGTATGTGAAGGCAATTTCCGTTCAGCACCCATGGTTCCATATAACCTACGGCCACGTTAGGACTATGGAAAAAAAAAGAAAAAAAAAAAGGGCTGAACGATTAATCGCAATAAAACCGCACGTGATTTGGCAAAGGCTGCGATTATTTTATGCGCAGCTTGTCAGTGGAGTGCGGCTGATTGGTAGTAAATACTGCCCCATTTGAACGCCAGAGGGCGCTCTCATGCAAACACGATAAATATGCCCTGCCGCAGAAGTACAATAATGCGCATCATTCCAGGAAATCCCTATCGCTGTAGCTGAATAAACAGAAGATTGAAACGCTTTGATTAAACATGACTTATAAATACATGATTGCCTTATTCTGTGTAAGAAGGCACATCATCTCACAGAAGGATGCTCAACTGTCGTTATGAAGTGAGTTTGGAGTAAATGCATGTTATTAAATGTTGTCTGTTGTTGGACAAGAGGTTCATAAATGCTTCTCATGTTTCAGAAAGATGTTTGACGCTTGTTGTTTTTTCAAATGCACGTTATAAGTGTCTCAAACTCACAGTGCTTTCAGATGGAGCAGCGTTTACAGAGCCGTACATCAATGACAAGATGCGCATAAAAAAAATTATCGCCGCCTTTGCGATTTTAAAATCGTGATAAGCCATCTCGATTTAAGTGCGATTACATGTAAAGTGCGATTAATCATTCATCCCTACTTTAAAGTATAATAAAATAGAAAACAGCCATGCTTAACTGTATTTTTAGTCAAATAAATGCAGTCTTGGTGAACATAAGAGACTTATAAAATATAGTTATAATACATGTCTACTTTTTTTTGGGCCATCAATGGAGAAGGAATGGTGTAGTTACCTGCATCTACCAGCAGGGTCTGGACCATAGCAGAAGATAATGCTCTCAGATTAAAATCTAAAGCACGTTTCCCCAGGTGCGAAGAAAGAAAGTCTCAACAAACTTCTTCAAAATGTGGTGTTTGAAGGCTTAGTTGAAGATAAGCAGCAGAGAGTAGTTACAGCAGTGAGTGATGAGACACAGCCAGGGATAATGGACAGTATCTATAAATCATCCCAGAGTAGACAAAGAGGAACAAGAAGACAAAACAAAAAGAATGATTGAGGACCAGCGGCAAGACGTTTTGCAAATAGCTCCAAGGAAGCAATCAGGAGAGGATGAGGAGAGTAGAACTGGTGCAATCCATGCCAGTCATCTCATCCAGTCACAAAACCCATCACTGAGTGATCTATCTTCAATTTATGAGTGTGACGGTTCACTCAAAGTTGAGAACAAAGACACAGTGGAGTTTCTATGCTGTGGGTCTGGCACACACGTCTTCATAATAGAAAACTTACCGTAAGTAACAAAAAAACTAAAATGCATTACTCTTTTAACTGTTCGCAACACCTTCCATCAGGACATGACCGTAAAATGGAGATAATGTACAGATAATGGAGAAATTATCATGCTAAGGGTCACACCTTGGCCATTTTCGACCAGACCCGTAGGATTCCAACATCTCTCAGAGGCTCTAATGTGATTGTGAGATGGGTTGTTTTGGGGGGAAATACTTGCCCTTGTGATGTGATGTGAAGTGATTTGATTTGTGGTTTGCATTATTTGGGGAGAGAGAGAGGGAGAGGGAGAGAGAGAGACCTAATGTGATTGGTTATTCTCTTCAGATTTACTGTGCCATCTGCTACTCTTGGGTTCCATATAGAGACATTAGCTCTGTTCCAGAACCCAGTGAGCTGCCTACAGAGGCAGCATTTTAGAGCATCATAGGCATTTTAAGTATGCTGCCTTCTAAGATACCTCATTTTGACCAAATTTTTAAGTAGGATTGCATGATTGCTTGAAAGGCAAATCCCAGAATGCTTTGTGCGAAACTCAGTGAAACAAGTCGAAGATTCATCCATCCATTTTTCAAACTGCTTGTCATATGAGAAGTGACAACTTCTTTTTTTTTTCTTTTTTTTTTTGTAATGTATTAGTAAATGTTGGAATTAACATTTACTAAGATGTTTTACAATTATTTCATAATGATTTTACAATTAAATTATTTTTACAATTTTTATTTTATTAAGTATTTTTCAATGTTATGTTATGTAACAATGCACTGTAGTAGTTGACTAATGTTAACAATTGGAACCTGATTGTAAAGTGCAACCAATAATTTTTTCATATACTATAAAAAAAAAACTATTTTGTAATTCCAATACTGAACAGTAGGATCAAAATATTTTAGTGTAATTACAGTTCGAAAACACATTTCTCAAAACCAACACCCACTTTCTCAAAACCTTAAACACAAAACGTCCAGGTTATCTATTGAAACCCCCCTTCCCTGATGGAGGGAAGAGAGACGTTATGTCAGTGACTGACGAATTGGGATCACGGCTGAGAGCCCTATCACCTTCGAGTGTTAACAGAAACGGTCAATAGACATTGGCGGGTGAGATTTGCATTGGGAACCACGCCCCGTGGCAAATTATTGGCTCAAAGCTGCGCTTAAGTGAAGTGTAGGACTCAATCTTAAGTGGGTCTTAAAGATGATTCACGACACTTTGCTGTGCCACAAATGAGATTTTGGATGACGACATTGGCATGGACCAATCACTGAATAGATTTCCTTATTTAAAAATATTCTCAGATAAATTCACATTGAATGGTGAAATTCCTAAGAGGAGTTTACATTCAACACACATTTGACAATAAATAATTTTCAAGAGAATACATAATGATATACACATTGAAAATGAAAGATAAACACGTTTTCCACCATGTCTTAATACAAATATTTAAACCATTGTGCTGTAACGATACACCACAACTATAACGATAAGATATGAGGAACGATATCGTGGGGATCACTTTCAGAAAGATTTTTTTCCAGCTGTCGATAAAAACACTGACAGCCAATCAGAATCCATTCGAATTTAAAGGACTCGCGCATTTAAAATGACAGACGACATTGTGGAGAAGTGAATCGCCGAGGTACAGAAAAATCCACCACTGTTTGACAAGTCAAGCCTCTTTTCAAGAAAATGGAAATGGAAAACAATCGTTCATACCCTCTGAATAAATGGTGAGAAGTATTACCTCAGGTATGCAGCGCTCCTTTCGACAACATTGTCTTGCTTCCTTTGAAGTTGAAGTGAAAAAAAACTAGGTGTTTTTATTCCACTAAATTGACTATGTCAGCTAAATTTACTGTTAGATTATTAGATTGATTACACTAGCTTCACTCAAAACATAGCATGCTGAGGACATCTGCTGGTTAAAGCCGTGTAAATGGAACAAGAACAGCAAAAACATGTTCAATGACGTTGTACACACTTTGAAACCGCAGTGCGCGAGCTTAGAACAAGCAGACCGTTATCGTTCGTTGGTGTGGACGCAAATATAGTTATCGTTCTTGGTGTGAACGGGCATTAAGAGTGATTCTTAGCTTTAAGAAATTTGATAACTTGCTTTTATACTCAAGTTTGAAAGTAGGAGTAAATGTCATGAATTCTCAGCACTTAAGACTAAAATGGCACTTTGAGAAGCTTGATAAATACAGGCACTGTAAGCCTTGGTCGCGAGAGCGGCGAGAACTTGCGGACGACCCCGCCAGGTGGCAAAATGTTCCCTTGGCAACTAAATAATAGATTAAGTTTAAGTTTAATTTGAAGTACTAAAATTACTACAACTAAACCTGAAATAAAATAATAATAATTAAAAATTATAATTACAAAAGCGCACAACTAACAAACAAAAATCTTAAACTAAAGTTAAAATGAAAACTGAAATATAAAAGTAAATAATCACTGTAAATATTATTTAGCCAAATTGATTGCATTTTCTCTCTTTAAAACCACAACATTTTACATTTCAAAATATGAGGCATCTATGCTGTTGTAGAACAAAATGTAAGCTTAACCACCTCAAAAATACCCCATTTTCTAATAAATCAAAGACTACTATTCTAAAAACCCATTTTAAATCCCCTAGTGAACCGTGGCAAATTAGCCTTGCAGGATGGCCTACAAATTGACATCATGACTGAACAGCTCTATTCTCTCACTCTGTTCCTCAGAGAGTTTCTTAGTGTTTCTCTCACACCGAGGGTGGGAATGAAAGTGGAAGGGTGTGCTAGTGGTAGAATTATTATTATGGTCCTGACAAACCTGAGAGTCCATCTGTGATCTCGTTCCTCTCTTGATGTGATTTGGGACCAGCGTATCCATTCCTAAACCATTGACTAGAGAAGTGTTCTTGTTAGTGACACCAGCGGTCTTTCCGAGAAGAGCCTGAATGTCTCATCCTTGATTATTACATTTCCTTTTTTTTCTTGGAGATAAATTGTGAGCACTCAGTGTTATTCCAGAGAGGCCTCGGCCGAAATAAAAGAACAGAGGAATAAGGCCAGATGGTTTCAGTGTTAACTTATTTATCATATGCTAAGAAGCTGCGTATGCTACTCTCTGCTCACTGTTCACCAGCCACATAATCAAGAGTGTATGTTAGTGATTGTCATGATACATTATTTAAATTAAACCCATTTTCAATAGTCTTTTAGTATGTGTAGCAACAACATTCTAACATGCAACGTGTTAACATCAGAAAACAGGAATGATCATTCTTTAAGACAGCTGCTTAGTCAGCATCCAAACCGTCATTGAACCTCATTAGTGACCCATTTGAAGCACTCTGCATAGATAGCAACTCCACATGCCACTCAAATGGTACCCGTGTAGCAAAATCAACTCACAATAGAGTTTAGCATTAGCATGTTGTTAAGCTAACACTGCAAATAATGGGGGTAAAATTGTTTCTTTTAAATTACACTGGATTATTTTATACATTTAATTATGTTTTACATGTCTTGTGCTTTATGCACCATCTTGGATTTATGTTGAATAAAACCATTTAAAGTTGCAGAAAGCGATTTCTGAGAAATGCTGTTGAAAGTAGATTGTACACTCTAAAAAATACTGGGTTGTTTCAACCCAAATTTGGGTCAAATAGGGACAAACCCAGCTGTTGGGTTACATTTTTAAATACAAATTTTAATCCATCGTTTGGGTATATTTGACCCAAAAATGGGTTAAAACAACCCATCATTTTTTTGAGTGATACCAGCACCACAATACACTATCCAATCAGCAATAACATTGGCTTTGCTATGTTTCACAGAACCAAAATATGCTGTTGTTGTAATGCTAGTTGTAACAAGATCATTTTGAGTGTCATTGTATGGAGCTCGTGTGCTGCTGACGACTAACAATGAACTCTTGCTTGTATATACTCGTGTACTGTATGTTTATTTTTTTGTTCTTCAGTGTTGTTCATTTGTCATCTGTGTTTTATTTTTCGTGAAGTATTATTTTGCTTCGCTTCAGCTATGATAAAGAGATGTCCACTCTTGCATTCCGTATTCATGCATTTGGGGCCGAGCAATGAAGGGAGAGTTAGCCGATATCTTCTCATTGCTCTTGTTAGTTCCTGCCATTTTGTTCCCTTTTTAAATATCTACAATGTGTCCCAGAAATCGCTTACTGTACCTTTAATTTAGACATATTTTCAAGATGTGCTTAATTTAATTTATGACAAATTATTTTGTATTTTTATTTTTTTTGGATAAAGGACCTGGTATACTCAAAGCAAAGTTCACTAGATTTGTCATAGCCTATATCTTCTTATTGCTCTTGTCAGGTCCTGACATTTTATTCCCTTGTGAACTATCAACTCAGCAGTGGATGTACTTATGGAAATCTACCAATTACCGGAGATGGAGTTTTTGTCAGGACATCTGAACGTGATACATTCTGAGGGGTACGGTAGTGAGTAGCCTAAATCCCATAATCCCCTGTCTAAGCACATCTGCTCTGATGTGACATATGCTGCATTCTGAATCAGGGACACTGAGATAAACAATACCTCTGATGTTTAAGAAAGAAGTAATTGCCACACTCTTGAAAACTTTATTATTGAACGAGCTCCCCTGTGGAAAAAATGGTATTGAATGTGCACCTGTTATGTACTTCAAATTTTAAAAGCAGTTTTTTTAATTAATTTTTTAACTACTTGCAGGTAATATAATAGTATTAAAATGAAAGGTCACTTAAAGCGATAGTTCACCCCCCAAAAAACGGTCATCATTTACTCACCCTCAAGTTGTTCCAAACCTGTATGAACAACTTTCTTCTGTTGAACACAAAAGATAGTCTATTTTCTATCATTTGGTAACCAGACAGTTGACGGTAGCCATTGACTTTTATAGTAGGAAAAAAGAAAAATACTATGGAGGTCAATGGGTGCTGTCAACTGTCTGGTTACCAACATTCTTTAAAATATCTTCTTTTGTTTTCAACAGAAGAACGAAACTCATACAGGTTTGGAACAATGTACGGGTAATTAAATGATGACAGAATTTACTTTTTTGGGTGAACTTTCCTCTTAAGTGTACTTAGAGTATGAGAGAGTATGTTTCTTAATGCACTTAAGTATACACTTTTAAAAAGTTCACTTTGTAATAATGTCAAATTAAAACTTACTTTAAATCATTATGCTTTGATAATCTTTTGTCATGGTTTCAAGAAGTACTTTCCAAGAAATGTTGACTAACATAAAGCACAAGTATTTGATTATAAATTTAACTTTAGTGATATTAAATTTAAAGTTACCGTAACATTTTAAATGTACTTAATTACATTATTAATTAACGTTTAATAGCAAATACATTTATCAAGTTTCAATAGAAATGACTGTTTAGAAAAGTCTATTTTAATTTACCATAAATACTTGACAGTAGATTCAGCAGGACACTTAAGCATATTTCAAAGTCAAAGGAATTATGAAATTACATAGTTCTACTCAGAACTTTAAAAAAACCTCTACATTTCAGCTAATTGCATTTAATATAAATTTAAACTAAGACATTTTTTAATTAAATGCAATTAACATTCAATGAAGTGTCCAAAGATATTACATCTAGTTGAAACTATGAGTATATTCCTTTAAAGTACATTATTTCTGTGATGATTACTTTTTATTTTATTTTAAGTATGCTAAAATGTACTTTTTCGCAAGGGTTAGCTAATTTTCCATTCACATCTGCAACCAGAGCAACATTTATATCACAGACCATGCGGTTCACAAAATAGCATTGACTAAGAATAGGTTGAATGATCAAATTTGCTTAAGTGACATCAGTAAACACATTCATTATGACAGCAGGTGAGGAAAGGCACCACAGGCGGGTGGGTTACACAATCTCATCAACTGCTATAAATGTCACAACATGCTGCAGGTGAGAAGCATTAGTTAGAAAGGTCTTTCCACAAATGTGAACAACATCAGAGGGTGCTTCTCAATTCTTATTTGTGCATCCTCGTTTCCTTTCCTCGCGTCTCAGCTCCACCCCCTGTAGGATGCGAGGAAAGGCTGCAAGGAAAAGACACGAGGACGGAGGGATCGAATGAAAGCTTTTTTTATACATTGGAATACTTGATCATTCGAGCGTCACTTCACCGCGTCATCAGCAGCGCTCAGAGGATCTGCCCTTATGTTATTGAAGTTTATTTAAGAAATTCATAATAAATATTAATAAAGCAAGATACCCTGTTGAAATATGTGAGATGTGTGGTTTATAGAAACTGCAAAGGTAAAGTATAAATCTAAATTATTGTGACCAATGTGAAGGGGGAGGAGAATTTATACGTGCGTCACGTTTTAGTCGATAAAACTCTTCCGCATAGGATACACCTGTGTATCCTCGCTCATGACTCCTCAGGAAGCCTCCTTACTCCTCGATCCTTGACTTCTCGCGGTGCAATTAGATAATTGAGATGCCCTTCAAGATGGCTGTGCTCGATCGGTTTCCGGGTCATAGGATGGAGGACGGAGGAGAGAGGAGACGAAGAGGGATATTGAGAAGTACCCCTAGGCTTTAGGTCCTTGATACTGTTGAAAATGACTAATTAAAAGGGACAGGTCAACTATAAATATTAACTGGATGAGCTGCGTTCAATGCCACAATAAAATTACACCTGTGACCGCACATTCTATATTAACTCATCCACTTTTAGCGGAAGAAATGTTTTACTAATTGTCACTGGCCTCACTGTTTTAATTGATCCAGCCACTAAACACTTCCACAATAAACTCCACGAAGGTGCAATTTATGAAGTTTAATCATGAAAAGTGTGAAACTACAAAGACGAGAAAATACACAAGCATGTGTCACCGGGTGACGAATGGGAACTTCGAATAGAGAACGAGTCCCCCTGGGGAAACATTTCCGGTGTGACAACAGGCCGGTTCCGGCGGCCTGTCATGGCCGCCTATGTTGATGAGTAACAGCTGCAGTGGATAATCAAGCAGCTATTGGAGCGTGTGTTGGGAACGGGTGATTTAAAAGAGCGGCCGTTTGAAGAGACAGGGCGTGTGCAGGCAAGCAGAGCGGTCTCGATTAAAGTTGAGGTTACAGGAAGACGAGAGGCAGAGGCGGCGGGACAGCAGCAGAAGTAAAGACGGTTGGTGTGGCGAGGGAAACGAGTGTGTTCTGAATTGCAGATTGTTGGTCGAACTTGGTGTCTCCCTTTTGAAAGTATCACCATAGTGGATTTGCCGGCCCCGATGAGCTGAAGTGAAGAGAACCTGTTGTCTGCCGCTGCATGCTGCCATTGCTGTTCTGTGAACATAGAGAACCTGTTATTCGCCACTGCATTCTGCCTGCTGCCCTGTGAGAACCTGTTATCCGCCACTGCATTCTGTCTGCTGCCCTGTGGTAAGAAGACTCAGTTATTAACTGCTGGATTCTGTACTCACTATTGCTGTTCTGTGAACGTAGAGAACCTGTTATCCGCCGCTGCATTCTGCCATTGCTGCCCTGTGTTAAGAAGACTCAGTTATTAACTGCTGGATTCTGGACTCACCATTGCTGTTCTGTGAACAGAGAACTTGTTATCTGCTGCCACATGCTGCCATTGCTGTTCTGTGAACGTAGAGAACCTGTTATCCGCCACTGCATTCTGCCATTGCTTCCCTGTGGTAAGAAGACTCAGTTATTAACTGCTGGATTCTGTACTCACCATTGCTGTTCTGTGAACATAGAGAACCTGTTATATGCTGCTGCTGTCCTGCGAAAGGAAGGTGACCCTCAGTTATCTGATGCTGTCCTGTGAAAAGAGAAAGCCCATTGTCTGCTGCTACCCACCTGTAGTCCCTTGTGTCCTGTCCACCACCTACTGCTGACTACTGCATTTCATCTGAACGGTCATCGCCTTCTGCCTATTGTATATTGTTCATTGCTCACCACAAGAAGGTCCTGGTCCTTCATCCAATCCCCGTTGTCCTGTGAAAGAGAGGTGACACTCAGTTATCTGATGCTGTCCTGTGAGAAGAGAAACCCCACCGTCTGCCGACCCTTACCTGTAGCCTCTTGTGTCCCGCTCACTACTTGCGTTGGTCTGCTGTCTGCCATCTGAAGGTCCCGGCCCCTGGACCAATCCGTCCCCTTTCCCTCCCCCCTTCCCTTCTATTGTGGTCCTACGAGCAGAGCTACCCAGTCACCTTCCGTTACTTATCCGAAGACATCCGTCCCTTGTCCCTTCCCCTCCCCTCCGGTACTGATCTGTGCAAGGAGGCGATCAACTGGCGGTTGACCTGAGCCTTTCTCCACTGAAGCCCCGTTTCGACGAGCGGCCCCTACGAAGAGTTCTGTGTCAGGACATTCTTTTAAAGTTGTTTTTATATTCAATAAAAAGAATTAAGCTCTTATATCACGTCGTTGTCTGGCCTTTGGTGTAGCTCCTCCGGAGTGGTGGTTGTCCTCGGCCCTAGCGGTGACACATGAATTTCACAAAATAGATAAATCATCCAATAAATGAGCACTCAAACACACAAGGCAAAGAACCAACAACAATACAGTTGTATATCAACAGCATAGATTAATACTTTGCAAACTTGAGTAGAAAAAGGTAACAAACATGCTGAATTAAATGCTACATTACATAGCACAGCTGTAAAGTACTCACAATGCTCACTAAACAAAATCAAACAGTCACTTACAGATATTGCATTTCAAAAGGCTTTGATAGGCAAGATGAAGTTGGATGTCTGCAACCACATGGCACAACTAAAGCACTGAAGGAATATGGCCTACTTCCTCTTTAAAACAGGAAACCATTGGAAAACCCCAAAATAAGTATCAAAATAAAAGTCCTTGTTTAAACCGAAGTTTAAAGTCCAGCATACTCCCCGCCTGGGGTATATAAAGACCTCACTTCAGCTTTTTTTACTCCAAAATCTTAGGGGAAGTAAAACTGAACCACTTCGGATAAAGGCCGAATAAAGTTTTTCTGCATGCCTCCTCTGATAAATTTCAGCTCCACTTTCCTCACAAGACTATCTTTACTAGGCAGTGTTTTTGCAATGATAACCATAGGCCACTGATTTATCTTGGCTTGGCTATCTTTCATCAACACAATGTCTTCTTCCTTGAGACAAGGCTTCTTGTCTTGCCACTTCTGCCTACTCTGTAGAGTGGTAAGATACTCAAGGCGCCATCTTGTCCAAAATGTTTCTGCAACATTTTGAACTCTTTTCCACTCAGCCTTGAAAATATCTTTATCTGTAAACTCGTCAAGTGGCGGAGGGATCGAACAGGTTTTCTGGGTCAACAGAATAGCAGGGGTGAGTATTAAAGGAACTTCAGGATCTGAAGATACTGGCACGAGAGGGTGTGCATTAATGATAGCAGAAACTTCAGCCATGAGGGTTACAAGAAAGTCGTGTGTGAGATGCAGGGACTTTCTTTCAAGCAACATACAGTCAAGAATACGTCGGGTTATACCCACCATCCTTTCCCAAGCACCTCCCATATGTAACGCATGAGGAGGGTTGAATATCCATGTACAAGCATGTTGTTAGATACTTCTGAAGATCAGAGCCTGAAGTTTCTTTATTCATCTTGAGCTCCTGCACTGCTCCAATAAAGTTTGTGCCACAATCAGAGCGTATCTTCTTAGCAGGTCCCCTTATTGCAAAAAAAACGTCTCAGAGCATTAATGAATCCGCTTTGAGCTCAATGTCTCTACAACTTCAATGTGCACTGCTCTAAATAAATTTAACTGTTTATGTGAACATTGCTGTATTTGATCATATTTGCTGGTACTACTGTTTAATACAAGTCACTTGACTTTACTTTTACCACAAGCTCTGATGGTTTGCTACTTTTTTTGATATATGTGACTCTTTAGTAATTTTCTCATTAAGACCATGCGATATTCATTTATCACATATCAATCTGAAACCTTGACAAGAAAAGCATTTATGAAATGTCCATTTCTTAGGCTCCATGTTGGGATGAAATATTACACTAGGACTATCAATTTTTCATCTTTGCTTAAATGCAATCTTGTCCATACTTGAAGCTACAATCATAAATGAAATCTTTGACTTCTGAAAGAGCCTTTTTACAATTAGAGATTGCAAACACACACACACACACACACACACACACACACACACACACACACACACACACACACACACACACACACACACACACACACACACACACACACACACACACACACACACACAAGCTGTCTGGAAGAGACACTTTACAAAGCGATATTAGCTAGTTCTGAGAACAATCATTCATAATGTCCAGTAATTAAATTAAATATTTTTTGAACAAGTCCGGAAAATGTGTCCGCAATAAAGACGAATTGTTCAGCCGATAAAAAATAACAAAATATAATAGGGCTACCAAGTGACAGCAAATGGACATAGCCATATGCAGCTACCACTTTTTAAAGTGTGGAATGAGAATGATATGGGTAATACCTGATTTTATATAAATATATACCTTTTGGGTCAGTAGGATTTAAAAAATATATATATATATATATTTTTTTTTTAAAGAAATTAATACTTTTATTCAGAAAAAGACACATTAAATTGACATTGTTACAACAAAAAAATCAATGTCAAACAAATGTAGAACTAATATCTTGAACTCTGACAGACCTTCAGTGGAATGGATAAATAAGGGGAAGCTTTCTATGAATCTGGAATACAAATCTAGACAGGAAAGGGCTGCTGGCGGACAGTGGTGAAGAGAGGAAGAGAAAGTGATTGGAAAGGCATTAGAAGAGAGGAAATCATTCAAAACCATGACCATTATACTGTATTATGTGACGGAGGATCGTTTAAAGTTGCTTATAGGCCTTGACTCGGCCATTGTTATGGAAATGTATAGTTCAGGCATCCTTGGTGTGAAAAAGCTATGCAATCAAATGTCAGTAGCACTTTGTTAGGGTCCAATATGATGATAATTTAGTTGCAAATAGCTTTCATTCAGGATTTATTACTTGATCTGACTTGACATTCACATGGAGGTATATAACTTCTTTTAAATGTCTCACAATGAATGGATGTCTTTATTTTTTCCTCCTTAAAATAATTCCTCATCTTTTTCTTGATGTATATTTCCCCTGCAATTAGTTGTGGGCGATATGACCAAACTCGTATATAACAATAACGATATATGCCATGATATAGTTATTTTTGCTTTAAATAAGGTTTTTTATCAACATTTTTGATAAATTTCATATTTATTGTCACCAATGTCAATAATACAAAAAATAAATGAACTAATACTAGCCTAAGTGAAAAAGAAAAAAAGCTTACTAGAGAGAAACAGTCAGTGATAAAATAAGAAAAAAGAAACTATTTACAAGCAATATGACAACAAACTACAATAGAACAAAGACAGAAATGAAATAGACCTACCTGAAAAACTTAAAGCATTAGAAATAAGAAACACTACATACATTGTATAAAGTATCAAATAAAAACCACTGCATAGTCTTCACTGTGTAAATTCCCTTTCAAAAGCTACTCTCAATGCTGCGCTTGATTTTAAGCACTATGGGAAAACATCTTTGTTTGACTGGTTGTGAAAACTTGTGGCAAACACTCCAAGAATTTGGCCAAAATAACCTCTGATGATGACGTCATCGGAATGCACATGTCAGAGGCTATAAATATATGTGTGGCAGGTGTGCTCATCAGGTTCTGTTGTCTTCTGAACCGCAGTGTGTGCTACTTCTTTTTGAAAACTATCCCTTTTGTTAGGAGTTATATTTGTCAGGCATGAATAAAGCCTTTCTCACTATCTACAACAATAAAAAAAGAGTTGAAAAAAAAAAAGAGAATCATGTCGAGGGAATGGCGAGTGCAAACTGTGAGTGGCATTCGCGCTGTTTGAACAAACTAGCACAGCAGGTTCTGCTTTGAGCTCAGGACAAGTTCCTGTCCCCCAGGGCGATTCACATTCCTGGAAGCATGGATGTGGGAGCAGATTTATTGTCCAGACGGGAAGTCACACACGGGGACTGGAAGCTCCATCTTGATGTGGTCAGTCAGATCTGGGAAAGATTTTACGAAGCAGAGGTGGACCTCTTCGCTTTACAAGAAACAGTGCAATGTCTCCTTTACTTCTCGCTGGCTCCATGAATGGCCCAGGAAGCATCTATATGCGTTTCCACCAATCGCTCTGCTCCCGGGACTCCTGGCGGAAGTCCATTAACAAGGGTCATGCCTCTTGTTGATAGCACCTCATTGGCCGACCAGAGTCTGGTTCTCAGAAATAATATCTCTCCTCGACGGCTCGCCTTGGGCGATAACAAACAGGAGAGATATCGTGTCTCAGGCGTAGGGGACAATATTCCATTCCTGGCCTGAGGTATGGAAACTTCATGTTTTGGCCCCTGACAGGGACCGGCTAAGAGATGCTGGACTTGCAGCTGAGGTAATAGAGAACACTCTGAGTGCTAGGGCTCCCTCCACTAGAAGAATGTATGCTCTTAAGTGGCATGTCTTTGAAAGGTGATGTACTATACATCATGCAGACCCAGTCCACTGCCAGATTGTTTCAGTGCTGGGGATTCTGCAGGAAAAGGTGTCACCAGGCACATGTCCTGCTACTCTCAGAGTATTTGTGGCCCTCATTTCAGCTTGCCACGCTCTGATTGATGGGATTTTAGTGGGGAAACACCCTCTGATCGCCCGCTTCCTTCGTGGAGCAAGACGACTGAGACCGCCAGTCAGAGTGAAAGTTCCCTCTTGGGATTTAGCCGTAGTCCTTGAGGGGTTAGTCGACAACCCATTTGAACCACTAGAGTCAGCGCGGTCAAGCTTCTTACTCTAAAGATGGTTTTCCTCATGGATATCTCATCACTAAAGAGAACTGGGGATTTGCAGACTCAGTCGGTTTCACCATCCTGCTTAGACTTTGGCCCTGGACTGGTCAAGGCTATTTTGCACCCTCACCCCGACTATCTTGCTAAAGTTAAATTTTCGACCATACATCCAGTCATCCTTGAAGCCTTCTGTTCGTCCGCCGTACACTACACCGGAGCAGGAGAGACTCCATTGTGTCCAGTTCATGTCCTTCAGATTTGCGTCCACTGCACTAGCCAGTAAGTGTTCAGGATGTTCTTCAGACAAAATTACCAGATGAGCACACCTGTCACACATCTATTTATAGCCTCTGATGTGTGCTTTCCGATGGCATCATCATAAGAGGTTATTTAAGCAAATTCTTGGAGTGTTTGCCACACATTCTCACAACCGGACAAACAAAGATGTTTTCCCATAGCACTTAAAATCAAGCGCACCATCTTGTTCCCGCTTTTTCAGGGAACAGGGTTTCAGTCAAGTAACCTGAGATGTTTTTCTCTGTTAATTTGACATATTTCTTCAAATGAATGTAGTTGCTCTCAAAACAACTAACACAGCACACTAAACACACTCTTATGTTGAAAAACAGTTCAATATTCACTGCATAATGAACTACTGCAGTTTATTCAAGTAATGCATTTTTTAAAGTAAATGCTATCATCAAAACCGGTGTGTTTTGTATTGATTTTATAACATATTCAGCTCTAGACACACAAATACACTTATAATAAATCCCCTCATTGAAAAACTTTATGATAAAAATGTATTTTCATTAAAGTTTTTATTCTTCTTATTCTTCCTCTTATTCTTTCCACTACACCAATGTTCTCCACTTTACCCATCTCTTCACCCTCTCCTTTCCCCATTCTACTCTTCCTATGCCCTCTCCTTTTTTAAACTCTCCCCTCCTCTCCCATCTCTTTCTACCTGTTCCACTCTTCCTCTCCCTCTCATTACCCTCTCTCCACCACATTCCTGTCACGGTCACCAGCTAGTCACCACCTCCTCACTACGTTTCCCATCATCCTCCCTGGCCCTCACCTGCATGCACTTGCCAAATCACAGAAAATACTAATCACCTGCACCTGTAGTTTATCAACCATGGACTACTTAACCACACATCTCAGTCACACACTATGTCTGTTCTCCCAAGCGGATACTAGGCTGACTCTCGAAATGTTACTTACCTGTTGACAATATCTCTATGAAAGATTCCTATACCTTCTCCAGCGTTCCATGATTTCCACTCTGTCACTATCTCTATAGTCATTCTCTTTCGTCTCCATGCATTTCCCTGTCACCGTGGTTTCATTCTGGTCATTGATAATTGAGGTGTATGTTTCTCAACCATCATTCTCCCACTCTGTTATATTCAGGAAAGGGCTATTACTTTCAGTTGACATCTCATCATCCCTCATCACACTGTTTCTGCCTGCTATCAATGTGTGGTCATTCTCTTTACAATTTCAATAAACTGATGTTAACTGTTCTCTAGTCTAGTCTAGTCTAGTCTAGTCTAGTCTCTAGTCTATATTGTTACAATTCCACTCTTACACCTCTTTAATTTCCTCTTCTCATGCTTATTTTTTATTTTTTTTATTTTTTTTATAACAATGTTTGTTGCTTTTAAAAATAGTTTTTATAGTTAATGCAATTGTGATAGCTGTGCAAACAATTAGAAAAAATGCATTTCCTGTGATGAGTGTATTATTAACTCAGCCAATTGAAATCATTTCATGTGCAATTGAGTGACAAATTACAGCTATAATAAAAATATATAATGTATAATGTATTCTTATTATACAGTTATAAAAGTGATTCTGTTTAGAGCAGTGAGATGTGTACTCTGTGTATTAATTTATTAGTGTGAATATTAGGCTACATCCACATTAATCTAGATAAATTTGAACCTCATACGTTTTAGACTTCCATATACACTGATAAAATTGTTTTTTAAAGACTCTCTCCCAAGTGGATAATTTTGAAAGTGCAGTATTCACGTTTTAAGTGTCCTGCCTTGTTGTGCTTGCTATTAACTTCCATAGTGTTGATAAAGCTGTTATTTTATATTACATTCCTGCAAATATGACAGAAAATGTACTCACAATTGCTATAATTCAGCAATTACATATTAGACCATACATGGAATGCTGTTTGAGTGTGACCTGCACTGTGAGAAAAAATATCAGAAGAAAAACTGAAAAGGGATTATTATTGGGCCCTAATTTTACAGACTTTTCTTAGAGTGTGGAAACACCATTTAGTGGTAGGATATTTTGCTAATAAAATAATCATGCCAGAAGAATGACAAGCACTTTACAATTTTTTTTTGGATTAATGTGGACGTAGCCTTTGCTTATATTTTACTATATAATAATATTCACCTAATTTTGAAGTTTCCCCTTGGTAGAAATCGCAGGGGCCCACTAGCTCTGGGATCCCTGTACTCAGTCCCACTTTTCTCCAACTAGCAACGCCCCTGCTTCCAGGTCCAGTTTTAGTTCATGAAATGGATCAGACAATATGCTGTGAAGAGCAATATGGCTAAGAAAAATAGGCACAACTACATTACACTTTGAATTTAGCCAAATTCTACTTATCAGGTCACAGAGGTTAATGTAACAGAACATTGTCACAACTATTGTAATGTGTCATTTGTTGTGATGGACATGAGTTTTAGGCAAATTATCAAGGTTGTTCATTATACTCTGAGTGATTGGGACACATGCATGTGCAGGATCCAGGATGCATGAGAATCAGTTTTTTTTTCCTAAAAAAAAGGTTTGTTACTATTTTTTACATTATATTTGGGCCATCATTTTTCCCATTGTTTAACAAATTGCATTATGTAAAAAAAAAATATAAACTTGAGGTTTGAGTCACCTTTAAAAGGGGAAAAAATGGCTTTGTGTTTTTAGATAATAATCCTTACATGCATACATATGACCCGTGCTGGCAAAATGAGTCGCAATGAGCAAAATTTTCAAAAATTAAATCATTCATTAAATTAAATAAAATTAAACTTATTGTTATTGTCATATTCTCTATTAAAAAACCTTCAAAATGATGTATGACTTGTTGGAATCAGCTACACCTGTTTGAAGTCGGCAGAGTCAGCAAAGTCAATTTTGAGAAATATCAAGTTGAAGATTTATAAAGGCTCCAAAACAAAATCACCTAGCTACCACACCTTAAAATCCCTCGTAATAACACCAAATTTGGCACACAGAAGTAAAAACCAAATATCCAGTGTTGGGGAAAGTTACTTTTAAAAGCAATTTATTACAATATTGTGTTACTCCCGAAAAAGTAACTAATTGTGTTAGTTACTTTTTATGAAAAATAATGCAATTTGATACAGGAGAGGGAAGTTCAACACTCTTATTTCTAAATCTAAAGTAATTTTTGCTTATTAGTATGGTTGAATTAGATCACTGAAGGTCAGCAGCAAAGATGTTGGCTAATAAAGTGAGATTAAATACATAAAGTATATTTGTGTAATTTAATACAGTTAATTATAAAAGTTTTGCGTAAAATTCTGAAATTGCATTTTACTGTTTTTATTCATTTTGAGGAATACTGTATGTTTTCGTACAAGTGAGATGAGTAAATGCATGTTCACATTTAGGGGCTGTTTACACTTGGCCACTTCATGCGTTTTCTCAGATCGGATAGCTATCCGATCGTGAAAAGACCAGGTGTAAATGCCCTCCGAAACGCATTTGAGACGGATTTGAATCCGATCGCTCAAACCACTTCAGGAGGTGGTCTGGGCCGCATTCCAGACGAAACTAGACAAATGTAAATGCATCTGGTTGCTCAAACCACATACGTCAGCGCTTCTCTCCTCCCAAACGGAAGTACGTCACTCGCTTTATCCGCGCCAGAAGCAGAAACAAACATGGATGATACTCAGGGATGGAGCAGCGGCGAAACTCAGACACTTATTTCTTTATGGAGCGATGAAAGCGTGCAGCATAAATTATCAAGAACTTATAGGAACAAAGCAATATATGAAGACTTATCGCAAAAAATGAGAGAACACGGTTACAGCCGAACCTGGCAACAGTGCCAAAGGAAAATAAAAAGTCTTAAAATAATTTACCGCAAGGCTAAAGATAATAATGGTAAAAGTGGACGTGCCAGAGTAACATGTCCATTTTATGAAGTTTTGGATCGAGTGTTAGGAGATAAGCCGTCTTTCGTACCTGGAGAAGGCGAGGTGTTGGATACGGCCAGTTTGGCAGAAGACAATGTCGACGTTGAAGGAGGTTTGTATGCTTGGTCTGTGCGTTCAAGTTTTCTAGCTAGTTAAAAATACAATAGTAATTTACAGAATTCTAAACGTATGTGTATATAGTTCTGTAGTTACTTTTATGGGCCAAAAGTTTTTATATAGTGAATTATCATGACTACTAGTTAAAAAGGCTTATAAATGGGCCAAGTCATTTTTTTTTATTTTCTGTTGTCATTTCTATCTATTGTTGTACACAGGTTTGATAAATATTTAGTTGACTTAGTAGTAGGGGGTGGGTAGGAAATAATAATAGATAGTCTGACGAAAATCAGTTAACTTCAACTCATACAAGTGATAATAGTAATTGTAGTAAATAAAAAAGTGTCACTTTACCATATTAACCTGTTTAACTTTTTAACAGACGTGGATGGGACTGATTCAACCGATAGACCCTCTTCCGAAACCACTCCTGAACCTACTCCCATACCCACGTCAGAAGATGATGGTCAGGAGCGTGTTTTTGAGCGTGCCAAGGGAGATCGGGGTGCTGTAGGTAAGTGCTTTTAGGGAAAATTCTGTAAATGCTGAGATAAATATATAATATTTGTGTTTTGTGGAATTTGCATTTTTGGACACACTAAGTAAATAATGTAGGTTCTGTACTTTTCAAAGCAAACTTTACTTCTTATTTATTTTAGTTAGGCATTTGATTTAATCTACTATTTTAAACTAACAATACATCAACTTGGTCTTTTTTTTAGGATCACGGAAAAGGAAGAAGACAAAACTAGAAGCCACAGTCGAATGCTTTGCAAAGGCCCTGTCCGATAATCTTTCAAGAGAGATGCAGTTTGCTATGCAAATGCAAGCAGCCCAGAATGAACACGAGGCAAGAATGTTTGGTATGATGATCCAAGCCATAACAAATACACACCCCATGCCACCCCAAGGCCCCCCGTATAACATGCCATTTCCTGCACAAAATCCATACTTGCATCCTAGCCACACTAACTCACCTGGGCCCATGGCTCACAGTCCACAACCTACGTACCTACAACATACTCCCTCATCAAGCAGACACTATCCACTAGATGAAGACCAGGAAACCCATACATTCACTCCACTGTAATTCTTCCAGAGGCACAATTTCTTGTTTTTGAAAAACAAAGTTAAACATTTTTCACCAAGTTAACACACTTTTGGTAATACAAAAAACAAATTCAAGTTGTTTTTGCCTGTTAAATGTGTTATTGTGAGCCATAGACATTTCTGTTTACCTTTGTGCTCAATTTTGACCTCTTCAGTGGAGTTTAACCTTTCACACTAGAGTTTTTGGGTATTGTGTTACTATGCTCGTCATGTACAGTTTGAGTTATAAGATGTTTCTTGTTAAACACAACAAATCATTTTGCCTTTGGGTGTTGCACTTTATTTTCAAATATTGCATTTGTAAATTATTTTACAATGCTGCTATTGTTTATGCTGCTATTTACTTAACTTGATACAGCCAGGCACATATATCTTTTTTTGGTTAAAAAATAAATAAAAGTTTCAAATGTCCACCATCTTCAGTTTGGTTTTTAACACTCTGACAAACACATAACTTGGTAGAAAACAGAAAAACAAATGTTTAGAAATAGACGAGCTGCATCTTAATTTCAGTGAACAAGTTACAAATGGAAAGGTGATTGCTGCTACTGTTGTCCCTGCTCAGAGAAAAAACTGGTCAAAGCAATGCGAATTTTATGGGGTTGTGTTTCTTGGTGCCGCAGAACAGGTGCCATCTCCTGGGTCTCTTCTTGAGTGCCAGGCTCACTAACGCCCTGTAGCCACTCGTTGTCAAAATGTTCTCCATTCCGCTCGCACAGATTATGCAGAATGCAGCATGCTGTGACGACCACTGGCATTCTTTTCAGTTGAAGCTCAGACTGCTTGAGGAGGCACCTCCACCGGCCCTTCAGCCTCCCGAACGCACACTCTACCGTCATTCGTGCTCTGCTTAGGCGGTAGTTAAAATGTTGCTGTTCCACAGTCAACTGGCCATGGTCACTGTAGGGCTTCATCAGCCAAGACATGAGCGGGTAGGCTGCGTCCCCCAGGACTGTGATCGGCACCTCAATGCCTCCAATGTTGCGTGTAAGCTGTATAAAGAGAAATCAATTGTGATAAATTATTATTGTGGCATTGCTTGCATATTATATATATTAATTGCTTATGTTTTACTCATTTGCAAGTAATTTGTCCATAAAATGAAGTATGGTGAAATGTATATCTTGGTGTAATAAACACATACTACCTATATTTTTTATTACTAATAATGATACTAAAGGCTGCTTTTACAAATTCACACATTTTTCTCATCTTTACTGTAACATTTTTATAGACAACCTATGTTGATAGTTTTTCTGTTATTCTTAGGACAACAATGAATGATCATGTTTTTACCTCTGGAAAAAGAGCACCTCTCTCTGCCAGGTCAAAGATTTCTGAATTGCGGAGAACTCTGGCATCATGAACACTGCCTGCCCAACCGACATTGATATTGGTGAACCTAATGGAGATTGCTAATTAGACATTGACTGTATAAAAAAATACTATACATAAACTATACAAATATATAATAATACTTAATGTAAAAAAAAAAAAATTGGACCAAAGTGGTTTATGTCCATATAAGGACTTTGTACATTAGCAAACTTTATAATAAATAAATAATAAAAATGTTAATGGTTACTTACTGTGACTGATAATCTACAACAGCTTGCAGGATTATGGAACAATGTCCTTTGCGATTAAAATAGTCCTTGGCGTTGTTTTGTGGAGCCGTTATCGGGATGTGCGACCCGTCGATGGCACCTGCACATTGAGGGAAACCCCATCTTCTCTCAAACCCATCCCTAATGTCCAGGAGCCTCTGGCCTGTGGGCAATTGAATGCATTTCTGCATGCAGGACACCAGCGCACTGCATACTTCCCACACGCAGATGCATACTGTAGACCGGCTCAGCCCAAAGAGGTGAGAGATGGTGTTATACCCGCTGCCTGTAGCGAGATACCACAGGGCCACGGCGACGCGCTTATCGACCGGTATAGCCTGACGGAGATGAGTGTGCCTCCTCATTAAATAACTTTTCAGGCAGACACAAAGGTAATCGAATGTACGGCGCCCCATTCGAAAACTGGATTGCCAGTCTTGTTCAGAAAAAGAAGCCTGTACTATATTTTCCCACCAGTGTTGACTCCGAGCTTTCATCCAAGTATCTCGCTGGTTTTTAAAGTGTAGTACTGCCGACAGCGAAAATACTGCACATAGTAAGTGCTGCCTTTTGTTGCGTAAGCGTTGAAGCAAGTTTTTTCTTTTTCGTTTTGACTGCATTCGCAAACCCAAATAGTGCAAAATAACAGTGGATGCCATTTTAGTTCACCGGAAATGTTTATTTGCATTTTTCGCGGGAATTAGAAGATCGGATTCATATCCGTTTAGCTGAGACGCATTCATGTGGACAAGTGTAAATGGAACCGTTTGCACAAATCAGATAGCTATCCGATCTGAGAAAACGCATGAAGTGGCCAGGTGTAAACAGCCCCTTAGTCTAGAACTAAAATAAGCATCATGTTTACACAGCACACACAACATCTCACTTTATTTCTTTCAACATGGGGACAGGAGAGCTGTCAGTCAATAAATGTCAAAAAGTAACTAGCGTTACTTATTTGAAAAAGTAACATATTTTGTTGTAAATTGAAAAAGTAAGCTAATGCGTTACTTTACTAGTTACTTGAAAAAGTAATCTGATTACGTATAACTCAAGTTACCCCCAACACTGCAAATATCAATAGGATAAAGATATTAAACTTTTTTTCCATGATACCACAATTGTTTGATTAACATTAATGAAACAGACAGCCTATTAAGACCTACTGTAATGCACGGATCTAATATAATGTTACGCATCAAATGTTTTTTCCGCAACAAGCGTTCACTTAAAACATAACAGATAATGTTTGCTTGAATACTTGCCAAGACAGATATTTTGAAATACTGTAATTCTGTGTATTGGGTCTTTGTGCGCACACTTCAGATCTGTCAGTCAGAGCACGTAAGATCGTTTTGTTTACATACTGTAACAAATGAAATGTTAAATGTGTCGAGAAGCAGTTGTCGGCAGTTGTCGAGAAGCGAGCTGAATAGTAATACTTATTATTTTAGCACAATGTCATTAGTCTATATAAAGAAAGATCCCACGATGTTACTAATTAGACATCGTCTCAGAATTCAGTGTGTTTGCAAGATAGTTGAAGTTGTTCCCACAAGACGCAGCAGCAACAACAAATTAAAGCGTCCCCAGCATCAGTAGCCACTAACACATTTGACTTTATAAATGTCAACCAGTTATCTTCCAATAGCTGGAGAATATGGTAGCAATTTCAAAACAGCAGCATGGGGTTGAATTCAATTAATTTGGCCACGGCAAACATTTCATTAGATAGTTAGCAGGTGGACATGCAGATGCAAGGTAATTTAGCTACAGTTAGTGTGAAATTGAGAAGGTCTGCGAGGCAGATTTATTTCCATTAGAAAAGGACCCACTGAGAGCTGGGTATCAGTATGTCTGATAACAGCTGATCGAAATTCTCCACCATAAACAGAGAGGATTGTTTCTTTTGAAGATATGGAGTCTGAAGATTTCTCTAAAGTTGACTGGCATCTAGCGTAGTTTGTTTAGAGGACCATGAATATGGTAAGGCAGTGTGTGAAGCTAAGTAATCACACAAAATAATCAGGAAAAGCCCAAATCTATCTTCAGTATAAATAAAACCAATAAAATACGTTGTCACCGTACAATTTAGCTTGATCTAACCAGGTTTTTTTTATTCTCTTTGAAGACTTTTTAAATACTGTAAATCAGGAAGGTATGATGTGATAGGGATACATTTTAAAGGCATGTCACTACTTTGTCCCAGACAGACATTAAAGGGGACCCCTTATGCTCCTTTTTACAAGATGTAATATAAGTCTCAGGTGTCCCCAGAATGTGTCTGTGAAGTTTCATCTCAAAATACTCCACAGATAATTCATTATACCATGTTGTAAATGCCCATTTTTGATTAGAAGCAAAAACATGCTTTTTTTTGTGCATGTATCTTTAAATGCAAATGAGCTGCTGCTCCTCACCCCTGAATAGTGTTGTGCCTTTACAGCTCGTGCCTCGGATACTCTGCTAAAAATGAACAACATCAATTTATTTTTTATTTTCATGTCTATTGCGGCCATGCTCATATGACATTGCAGTTCTTTGCCATCATGAAAGTTTATTATTTGCATGTTTTTTAAAGCCATGTCAGTTTAAAATTCTGATAAATGGTCGCGCACACATCCGAGGGACGTGCACGGAAAGTGTTAGTGGTATATGACAGTGTCAGTGTTATGGAATATGACTTATCAAGTCTCAGTTCATAGCCAGGTGAACACCGGCCGGTGCAGTAAACATAGCCTAGCTAGCTACGATTTCAGTACAGTAATATCAAAGATCCTTGCTCCTTCTCAACTCTCTGGTAATATTCTATTCACAAAATAAAACCAATAGTACGGTAATGTTAAATCTTACTTCTGAAAAGTAATCCCACGAGCCCTGTTTGCGATGGTCCGCCGATTTGAGCAGGAATATGCTGCACAGTGCTCAGCATCTTGTTTCTTCTGCTGCTACGCAACTAGGAGTATGACCGGTTCAAGATGGCGGCCGCATTTCTTGTGCCCAGCGGCCAATAGGGCGTCTACTCTCTATTATGAAAATTTGAAACAGCTTGTTCTGAGAGGTTGATAATGATATATGGGGATTATAAAAAAAAATATTGGGTGGATTTTTACCATTATAGGCTGGTTGTTTACACACACTGTGGACACACATCTATGTTCAAACACCTTATAAAAGTGAATTTTGCTAAATAGGTCCCCTTTAAGTTGACTCGAAATAAAGTGTTTACCTCCGTTTAGAATGATCTGAATTTATCAACATTAAAACGATGGTTTAACAACTGAATGTCTGTATGCACCAGTTGTGAATCCGGTGTAAATGTAGCATGAGAAGAGAACTTTTTCTGGACACATGGAAATTGCACTAAATTAAGCACACCAATTTGTAAAGATAATTTTACACTGATCTTTTGCACATTGCATTACCTCAGTAACCACTGAATTGCATTTATATACTCTTCTAAATTCCTGCTCTGTACCTTGTCCAATACTGACACTGGTTTCTGAGTGAACTGTATTGCTAAGCCCAATTTTATTGCAAAAGGCTGATAAATCCCTTGAATCTTTATTGCGAATCTGTACCAGGATAAATCATAAAACTCCTCGTCATCCAATAATGTCCTCCAGTTATGGTCTCAGCTGAACCATTGGCTTGTGGGCATCCTGTGCCATCTCCTAATTTAACACAGATGGATTGCCCCTGCGTGAACGTCTCAGTTGAAGAGTCGGACTGTCTGCTTCTTGTATAATTGTTTTATCTGGTCAGTGGCATCTGGAAATGCATCCTTTCCAAAAACTGCTGCCTACTATTATGGAAATGCCAAGTCTTCTCAAAGCTGTTGAGCATGACAAAAAAATTGGCTTTTAATCTGTTCAACTGTGAAGCATAAACAAAAGAGTTTCCTTGCAACAAAAATACCTAAAAGTTTCCCTAAAAGGACATATCTAAAAGTTTTCGATTGCGCAATAGTTTTGTGTTGAGACCAGCAGTGTATCAGGGAAGTTTGGCTATTATATTTTTGACTGCTTCCTGTTGATAATCTGGTGTCATGGAGAGGTGATATCTGTCACGAACCACACTCGGGAAACAGGGAGATCCAATATGCAGTAAGTATTTATTAAGGGTTAATCCAAAATCAGTGGTCAAGTCCAGGCATAGGTCAAATATCAAAAGAGCAATCCAAAAAACACAAAACAAGAGCAGACAAGAACAGAACACTGAAGTGGCGTGATAAATACAAGGACTCCGTGACACATACTAAAACAGACAGGGTTATATACACAGGGAAATTACAATGCTAATGGGGAATTGGCTGAGTGCAATGATTAATGACAAGGGACAGCTGAGTGCAATGATGAGACAAGGATCGTGGGGAATGTAGTTCAAAATGTGACAGACACCGTGAGGAAGGAGGACATCTAGTGGACACCTGGAGAACACAACCTGACACCATGACAATATCATCATAATGATAAATATTATCATCCATAATAAATTTGCCAAAAACTTCACCTATTCAACCCAAAGATAGGCTTGAATATCCATATATGTTGGCTGATGATTAATTATCAATTA
The DNA here is from genome assembly GCA_021554675.1 of Leuciscus idus. Taxonomy (NCBI): domain Eukaryota; kingdom Metazoa; phylum Chordata; class Actinopteri; order Cypriniformes; family Leuciscidae; genus Leuciscus; species Leuciscus idus. The sequence continues at coordinate 16,031,207 of CM038639.1, read as the reverse complement.
ATAATGAAAATGATCAATTTAATTGTTTGTTTTGATCAAGTTTCTTAATATAATACAAAAATTATATCAAAATATTAAATCTTAAAGATTTTTTTTATTTGTCTTTGGTCAACTATTCAGTTTTCTTTTCATACGGCATAAATAGGGAAGAATTAATTAGCCATATAGCATCTCTTATTTGGATGGTAATATGTGATTGAAATTGAAAGTGCACAATAATCACAGTTATTGCAAATTGCAATGGACCAGCAATGATCTATATCTGACAATTTTGGGTAACATACAAATTTTTTTGTTTGAATAAACTTTTGAAGCTTTTGAAGTAGATATATGCCTTATTTTTCCTTTTCCGAGCACCATGTTTTGAGACATTTTTCAACCTAAGATGTGTAATCAACTTTAAAGGCCACCAGACGTCACATCATTTACTCTGTGGCCTCAAATTAAATTGGCCTGCAGTGCAGTCTATAATAGATAGTTATAGATGGGAAGACATGTTTCATTTCTGTTACCAATAAAGGTTCAGAAAAAATGGGCCAGGAGCAAAGGTATTTGTTCAGCTCACAGAAAAAAACAAAAGAAAAAAAAAACAATTCTGTCGGTTTGTTATTGCATTCCTGAAGCTCAAAGTTTCTTCTAGCTAGTGTTTCTCTCATTGTAATAGGACATATGAGAGTCAGTGAGTGAAAACATTTATTGACCTGGACTATAGCATCATGTCTACTGCTGCATGTCTAGTTTGGCCAGGCAAGTAGACTGACTGGCTCAGTTATTGCCTGTCTGTTTTTGCATTGTTGCATAGTCACATTCTGTATACATACTTAGCCTTGGGATGAAAGCAAAACAAGCATTACGATTTGTTAACTATATCAAATAGGTTTGCAGATATGTCCTTTAATTGTCTCCCATTTACTCAGCTTACTGCCTGAAAGCACACTGTCTGCAGCTCTGGATTAGATTTTATTACAGCTGACTTGTGGGCAGAGCCAAATTCATCTCTTTTATTTGACACTTATATGAATATTGACATTATTAATATGCAGTAATCTTCACAGTCAGAGGCAATAATAGCAGCCCCTGTAAACAGACTATCACTGAGCGACCAGGACATGCTTGAAATAACACAAAGCCTACACAATCCAGACCTACACATTAACTCTGTTCTGTGGCGCTGGGTGAGCACATGTTCAATTTAGCAGCATGAAAAATGTCTTGTTATTCATTACCAGTTAATGGATTTGGTATTATTCAGTACCAGTTAATCAAACTCCATCAATGGCACTGGGCCTAAGGATTATAATTTAAAAGGGTTATATCGTATATATATATATATATATATATATATATATATATATATATATATATATATATATATATATATATATATATATATATATATAATTTAATTTTTTTTATCTGGAGGTTCAGATTGTTAGTAAAGATATTTGCATAGCAATAATTTAGTTTAGTTTATGACCATTTCCCAAAATCAGTCTTTCTGTAATTAAATGGGGTTTTGCAGCTGGGTTGTTGTTAGAACTCTTATGTAAATTCCACAGAAGGATCTGCACACTGATAAAAATGATTATGTGGTGAAGTAAATACTACTACAAAAAAAAAAAATAAATAATAATTTCTAGATGAAAAAGTTATTTCAGGCAAAAATTCAAAAAACAAAATAAATTCTATATTAGTACTCAATTCAAGCTTGAAGAAATTAAAGTGTAAATAGCAACGCTATAAAATTAAAGGTACAATATGTAAGAATTTTGCATTAAAATATTCCAAAATCTCAAGGCCAGTGTTATATATTTTGTTAAGTTGATTACTTACAATATCCCAAATGTTTCCAGCTATTTTTAAATAATGTGAAAATTGCGATTTTAACCAAGGAAACGGGGCGTTAGAGCAGGGGGGAGCTGGGAGTCGCCAGTCAATTGCGTCATATCCGCGTTACCCTCGGTTTCCGCTCGTACTGCGTGGAGTCCTGGACAAATGCGGAAGTTGTAGGCCCAGTTGTAGCGTCTACCAAGCAACAAACGTTAGCTTGTTTCGTGCTGTCGTTATGGAACACAATTATTCTTTACCGATTGCAGCTGGTTCTGTCGACAAAGCATGCTTAATTTTATATTTTCCAAATGTAGCATTCGGTAATAGTTATGTTTATGCAAGGAAAGTATTATTGCTTTAGGTTTGTGTTTAGTTTATTGACATTGTTTATCATGTCTGGTGTTTATGGCCATGTAAATAAATATAGCATGTGTTATACATAAAGATTAATCAGTATTTTGGCAAATGATGTGGGCATGTTCGAATGTACTTTTACAACAATTGTTTAGAACACGTAAAACTGCGCAGCGTTATCACAACAATGAATTCGACAAATACAGTAACATCTATGATAACCAATTTAGTATTAAACCTTACTTTTCTTGCTGTTAATTCATTTTAATGAAATAAAAGTGTGATGAGGTTCAAGAGTCAGGAAGAAGACGGGTCGGCGTGAATGGGACTCGTACTTTATTAAAATAAAACAAAACAAACAAAAGTCGCGAACAACGCGCATTCACTGTGGCGACGGCACAAAACAGTTAAAAAATGAGAGCTCGGATCCACCGGTTTTCTTTCTCTGCGTCCAATTTTCTCTCCAGTCTCTGATTCCAGCACGGTCTCTCCACGCCAATAATACTGCAAAAAGACACAGGTGTTCGTAATTTGCACTTGACCTACTTACGTCCCGCTCGTCTTGTTTCTATCTCTCCCGTTACAGACCGCGCTGAACCACGCCCCCCCCCCCCCTCGCCACAAAAAGCATGTCATTAAACGCGACATTTATAAAAATAGAACATCCATGAACATGATTTTTCGATTCCCGTCTGACTGATTTACATCCACGGTGGAGTTGAAAACAACAGTTCCCATCATTCTACGCTCCTTTACATCGTCATCAAGCTACGCCGTTGTTGTTGTTTGGAATGTAGCGCCCTCTAGCGGCAGAAAATGTTGCATATTATACCTTTAAGTAAAACCTACTCAACTTTTCTGATACTGGTGTAACAGTTCCTATCATGGACTGGGGCAATAATTAATAAGTTAGATTTTTCACTGTTTTTCCAGCTGTACACTGTTTTATCTTTGCTTTTGTTGTTAGCTTTAGTATCTTCCCATTCTGTGACATTTGGAGTTCATTTTCTACTCAGAATGACACATTAATACTCAAAATTGATCCATCAAATGTTACCGTCATTGTGTATTATCTACCAAGTTTTGAGGTCCGTTCGGGTGGGTACTGCATTACTTCTAATATGTAAATATAGTATTATTTACTTAGATGTTTCTAAGTAAAGCATACACTTTAAAAGTGTGGTTAAATTCAGTGCTATATTGTTTGAGTAAAAAGTACTGCAAAGTAAATTTCAACTAAGTAGAAATTACTCGTCAAACTTTTACTGGCCAAGTTAAAGTTACTTATTTTCTTTGGTAATTTTACTTAACTTTCTAAGTAAATTTTACTTCAGTGCAGAGTTGTAGGTGCTAAACATTAAAAAAAAAAGCAAAAGAGTTGGCATATTTTGCCCCATTTTACTCTAGTTCCATTTGGATTTTGGAATAATATTGTGTATCTTCCTTTCTCCCACAGGATATTTCTGAAAACTATAGATATTGTTGACATGCAAATGTGGTCTTGTGTTCAAATGTACTGATGATGTAAGAAAGTAGCAGAAGTTCAGAAAAATATGTATTTGCAACCTGGTTTCATTGGGGTTTCCCCCCCCTTCCTTTTATTAAGGATGTTTTTTTCTAAGGATGTTTTGAGTTCTAAAGTGTTTGCATACATTACCTCAGAGGACATCATATGAAAAGTCCAGTGTGTTAAAAACATGCAAGCTATGAAGCTGGGGATTAAAAACCTGCTTAGAATTTTTTTTTAAAGGGATTGTACACCCTAAACATGAAAATTCTGTCAACATTCATTCACTCTTATGTCGTTCCAAACTTGTATTACTTTCTTCTGCTGTACACAACAGAAGACATTTTGAAGAATGTTTCACAGTGATATAGCTTTCACTCTAAAGTCAAAACAAAACATTGATCAATAAACACATCAAATAAAGCAATATGACACATCTCATGTCAAAACTCATTGGTTCTTAAATCAATAGTAAAGTACCTGGAAGCCACACTTTTTACCAGATTTACCTTTTTATTTTTATTTTACTTTTTTAATTTTACCACAAAATTACTTTGGTAGAAGTTACTGTTTAGAATACTACTTGAGTAAAAGTTTTAAAGTATGTTATATTTATTGTACTTAAATATGAAAAGTATTTGTTTGGTATTTGTCACAGAGCTGTCCTCTGTTCCCTGTGTTCCCCTTGTTAGCCCTTTCTAGAAACACATACTTGGGTTTTTAATTACCTTGGACTCTTATTTACCTTGATGTACCAGCGAAGGGAGAGATGGATTACACACACACACACACACACACACACACACACACACACACACACACACACACACACACACACACACACACACACACACACACACACACACACACACACACACACACACACACACACTGTTGTGTCTCAGACTGGCCACCTGAGCACTAAACCAGTGGACATTTAAAGGATCCTTCGACTTGGGACAGCCTTTGTCACGCTGCTGTGACGCAATCGGCCTTCAAATGCGGCTTTCGGAGGATGCAGCCCCTGAATTGGGACACAGCTACAGACTGATGTCAGTGAGTGCAGTATCTGCTGAGTACTCTGATTGAATTGTTATAACTGATTTGTGTTGTTTTTTTTTTGTTTTTTTTTTTTTATAATAAAGTTTGATTTTTACTTACATTTTTTTTCCCTTTTAGAATTTTTTCATGTTTTTGCACCTGTGAGCACCTTGCACTTTACTGGCTTGGGAGAAATTAAAATAAACAGAAAACTGGCATTTAACGTCCTCCATGTGTTGTTTGAAGAACTTTAGACATATCTGTTGTTGATCCGTTGACAGTATTAAACGTACTTAAGTTTTGAAAGTAAAAGTAAAAGTAAATGCAAAATACAAAATAAACATTAAAGCTGCAAGCAGCGATGAAAAGGGCCCTTGCACCCGTGCCGCCGCTACCCGGCGGTTTTAGGAAAACAGAGCACGGTGGGCAGCATGAAATTATAATAAATATAGGAGGACTATGTCAAAGTAATTTGTATTTGCCGCACTTCCTGCAACCAGCAGGTGGCGCTATTGCTATAACCAAATATGAGCATGGTCATGTGTTCAGGACAGGACTCTTATCAAACATGTGAAGTTTGGGGCAGATCGGACATTGTATGCCTGAGTTACTGCAGGCTGTCTGTGGTTGCCTAGCAACATCGGAACTGCAAGCAACATTAATATTGAACTTATCTGATCATGCATAAATCACCAAAAGGCTGAAATTGGGTGTACATTTGTCAGGCCGCCAAGGGCACACCCTTTGACGAAAACTCAATTAAGCCATTTTGCCCCACCCAATTCTGAAACCCAAATCACACGTACATTTTCACCACTTCTGAAGCATGTGCAAAGTTTCATGAGTTTTTGAGCATGTTTAGGCCCTCTAAAAAGCGATTCACTTTGGAGAAGAAGAAGAAGCAGAAACAATAGGGTCCTCTCACCATCGGTGCTCAGGTCCTAATAAACGGAGCAAAAACAATAGGGTCCTCTCACCATCGGTGCTCGGGCCCTAAAAAATTATTATTAAACATTGCTCTATACACAGTTTGAGCAGCAAGATTGTGTTCAATTTTAACTGTTTCTTCCCCTTTATTTTCTTTGAATTAAAAAAATGGCAAAATGTTTATTGTAAGTTTAAAATAAAAAATATAATTATACAATGATCATTCATGTTAATTCATAATGTAAGAGACAACTTTAAAATCTTAATGTATTAGTAAATGTTGAAATCAACAATGAATAATACTTTTATTAACCTTGGTTAATGTTATCATTTCATATAAATCCAAACAGTCATGCTTAAAGATGGTCATCTTTAAATATCTACACATATTTATGTTTCTGTCGGCTGCATGAGGATACAATTTGCTTTCTCATGTCTCTCTTGCTTTAAATATGCAACTTCTCTGGATAACAAATGCATAAAAGCGAACAAATTGAAATAAACCAATGCAAATAGATGGTAACAATCCTTAGAAAGTCTAACATTAAACATTTGGGTCAGACTTGTGTGTGTTTTTGTCGCATTGTTTTAACCGCTTAAGGTATAGGCTACTAATGCTAGCATCCTCTCAGCCTCGACGGAAACATTGCTCTCCACCACCAATGCAGCATCTAGTCAACAAACTAATTACTTAATAATGATATATGAAAACATGTACTGTAGTGTACACTGTATAACTTACCGTTTTGTTATATGTTTTAAATCCGTTCTGAAGTGTCTTGCAGGCTCTGTGCAGCGTGCAGCCTAATGAGTCACGGGTCAAAACAAACACCACAAGGCATCAGTGAGTTTTTATTTCGCCTCTAGAGACCGCTCTCACACTGTATAATGACAGCGCACTTCTCAACCACTCCAGCAATGGACGCAACCTGGAAAATGAAATCAACCGCGGTTGTGCAAGCACTTGTTAGCACATCTTGCTTGCAGTCAGTGTTCTTCCGACTAATGTGCTTTGGGGAAATGTATCAGAGTATACATTTTATTTAGGAAATATTGTGGAGTAAAAGTTACCAGAAATATAAAAACTCAAGAAAAGTACAGATTCTCCCAAAAAATACTCAAGTACTGTAACGAAGTTTTATGAATTCGTTACATTACACCACTGAGTACATCATTTTTATTTTTGGATGAAATATTTTAAGCCTTATTGTGGTCATTTGCTGGCCGGATGGACAAGGTGCTCAAAACCCCTTTCTGAAGATCTCTTTTCAGATACTATATTGAAATCCCACCTACCTCCTATCAACAAAATGTTTAGATGGGGGCCGCAGAGTCAGCAGTATGTTTTCCATTATTTAAAAACATTCACATTCCCTATCTAACAGCAGGCAATTACTCTGACATGAATGAAATCACTTTCCAAAACACAGCAGTAGCAATCTATTCACTGCCATAATTTATGACTGTTTTCTGTGTGCATCTTCATTACAGGGCTTTCATACGGAAATGAAGAACGACAACGTTAATTTCAGCTGAAAAAAGAGATTAAAAAGGAGAACACCTTCCTGCCTAGACAGCCACTTCCCAAACTGCCTGTCAATAACATTTGACTAAGGTAGCTTAGGTGCCGTAATACTCATGACAGAAGACCAGTCCTGGGAACTCCACGTCTAAGACTGTTTAGATGGGAGTGAAAAAGCATCGACATCTGTGGAATACACAAACAGGTTCCTGGGGAAAGTGTGTCAGCATAGATTAAAATATAGGTTCAGGTTGGCGTCTGGAAAGGGAACACTGCTGGCAGCTCCTCAATCTGCACACTGCTGGATCAGATACTGTCATTTACACAACCAGACCTGAGGGTCTTGGCACCATGTGCTTTGCATCTTAAGGCAAACTTGTACTTTATTTTTAAAGGGATAGTTAACCCAAATATTGTGTCATCATTTCCTCACTCTCATGTCATTCCAAACGATTTTATTTCTTCTATAGTACACCAAAGAAGAATGTTTTAAGGCACGGGTGCGAGGGCCCTTTTCATCGCTGCTTGCAGCTTTAATGTTTATTTTGTATTTTGCATTTACTTGTACTTTTACTTTCAAAACTTGCAATGAAAGCCAATGGGTTCAAAACAACATTGGACACGATTGACTTTCATTGTATGGACAAAAACACTGAGACATTTTTCAAAATATATTTAGAATTTTTTTTTTTGTATTTGTATTTATTTTTACAGAAAAAAGGTCATACTGATTTGAAACGACATGAGGGTGAGTAAATGATGACAGAATTAAAATTTTTGGGTGAATTATTCCTTTAAGACTTAACATTCAGTTTGAATAAAAGCATTCATATGATCATTCATTTAGAGCGGGGTGCATGATGGAATTATATTTGTACTTTTCATCTTCTCCTTTTATGTGAAGACTCATAAAGTCAAGGTTATGTGTCACTATCGTCTGAATAACATATGGGCAAATACCACCCACATTTCTACAGTACGCATCAGTTTTCTCAGCATAGTCACACTAGAATGTCTCATATAATTTAAGGGTTCAAAAAGGCTTTTTTTTTGCATATTCAGTAAAGTGTCAGCCAAAAAAAATCATGTTTCTGTCCTCTATCTGTATTTCTGTCAGGACCACTATCGTCAAATACGATTGGCAATTGCATACAGTTAGGATTGGCGGTATGGTTCCCTGTGCATCCATGCAGCCTAGCATGGATAAGATCAGGGAGAGCAGCAATAACCCCCCTTAGGGTAAACAGAACAGAACCAACATGAATGTATTGCAGATATCATTAATTCAAGATTTTAAAGTACAACATAATTTGAGAATTTATTCTGATTCAAGGGGAATCAGAATGCCATACTGACTGGAGAGAGGAGGAGCTGGGGATGGAGGAGGGTTATTAGCTCCTGAGAAACGCGATAGCTGCTTATGATACTGAAGAAGCTTATATACTGTATGTATACAGTGATAGGCGTCGTATTCCTAGGTAGACGTGGATCAGCTGAGTGTCAGCTGATGCGAGCTTGACTAACGTGACCTGCCAGAACTGAGTCCTCTGTCGATATAAAAACACTTGTAAAATACAGTGGGGAGAACAAGTATTTGATACATTGCCGATTTTGCAGGTTTTCCTACTTACAAAGCATGTAGAGGTCTGACATTTTTATCATAGGTACACTTCAACTGTGAGAGATGGAATCTAAAACAAAAATCCAGAAAATCACATTGTATGATTTTTAAATAATTAATTTGCATTTTATTGCATGACATAAGTATTCGATCACCTACCAACCAGTAAGAATTCCGGCTCTCACAGACCTGTTAGTTTTTCTTTAAGAAGCCCTCCTGTTCTCCACTCATTACCTGTATTAACTGCACCTGTTTGAACTCGTTACCTGTATAAAAGACACCTGTCCACACACTCAATCAAACAGACTCCAACCTCTCCACAATGGCCAAGACCAGAGAGCTGTGTAAGGACATCAGGGATAAAATTGTAGACCTGCACAAGGCTGGGATGGGCTACAGGACAATAGGCAAACAGCTTGGTGAGAAGGCAACAACTGTTGGTGTGATTATTAGAAAATGGAAGAAGTTCAAGATGACGGTCAATCTCCCTCGGTCTGGGGCACCATGCAAGATCTAACCTCTTGGGGCATCAATGATCATGAGGAAGGTGAGGGATCAGCCCAGAACAACACAGCAGGACCTGGTCAATGACCTGAAGAGAGCTGGGACCACAGTCTAAAATAAAACCATTAGTAACACACTACGCCATCATGGATTAAAATCCTGCAGCGCATGCATGGTCCCCCTGCTCAAGCCAGCGCATGTCCAGGCCAGTCTGAAGTTTGCCAATGACAATCTGGATGATCCAGAGGAGGAATGGGAGAAGGTCATGTGGTCTGATGAGACAAAAATAGAGCTTTTTGGTCTAAACTCCACTCGCCGTGTTTGGAGGAAGAAGAAGGATGAGTACAACCCCAAGAACACCATCCCCACCGTGAAGCATGGAGGTGGAAACATCATTCTTTGGGGATGCTTTTCTGCAAAGGGGACAGGACGACTGCACCGTATTGAAGGGAGGATGGATGGGGCCATGTATCGCGAGATCTTGGCCAACAACCTCCTTCCCTCAGTAAGAGCATTGAAGATGGGTCGTGGCTGGGTCTTCCAGCATGACAACGACCCGAAACACACAGCCAGGGCAACTAAGGAGTGGCTCTGAAAGAAGCATCTCAAGGTCCTGGAGTGGCCTTGCCAGTCTCCAGACCTGAACCCAATAGAAAATCTTTGGAGGGAGCTGAAAGTCCGTATTGCCCAGCGACGGCCCCGAAACCTGAAGGATCTGGAGAAGGTCTGTATGGAGGAGTGGGCCAAAATACAGGCTCAGGTGTGTGCAAACCTGATCAAGAACTACAGGAAACGTATGATCTCTGTAATTGCAAACAAACGTTTCTGTACCAAATATTAAGTTCTGCTTTTCTGATGTATCAAATATTTATGTCATGCAATAAATGCAAATTAATTACTTAAAAATCATACAATGTGATTTTTGTTTTAGATTCCGGTACTCACAGTTGAAGAGTACCTATGGTAAAAATTACAGACTTCTACATGCTTTGTAAGTTGGAAAACCTGCAAAATCGGCAGTGTATCAAATACTTGTTCTCCCCACTGTAGTTGCTTGCTGTGGACACTAAACTGTCTAAATTGTCCTAAATCAGTGCATTAAGCTTTACAATGTTTTTTTTTACATTTTATTTATTTTTATAAAAAAAAAATTTTTATTTAAAATGTAAAATATTATTTGAATAATAAAAATAATTATTAAATCAATTATTTTTCATAAATCTTAATATGTATTATTATTATTATTATTCTTTTTTTTTTTTTCTTAAAGTTAAAATTTAAAGTTAAAATTAACTCTTTCCCCCACCAGCATTTTATTTTTAAGTTTCCAGCCAGCGGCAGAATCTTTTGTCATATTCACAAAACTTTCATGGTCCCCAGAATATTTTGTTGGATGGAATATGTAAACAGTCAATATATCAAAAAAAAGTTTACAAAAATAAATAAATATATATATAACTTTCATTCGTTTTTATCAGCACCTGAATGTGGGTAAATTTCATTAAAAAAAGCTGAGAAAATCACATTTTTGTCAGACAGATCAGATTCAGAATTCTAATTAAAACATAGATCGAGTAGATAGAGTCCATCAACAGCTTGCACAGTCGTTTACCTCTTTATTATGGTTTCGACATTTCATTCGGTATAACGTTAGGCACTTTTGATTTATATGCTGTTGAATGTTTGATGATCACATTAGCTTACTTTAGCATACACAACTTATATCTGTAGATATTTGTCTTCACTTGCTTTTGGCTCCAGAGTTGCTGTACTATTTCAGAAGATCCATAACAGCGCCCCCTACCATATAACAGTGAAAACACAGATTGCCACTCGTCAATGGCGGAGAAGCATTGTGTCATAAATGAGAATAAAATCTTGGGTAACACTTTATTTTGATGATCCCTTTTGAACATTCTGTTGATTATAAGTAACTTTGCAACTACATGTCAACTAACTCTCTTTAGAGTATTAGTAGACTGTCTGCTTAATATCTGCTAACACTTTATTGTGATGCTCCTCCAACAGACATTCTTCTGACTGTAAGTAACTTTGCAACTACATGTCAAGTTATTCTAACCATAACTCTACCAGTCTACTACTACTCTAGTAACACTCTAATGAGAGTTAGCTGACATATAGGTGTAACAGTGTTTATAGTCAACAGAATGTGTTAAAGGGACCATCAAAATAAAGTGAAACCAAATATTGTCAGTGAAGATCAGAGTATACCCTAACGGTGGTGTATTTGGTTGCATTATATTTTGTGATTCCTCTGGAACAGAGAGCATTTGGATGAGAGAAGGAAAATTGCATGTGCATGGCAGCGGGGAAATTCTCCGTGCCAAACATTGTAGGAGCCACTGTAGGAGTAAATGTTATCCTTAACAGGCCCATCTAGTCTGAAACAAAGCCAATGTGTGTTTTTCTAGCACTGAGGCTCAAACCCAGATGAGACGGGATAATTTGCTGCACCATCTGAGCATTTCAGTCTGTTTGCATGGCGTTGCAGACATGACAGATAGTCGACCAGCCTCATCACAGGAACCACTCTCACGTAAAAAGCGATGACAAACCACCCTAAACATTGGGTTATAAATATCATATTTCATCCCTTTCAACATTCAGGCACCAGTCTCCTCTCATATAAACAACATCAAACTCAATTTGCTGCCTTTTCTGACTCTTACTAATGCAATTGGATATTTTGCCCTTATTTAATTTTCAGGGAAAGTAAATCTCCAGGCCCCTCAAATGGCCAAGTTCATGTTTCTTTGTCTCTTTTCAGAACAATTATCTTCTCATCTGATCCTCAGAGAGCCTGTGGCAGGATGATACAGATATCTCAACTGTAATCATGTCATGGCTTCACTGGTCAATATATGTTTTCCAGAACTTCCCAAGAAATTATTGGTAGCAGAAATGAATGACATATTTAGGGTGTCAGTATAGATACAGTTCTTTAGAATTTGCAAAATGTTTATCAAAACATTAAAAAAAATGCATTTAGGTTTTGTCACAGGTGGTTGCAGGCAAACAGACAAAAAATGTTTTCTCTAAATACCCGGCTATGTGTAAATGTGGCCTCAAACAAGGTAATTAATGACACACAGCTGATACAAATGCACTCTCATAATGACAGAAACTATGACAACCAAGGAGTGGCGGGGAAATTAATAAAGGGAGACAGATACTTGGTGAAGGCAAACTAGTCCATAATAACTAAACAAACTAAACATAATGGTGACAGGTTTATTGTAACAGCAAAGATGAAGCTATTTGTCATAACAGATATTTTCATATATTTCACATGACAGAATAACTTATATTGCACAATTATCCCACTCAAAGATTGACATACTTTTATTTGTGTTGCTTCCTTGAGCATCAGTAGCCGCTTTCAGACATTAAACTGGTAAATTACTGTGAAATTGTTGGATTGACTTTTCTGCTAAAATCAACCATGTCTGCTGTTCACACAAGCAATGTCTTTCTGTCAATAAATGAGCTTTATATGCTGCGTTGTTTTCTTTATCTGCCTAAATGAATAAAAGCACTAGTTTCACTGTCCAATTTGAAAAAATGGGTAACGCTTTAGATTACAGCCCGGAAAGTACTGCGTAATTAAAATGAAAGTACAGTGTAACGTTCGGTAATTACAGTGTACCTATAAAGTACTTACGTGTAAGTATAGGGGAACAATACGTAAAGTCTTGGGAATAAAGGTGTAACAACCAGGAAAATACTGCGTAATTAAAACGAAATTACAGTGTAACTTTCGGTAATTACAGTGTACCTATAAAGTACGTACGTGTAAGTACAGGGGAATAATATGTAAAGTTTTGGGAATAAAGGGGTAACAACCAGGAAAATAACAAATTATTTAGGCAAATTATTTAGACTGTAAGTATTCCATGTAGTTACAGGGTAAGTATGACATTGCGGGTTGTAAATTAAAGTGGTGCTTCTTACCCTCTTGTTTCATGTAGTTACAGGGTAAGTATGACATTGCGGGCTGTAAATTAAAGTGGTGCTTCTTACCCTCTTGTTTCATGTAGTTACAGGGTAAGTATGACATTGCGGGCTGTAAATTAAAGTGGTGTTTCTTACCCTCTTGTTTCATGTAGTTACAGGGTAAGTACAATAAAAACACATGTACACACACACAATCTGATATCACTCGGAAAACTTTATTTAAAAAAAAACCCAACTTATTTCAAAACGGATTTACAGCACTTTCGCTTGCTTGGTTTCCTCCTCCTCTTGTTCCTCTTCTTTTTCTTTCTTTCCACTGATGAATCTTAAGAAGGAATCCCATGACATGTCTCTTGCTATTCTGTATTATGTGTTAAAAGAAAATAGCCTACAGTAGGCTACAGAAATGTCCTCACCATTTACTCATCTTTTACCCTGATGTCATCCGAGATGTATACAAATTTCCTTCTTCAGATTAACACAAACAAAAGTTTTTAGAAAAATAAATAATCTCTGTAAATGCATATAATGCAAGCTCATGTGTTCCTAAAAGTTGACAACAGCACATACAACAATAACTACAGTAATCCATACGACCCCAATGGATGAATCAATGTCTTCTGAAGTGAAACGATAAACGTTTTTAAGAAAAATACCAAATATTTAAAAATTTTAAACTGTAGACTATCGCTTCCGACCAACTGTCACCTGCGCGTTCATGAGAGGGTTGAGTAAGTTTACGCTTGAAAATTTAAAGCTTGACGTAAGCGCACAGAAAAACCGAATGTCGAATTGTTTTTTTTTTTTTATTGCTCACAACAAAATACAAACAATAACAGATAATACTAATGAAAAACAAACCATGCAGAAGAACAGAGACACCAGTTCTCGCGCGAGTTTCACATCAAACTCCCGCGAGGATGCAATGGACGCTTAAAGCTTCAGCAAACGCGAAGCCATTCAAGCCGACTCTCATGCACTCGCTGGTGACAGTTGGTCGGTAGCGAAAAGATGAGTAAATTATGAGAACATTTCTGGGTGTACTGTATTTTCTTTTAATACATAATACAGAATAGAAAAATACTCCTTCTTATGATTAGGCAAATCAGTGGAACGATAGAAAAAGAAGAGGAGGACCAAGAGGAGGAGGAAGCCATGCAAGAGAAACAAAACAGGACAAAACATGCTACTTTCTATCAGGACTTTAGTATTTGAAATGAAAAGTTAATAAAAAAATAAAAAAAACAATAAGAAGTGTAATATGTTGTAAATCTGTTTTGAAATAAGTTGTTTTTCAAATAAAGGTTTTCCAAGTGATGTCAGATTGTGTGTGTAGGCCTACATGTGTTTTTATTGTACTTACCCTGTAACTACATGAAACAAGAGGGTAAGAAGCACCACTTTAATTTACAGCCCGCAATGTCATACTTACCCTGTAACTACATGAAACAAGAGGGTAAGAAGCACCACTTTAATTTACAGCCCGCAATGTCATACTTACCCTGTAACTACATGGAACAAGAGGGTAAGAAGCACCAGTTTAATTTACAACCCGCAATGTCATACTTACCCTGTAACTACATGGAATACTTACAGTCTAAATAATTTGCCTAAATAATTTGTTATTTTCCTGGTTGTTACCCCTTTATTCCCAAAACTTTACATATTATTCCCCTGTACTTACACTTATGTACTTTATAGGTACACTGTAATTACCAAAAATTACACTGTAATTTCGTTTTAATTACGCAGTATTTTCCTGGTTGTTACACCTTTATTCCCAAGACTTTACGTATTGTTCCCCTATACTTACACGTAAGTACTTTATAGGTACACTGTAATTACCGAAAGTTACACTGTACTTTCAATTTAATTACGTAGTACTTTCCGGGCTGTAATCTAAAGCGTTACCAAAAAATGTTTTTACCTCTGAGTGATATGCCTAAAAGGTCGACCACACAGGATGCATTTTTGTTTTTAAAACTTTGAGACTCCATACAATAGTAGCCTATCCAACTGAACAACCGTAGCACTGATGAATGAAAAAGAAACCTAAAACAAATGCTGTGCTTTTGTGCAAGATGCTGGAAAATCAGCAAGATACGGCACAAGGATTAAAGATGCCCAATTAGTGCATGCAAACATAGAAAAAGAGAGAAAAAAAGAATAATAATCAGCGCTGTGGAACAAAAAAAACATGTATCGGAGTAATCGAATCACCTCCATCAGAACTTTGAAACTTCTATAGTGGTGAAAAGCAGATGACAGTGAATATGATTTTTGCATTCCCATTTGCTTCAATAGCAAAATACGAGATTCTAAAAGAGGAAAAAAATAAAGGGTGATTGATTACAGAAGTAAAATCCCAAATCCCTCCCTCAGCCGTTGTAATAGAAACACCCTCATGGCAGTGTTAACTAATTTATGATAATGTAATGCCAACGTGGTATAACACAAAGTGTTAACCACCTTATTTTTAAGATAAGAGGTGCCGTTATTTGTAAAAAAAAAAAAAAGAAATGTTTCTGGCTTCCAGTGTCATCAGCTTCTAGTTTTTATGCTGCTTGATATTGCTATTTCTTACCTAGTGAAAAAAACCCTATGCCAAAATGTATTTAAAATAAATGTATTTCATTAACATATTTACTGACATATCGCTTGAGACTTACTGATATTTGGAGTACTTTTTTATTGCACAATGCACATTTCTTAATATTAAGCCTAAAATTGGTTTTAATATTTAATATTAGTAAGGATAGTATAACTGTATAATATCAGTATT
Source organism: Leuciscus idus (assembly GCA_021554675.1). Classification (NCBI taxonomy): domain Eukaryota; kingdom Metazoa; phylum Chordata; class Actinopteri; order Cypriniformes; family Leuciscidae; genus Leuciscus; species Leuciscus idus. The sequence continues at coordinate 16,015,144 of CM038639.1, read as the reverse complement.
TGATTGCAAGATGTTTAAAGTGTACCTAAAGTATACTTGCAATAGTTCCACTTTAGCTCAATCAAATATACTTAAGTATATCTTTAGTTGGACCTCAACACTATTTCTGGGTAACTAGTGTATTAAAGTACAACATTAGTTGTTCCAATTTAACAGACTTTAAGTACACCAATTTAGGATACCAACAGTGCAATTGTCATGGTTCGTTCAGATGAAGATGATGAAAAAGGAACAAACAGGTTTCTACAAACAAAAAGTTATTTAATAAAACAAATTCCGGTAATCCAAATGCGAGAAGGCAACGTAACAGAGTGTCTACACACAAACAATACCAGACAGCAACTGAATGAAGAAGAGGAACTTAACTACAAAGCACATGAAGGAAATAATGACAAACACCTGTGATGATCAATGAATCGCCATAGTTGTCTGACCGGACAAGCACATGATGGCCCCTCAGGTCTGGGAGGAAATGTACTGACCATCCCTGGTGCAAACTCAAGGCAGGTGGGATAAACCGAAAGGGCCTGAAGGTCTCTGACTCTCTTAAGGGACGAAATAGCTAGAAGGAAAATGGTCTTGAAGGTCAGAAACTTTTCTGAAACCGATTTGAGGGACTGAAAGGGAGCCGCAGATAGGCCCTCTAGGATCATAGCCAGGTCCCAAGCCGGTACCAATGTTCGAGTTGCAGGCCTCAGCCTCAGAGTACCACGGAGGAAATGGATAATCAAGGGGTCTCTACCCAACAATGCATTCCCCACAGGGGCGTGGTAAGCCGATATTGGCGCCACGTAAACCTTTAAGGTGGATGGAAATAACCCTGATGAAAAGCGATCTTGTAAGAACTCAAGCACTGTACCAACTCGGCAGTTAACCGGATCCTACTGACGCTGATGACACCAAGAAGTGAAAGCTTTCTACTTCGGGGCGTAAAGTTTCCTCGTAGCTGGAGCTCTGGAGTGTAAGATGGTCTGTACAAGCTCAGTTGAGAGACCAGCATCTATGAGTTGGGGTTCCTACATCTAACCCACAGGTTCCAAATCTCTGGGCGGGGGTGAAGGATTGTGCGTGATTGTGGTGTCTGAGACAGAAGAACTCTCCTGACTGGAATCTCCAAGGGAGAGCGTTCGAGGAGATACATATAAGGTCCGCGAACCAAATCCGTCTCGGCCAGCGTGGGGCTACTAGCAGTATTCTTATTCCATCCCGGCATACTCTCTCCAGAACTCCTGGGAGCAGAGCAAAAGGGGGAAATGCATACAGACGTAGCCTCGTCCACGTCTGCACCATAGCGTCCAGCCCCAGGGGGACTGGATATGTGAGGGAAAACCAAAGTGGACAGTGAGTTGTGTGCTGAGATGCAAACAGATCCACTTCTGCTTGGCCGTAAACTTCATATATACAGTATACTCCACCACCTTGGGGTGGAGTCTCCAATCCCCTGGCCTCAGCCCCTGCCTCGACAGGATGTCTGCTCCTATATTCTGGCACCCTGGGATATACACTGCCCTCAGGGAGAGTATCTTCCCTAGGGACCACAGGAGGATCTGGTGCACCAGTTTGCATAGTGGATGCAACCGAAGACCCCCCTGATGATTTATGTAAGAGACCACCGATGTGTTGTCTGACCGGACAAGCACATGATGGCCCCTCAGGTCTGGGAGGAAATGTCTCAATGCAGTGAAGACCACCATCATCTCCAGGCAATTTATGTAACACAAAAGATGATGACTGAGCTGAGCGGCCTTCCATTACCGCTCCCCAGCCAGTGAGGGAAACATCTGTCGAGAGCGCAACTCGATGGCAAAGAGCTCCTAACACTGGACCCTGAGACAGGAACCAAGGTTTCCTCCATATAACCAAGCAGTGGAGACACTGCCACGTGATCTTGATCATACAAAGTGGGTTTCCCCTCGGGGAGAACCCTCTGGTCCTGAGCCACCACTGAAAAGGTCTCATGTACAGCAGGCCAGAGGGTATCACATTGCCATGAGGCCTAACAGTCTCTCGAATGGTTTCACAGTTTGTGACTGGCCTAGCTTTAACTCTTTCGTAGCTGTGAGGATAGCAGCTACACAAGCGGGCGATAGGACGGCTCGCATCATGACTGAATCCCAGACCACACCAAGGAAAGTGGTTCTCTGTTGTGGAGAAAGCACACTCTTCTTGGCATTGAGCTTCGACCCCAATTTCTGCATGTGTGCGAGGACGACATCTCGATGCCAAACCGCCAACTGCTCTGATTCTGCTAGAATCAGCCAGTCGTCGGTATAGTTCAGAATGCATATGCCCTGCAGCCTGAGCGGGGCCAGAGCTGCATCTATGCACTTCATGAACGTGCGGGGTGATAGAGCTAGACCGAATGGAAGCACCCGTATTCTTTACCATGGAGACATGGAAGTATGCGTCTTTTAGATCTATCGTGACCAACCAGTCCTCGGACCTGATTTGAGTCACGATCTGTTTGAGTGTCAGCATCTTGAACTTGAGTTTCTTGACTCAAAAGTATAGACAGTATAGACAGTATAGGACGCAAACCCCCATCCTTTTTTGGAACAATGAAGTAACGGCTGTAAAAACCTGATTCTCTGTCGGGTGAGTACACCTGCTCTATAGCTTTCTTCGCTAACAGAGCTTTTACCTCTTGCTCCATTACCATAGCCTGCTTGGGATGCACTAACATGAGCAACAACCCGTTGTATCGTGGTGAACGAGAACAACCGACTGTTTTTGAACCCCCCTCAGAGGGTGCAAGTTTGACGCAGCGTTGAGTTGACACTGAGCCATGTGCTCGCTGTGCCTTTAGGCACCAAGGGTGGCAGCCCCCTGAGGGCACCGAGGTGGAACAGGCACCGTATACTGAGGTGTACACCGCTCCACCCCGGTTGGGGCTGCCCTCAGAGGTCTGACACTAGTGGCGAAAGGACCTCTTCTGAGCTGAAGCCTTCTTAGCTTGAAGAACGGTCTTCAGATCCGGCTTCTGCTTCGAAGGCTTCGACTGAGAGTGTCGGCCCTGCCCCCATGACTTTTGAGGAGGAGCACGGGACGCAACACTCTCTTTTTGCTGTGCTCTATATGAGGAGCTGGACGGCTGGGGCTGCTCACGCCCAGTAGCCCCAGGGGGTTTGGTACGGCACAGGAGATATTTTTTTAAATGCCTCAGATTGTCTTTTGGCCTCCTGAAACCTCTCGACGACCGTATTCACAGAGTCGCTGAAGAGGCCAGTAGGCGTTAATGGGGCATCTAATAAAAATGCTCTGTCTTTGTCCTTTATTTCAGCCAAGTTTAGCAAAAGGTGCCTCTCAGTGGCCACCAGGGCTGCCATAGACCACCCTGAGCTCTTAACCCTTTACAATGATCTTTTGCCATTGTAAGGGGGGGGGGGTCTGAGATCCTCCGGCCGTGCTTCTTCTTGGGAAGATCTCCCGGCTGTGATTAAAGCATTTAAAGGACATTTGCTGAAGTCTGTCCGGTTATTACTGCTGCACAGCAAGTTAGTTAAGGGAACAAGTTATTTAGCGAAACACAAGAGACCTCCAAGTGATAGTGTGGATCGCATTAAGAACACTAGATACCTTATTCCCAAGTGATAGTGTTCAATAGGGGGCGAGACGTCGTTCGACTCTTAGGCGGGGTTAGATTGTGGCTTAGGCGTCAACCCGCGCGTTCAGAGGCAACTCAACTGAGAATAATATTTTCAGGTGTCAAGGACACTTCAACCTAAGTCAGGTGCGTAGGGGAAAAATCTACAACACCACTCAATATTTAATTTAGCCACGGCACGAGTAATCACCTCCACCAGCTCCTCATATGCTGGGGAATGAGGTGATGAAGTGGCGCGAGATGGCGAATTCTCTTCCCCCTTATTGTCATCTTCAACACTCAATACATCTAGTTCCGCAGAACTAGAGAACTTAAGCATTGGGATCTCTTGCTGGGTGCGCTTCCGACACTGGCGAGAGAGCGCTGGATCCCTTGGGTAAGGGAAGAGAAAGGGTGGAGCCCGTCTTTAACCCCGCCGAGAGATCCATTTGCGATCCCCAAGAATGCCCTCTCGGGTCCGGATGCCTGAGGATCGCGAGCCTGGGCACTTTCCTCGAAAAGTGACAGGCGAGAGTGGAGTGTGCGAAGCGGAAGCCTCTCACAATGCTGACAGTCAGCCCCCTCGAAGGCTGACATAGCATGCTCGACATAGAGCGCTTGCTGAGGCACAGAAGCTAACGCCAGTCAGACTGGATGTGCTTTTATCCTTTCCTGGTCGTGACGTCACCTACCCGTGATGCTCACTCTCGCCATTGGACTAGTTGACATACATGCTTCAGACGGAATCACGCAGGGGCGTTCCCAAAGCGTCATCGATGCAGCGCGAGTTCCCTCGAAAGGGAACAAAATAAAAGTCCATGATAATGAAACAGACAGAAAATAAATGTAACAACAATTGCAGGGTATTTATAATAAGTACAAAAATATGTAAATGTGTTTGTAGTATACTTAGTATAAAATAAATGTATTTCAAAAACAGGTTAGTATATTTATTTTTCACTCGGGTTACCATATTATTTTTAATATATTGTCGATATTACAAACACACTGGTTTGTAGTACAAATAGTTTTAACATTTACTACACTATGATATCCTTCTAGTTATTTACCTAAAGCGACTAATGAATTGGAAGTCTCGCACATTCACAGAAAATAGCTTACTTTCGCATTGCAAAATAAGGTGGATAAATGTACACTAGTTTTAAAATTAAAATATATGTATAAAAAAAAAGAAGCTAAATGTAAAACCAATATATTTACAATGTTAATAACTGAAAACGCATAATCACAGTCTGTGACAAGGCTCTATTGGCTAATTGGCCCAGACAGTATCACACTGGTTTTGTTCACACATAGCATGAAAATGGTAATTTACCATGTAACCATCCTGGAAAGTTAGCAGAACTGATTTACCAGTGTTTTCTAAAAGGTCCTGTTCACATATGATCTCTGAACAGTAATTTATCAGTAGCCTACTTTTCCGAAAAGAACTGTATGTGTGAATGCCTTTAATGGCTATTGGTAGCATTCTGTGATTGGTAGCACTTTGTGCATTTTGTGCATTTTTGTCATTTCTTTAAGTTCAATTATTTTATGTAGTATCTTCTGGGCAGTAATTAAAGTTTTTTTTAAAAACAGGGGCAGAATCATACAGTGTATCTGCAATATCTCTCTTCTAAGCCAAAGGTAGAAAATGAGAAGCTATTCTTGGTGTAGTCCTGACCTCTAATTTAATATCCATGCAAAAAGAAGATTCCCTGCATGGCTATACGGTTTAAAATCAAGCTTCTGCTGAATTAAATTAGATCTGGCATGCTCAAATGGCCGATTGCTTCGAGACAACAGGGAGATTTCTTGGACTGTAACAAGGTGACGGCAGTCCAATTTGATTAAGTTTGACATTTGATTGATGTATGCTGTCCTGTTAATCTTTCTGAAGCTCCTTGTCCTGCCTAACAAGAATGATTCTTCTCTTAGTGATGGTAGCTCTCTGAGAAGTGCGTGTACATAGAGATAGATATCTAGACATTAATGGCTAGAGTTAAAAGTGTCCTTCTTTTAACAACTGTTCCTCTATGGCAAGAGTTTTTTATACATCTGGGTCAGAGGTTTTAAACTGATGGGATGCGACCCAGTAATGGGTCACAGATCAGTTATAATCTTTGAATTACTTTACCAATGAGCCACCTATGAGCCAAAACATTATGCCCACCGGCCCAATATGCTGTTGGTCCTCTGTGTGCTGCCAAAACAGCACCTACCAGCCGAGGCATGGACCCTACACGACCCCTGCAGTTGTCCTGTGGTATTTGGCACCAAGATGTTGGATCAAACTTGTTAGTCTAGTCTAGGTGGCACGTGTCAAATTTACATCCACATTAATGGCCAGACCCAGCAGAACATTGCCCAGAGCATCACACTTCCTCCACAGTCTTGTTGTCATCCCACAGTGCATTCTGGTGCCATAACTTCATCAGGTAAACGGTGCACATGTAAACAATTGTCCATGTGATGTAAAAGCAAACAAGACTCATCGGACCAGGCGACCTTCCACTGCTCCAAGATCCAGTTACGAAACTCTCGATGGCGGAAAGGGGTATTCATTGGCACTCTGATTGGAATGTGGCGATAGTGATAGTGTGATGCACTGATCATAATGTTTAGGCTCATCAGTGTAAAGCGGGTCCGGATGTGTAACCAGTTGAAAACCATTGCTGTAGGGTCTGGGTGCTAACATTGTTTTAGTTATATAAAACAACCTATCAGACGTTGTCATTATTACTTGTCTGTGTTTGTTATAATAGCAGTGGGTTTGAAAATTGCATTCAAAGGTCACTCCATAATGTTCCTGAGCTCTCAAATTTGCTTTAAAGAATAAATATCAATTTGAAATTTACCACCAGGGAACAAAATTAAATGTCCTTCACAGTACTAAAGGTATCTTTACATGCCATTTAAACTCTGAAAGGCAGCAATCAGAGGGGAATGGTACGGCTGAATGAGACAAATTGGTTTGTTTTGTTGGCTGGTGCTCTTGCTGAGTCCTGCTTGGAATCCAAATCGCACCTGGGCCAGGCATAGATTTGAACCCAAATCTCACTATAAGAAGCACACTGCTAGAAACTTTCCATTTCTGTTATCAAGCTTCTCGACTGTACACAGGATATGCCACGGGAGATTTGCTGTTTCCATGCCACCATTTAAAATATATTTACAGTATTAATGTAACATATAAATGCTAATTTTAAGATGCAGCTGGTGGAAGATCTGAACATGAAAAACTGATAAAATATTTAGAGAAACGCAGTAAGGTTTTTCAAAAGCTGTATTTGAAGTGTACAATATACCGTAACGGTGCATATCAACTACAGTGGAAAAAATAATTATTTGATCCCCTGATGATTTGAAGGGTCTATAATTTTTATGGTAGGTTTATTTTAACTGATAGAGACAGACTATCAACCAAACAAATCCAGAAAAAACACATTATATAGGCTAAAGGTTATAAATTATGATTATTATTATAAATTGATTAGCATTTGATCGAGTGAAATAAGTATTTGATCCCCTACCAACCAGCAAGATTTCTGCCTCCAACAGATTGGTTATGTGCCCATGTGAAACACAGATTAGTCCTCTCACTTTAAGAAAGTACTCCTAATGTCAGCTCGTAATGTGTATAATAGACACCTGTCCACAGAGACTGTATCTTCTTTTCCAACCTCTCCACCACCATTGGCAAGACCAAACCATTGACATCAAAGACCATGTCAAAGGACATCAGGGACAAGATTGTAGACCTGCACAAGGCTGGAATGGGATACAAGACCATCAGCAAGAAGCTTGGTGAGAAGGAGACAACTGTTGGTGCCATTATTCGGGAATGGAAGAAATACAAAATAACCATCAATCGCCCTCGGTCTGGAGCTCCATGCAAGATCTCGCCTCATTGGGTAAGGATGATCATGAAAAAGGTGAGGGATCAGCCCAGGGATCAGCCTCCTCCTACATGGGAGGAGCTTGTTAATGATCTCAAGGCAGTTGGGATCACAGTCACCAAGCACACCATTGGTAACACACTACACTGCAATGGATTGAAATCCTGCAGCACCCGTAAGGTCCCCCTGCTCAAGAAGGCACATGTAAAAGCCCGTCTGAAGTTTGCCAATAAACATTTAATGATTCAGAGAAGACTTGGGAAGAAGTGCTGTGGTCAGATGAGACCAAAATTGAGCTCTTTGGCATCAACTGAACTTGCCACGTTTGGAGGAAGAGAAATGCTGACTATGACCCCAAGAACACCATCTCTACAGTCAAGCATGGAGGTGGAAACATTATGCTTTTGGGCTGTTTCTCTGCTAAGGGTACAAGGCGACTTCACTGTATTGAGGGGCTGATGGACGGGGCCATGTTACGTAAAATCTTGGACGAGAACCTCCTTCCCTCAGCCAGAACACTGAAGATGGGTCGTGGATGGGTCTTCCAGCATGACAATGACCCAAAACATATTGCCTACCATAAAATAAAACCCATAAAAAAATATTGACCCTTCATTTCTTTGTAAGTGGGCAGACTTACAAAATCAGCAGGGGATCAAATAATTATTTTCCCCACTGTAGACAAGTACTTTTTGATTTAAGTATAGGCAATCTCAGAAAGCCATGCATTCATTATTTTTTAATTTTGAAATATCCACTGTAATCTCATGAGTATTAGTATGTATTTTAGTGTGGTTCTACCACACACACAATTACGTGTTTTTAGACACTAAAACATACCATATTGATGTACTGACACTGTCTAAAATTTATTTACATATCAGCACCTTTACAGATGTACAATTGTTTACAAATCCTTGGTTAATCTAATACCGAATTCATAGAAGTAATCGGTTGAAAACGCTGCATTTGTGATAAATTATACTATGTTTTCAAATGTTTCAAAATGATCTTGTTTCAAAGAATTACAAAATGTTAAACAAGAACAAGCTTCAAAACCTTAAAATGCATAACATTTCTGTACTTGTTTTACAACTGATTACACTTGCCCGTTTCTTATGTTTTTCTTTATACTGTATAATAAATGGTGGAAGAGGTATGAGTAGGATAAGTTGCTATATATATATATATATATATATATATATATATATATATATATATATAAAATTGTAACTAAAAAGGTCATTGCACATTTTTCTGCCCATTACATTTTGTATATTCTTTTCATACCCTAAAAGTGGTTATGGCTAGGTATGGAGGTAGGGTTAAGAGATCTAAAATATATCAATAAAATGGTAAAAACACTAAAACAAACATTTATGTTAAGAATGATTTGTAAATATCACATTTATCTGTAGATATGTACTGTACTAATTTGTATGTTTTAAATGTTGTCAATACATCCATTTTGTACTATATATATATATATATATATATATATATATATATATATATATATATATATATGTCCCTGCAAATGTTCTGACTAGAGGTGTCAAAAGTATTCACATTCATTACTCAGGTAGAAGTATAGATACTAGGGTTTAAAAAGACTTCTGTAGAAGTTGAAGTATCAACTCAAGCTTTTTACTCAAGTAAAAGTGTAAAAGTACTGGTTTCAAAACTACTTAAAGTATACAAGTAAAAGTAATGTTAGGGAAAAAAATTCATTACAATTTAAAGAAGTAACATTACTTTTTTTGAGTAACGACCCCAACACTGGCTATGTCCTTGCTGGAGTGTGATGTGATTTGTGTCGTGCAGGTGCGATGGATCGCGTACAAACCAATAGGGTGTCGGAATGGTATATGTTTATACTTCTCATCCAACCACAATCAAATTCACTCTATCCGGATGGCACGATTTATCTGGATAGGTTTTTTGTTTTGTTTTTAACGATGACAAGCCGGATTGAAAACAAGCCGAAATGAAATAGGAGTAATGAGGCTATTTTTTAAAATGTAAGGAGTAGAAAGTACAGATAATTATTTTAAAATGTAAGGAGTAGAAATAAAAAGTCGGCTGAAAAATAATTACTCCAGTAAAGTATAGATACCCAAAATTTCTACTTAAGTAAGGTAACAAAGTATTTGTACTTCGTTACTTGACACCTTTGGTTCACTGTAAAAAATGTCTAACCTCCCCAACTCAAAATTTTCTAGTGACTGGTCACATCTTCATTTTTCAATTGGCCCAAGTTAAATTCTGTAAATTTAATTTTATAATTTACAGAATTTCACTTGGGCCAATTGAAAAATTTAGATGTGACCAGTCACTAGAAAATATTGAGTTGGGGAGGTTAGACATTTTTTTTACAGTGTTCTGACTATCTATGTTATGTATATCCAATGAGACCAGGCTGATCTACTGTATATATAAATTGTGATTAAAATCCCTTTATGGCCATTCACTTCACTCAGTGGCAGCTTTTTCAGTCATGCAAGCGCAGCTCCTATCTCTTTGAATGGGGAAACATTCAATTCTCCAAAGCTGTTCACCAAGCTTATATTAAATTTAATATTTGAAATCAGCAATGCCATCTGACAACAATTGTCTCATTAATTTAGTTTCTAAACGCGCAAAGCATGACAAAAGCATGCATTTTTCAGTCTGGACCAGCCAATGCGCATATGCAGTCTTTCTATAGTAACTGGAGCTTCTAAAGGCACCTGCAGTGACGCAATGACTTTAACAGTACTTATTCCACCATATTGCGCTTTGCACCTTCTCCCATTCATAGTAATAAGAGTGCAGAGTCTTTGTATATCTAAAGTCTTTGTTAAAATGTTGCTGCAAAAAATTGTATTTAGTCAGAATGCACTGTTACTTTTGAATGGCTGTCAATAGTAAAAAATAAAATAAAATAAAAACTGCTATAGTTAGGCCTAGGGCATCTCCTGGCCCATATTAACCAGCCAAACCTTGACCACTTGGCTAAAATGCTGAATCAGTCATATCTCAAATAAATAAGTCAATCAGAGTCATAATTTAGCAATCTCTTCAACAAATTAAAGTAATTGAATTTTGTGTTTCTACTCAATAACTTGATTCACTAGAAAAGGAGTCTCTATATTTCAGTCAATATCCTGACATTTAAGTACCATGCAGTAATTCATGCGCTGAACTAAGTGCAACTGCAATTAAACTGTCAACTGCTCTTTGAAAACTTCTGAGCTCAGCAATTGTTTGGGGGGAAAAAAAGTCCTCAAATGATCTGACATTTCTAGCTTATGCAAATGGTTTCCATTGAACGAATGCTTGCCAAGAGTAGGTGCCAAGGGGCATGGCTGCCCAATTGTTTGTGTCATGCAATTTGTGGCATCCAACACAAACTTTGATGCCCTCACTTCTCAATACAGCTACATAGTAAAGATCCCATAGGCAATTCACATAGCCTTTTGTGGCCTTTGAACATTGAAAATGATATACAATATGAACAACATTAAAATAATCCACACACACAAAAATAATCTATAAATGCAATATTAAACACTCACTGTAATACAAAATAATATAATATTTTTAAATAATAATTCAAAGTCCTTGCTTGATTCACATGGGGCCAGTCTTACAATCCTGCTACGGTCCACTTCCCGATAGGTGGGATTGTCGGGACAGCCGAGCGGTAAGAGGAGGCCAGGGAGGAAGATGGAAGTCTTGCCGGGGGCGGCGAAGACTGGCCTCGACGTCTTGGCGAGCACAGGGCTGTTCGAGCAGGCGTGTGGTCGCGCGAAGAAGCCTGGGGCTCAGGTGCGATGTCCGGCGTAGGAGGAATGGTCCTGGGGTTGTTTGTTTCTTCGTCAGATGAAGAGCTTTGCGACATGGTAGCAGAATGGCGAACCAAGATGCTGCTATGCTGCTGCTAAACTGTCAATGGATTGAGGTGAGACTGCTGAATGTAAATCTCTTACCATTGATTGCTGAGTGCTCTCCACTTGTGTTAATTATCTGAACGTGCTCCTCCCGAACTTTGTTAATAAAATATAATTTAATGAAACACAAATGTGACCCTGGACCACAAAACCAGTCACATGGGTAATTTATTTATTTATTGAGATTTATACATAATCTGAAAGCTGAATAAATAAACTTTCCATTGCTGTATAGTTTGTTAGGATAGGACAATATTTGGCCGAGATACAACTATTTGAAAATCTGGAATCTGAGGGTGCAAAAAAAATCGAAACATTGAGAAAATCGCCTTTAAAATTGTTCATTTATGTTCGCGATTATGTTGCATTCACTCACAAAAATAAATGTTTCATATATTTACGGTAGGAAATTTACAAAATATCTTCATGGAACATTACTTAATCTCCTAATGATTTTTGGCATAAAAGAAAAATCGATAATTTTGACCCATACAATGTATCGTTGGTTATTGCCACAAATATACCCGTGCGACTTGTGACTGGTTTCACAGATGTTACTCGAGGAGTAATTTTTATTAAGTAATTTTTTTTATATTAATGGAGCTAAAACTAAAAAGTTATCATTAACACGTTATTTTTTATTAATGTATATATTGTTTTTAAAACAGTATAATCAAAGCTTATGTATCTGTCTTTGGAACAGACCCAAAAACTTCCACCGTCAAGCTCAAATCCTGTGCATACACATTCAATAATTGCCACCAGAAGAAGCGTTACATAAGCTTTGATTGTGAAATGGCATTGGCTCTCGTGTGTCTCGTGACCGGTTGCATCATGTTAACGTTCGGGTGTATCTTTTGACTGAGATATGACTGCATGCATTCAGGGAGCGGGATCTTTTTCAGCAATTAAGACCTAAAAGTTGTACTTTGTTCTAAATTATAAAAAATATTGTATGGCTTCAGAAGACTTGGAATGCAACATGAGTTGTATGTAATACTTTTATACTGTTTTTTCGTCAGTGTTTGCCTGTGACTTTAGATTAATTTGCCTGTTACTTCTTGTATATGGTTGAGAAGTGGGTAGGTTTAGAGTAGGGATGGGGTTAGTCTCGCATAGCTAGACCTTCAAACTGACGGAAGAAGGTCTGGACTCTATAGCAGCTTTCATTTGCCAAGGACAACTCAGAGGCCATCTGACTGACATGTAAAGCAACCAATTTTTGCAATTAAAGCACAGTTCGTTTTATTCCGCATCAAGTTTAGGGGAGTGATGTCCATATGTCGATGTAATGTCGATGTCCATACAATAACAGACTGATATGTAAAACTCTTAGACATATTTTAAAGAGAATACGGCGCAAACTTTAAATACTTCACATACTTTTGAAAATCCAGCCTTTAGTTGAACCTGATAAGCGCTCATTGTCACAGTTGTAAACACGATGGCTTTCTTTTTCCATGAGGGGGTTTGGGATCATGGCATCTTTGTTTCCAGGCGGACCGTTAAAAATGCAACACTCACGTTTCCCGGACATCCTGTAGAATTTAATCAGATGACGACTTTGAAACTCCTGAAGTGTTTCCAATTTTTTGTGCCATTTGCATCAGACTACAATCCAGCCAACCAGTTGGTGTGATGTCTGAGGCTGAGACTAGGGTGGGGTTAGGTCCTTCTATTTATCTTTGAAAATATAAATATCTAAAAAATCACTTACTCTTTTACAAATGCAAAGAATTAAATGTGTCTTGATCTGGCACATAAGGCAAACAAACTGAAAGCAATGGATTACCCAAAATGACGCTAAAAGGGTACCCTGTGTGTTAAAAAGTGATGCAGAGGGGTCCTGACCAAGTGTCAATATTTGATTAGTAGGGAGTGAGAATGTGTTGATAAACCTATTGTTGAAATTGTTGCATACCCCCTTTTTGTGCCCCTGTCTGTGCCTCTTCTTTTACCACCAATGGCATTTTGCTCTTTTTAGCCAGTTGAACGGTTTCAACTTGAACTAAGTGGGATGGAAAAACATGGCCTATCACTGCTAAAACATCTCTCAGCAGGCAAAGTGTGGTCATTTAACTGTCACTGTGATGTCCTGTTCCTTCTTAAATCCTCAGTGTTGTTGGGTGAAGGGAGATATGAGATAGACTTTGACCTAAGAGTGTGTGCATAAATTCATATTTTATTGTGGGTTAACAGCACTGCTGGAGCATAACAAACAGTGCAAAGCCTCTCACTGTTCCTGTCACGTGGGACTGATTCCCTTCTCCCTCTTATTTAATCCTGAACAAAGAGTAATTTAGGCTCCAGAGACAAAGCTTTGTGTTAAAGTGTAGCACTTTGAATCCTCCTTGAGGATTAATTAATGTGTGACCACAGTAAAATTGGAACGGGTTATCTGCCTCTGAAATAAAGCTTCTGCAATAGTAATGTGGCTTCATAACTGGCAGAGAGAAATGCTTTTCAAATAGTGGGAAATAGGAAATCTCTTGATGAATAAATATGTATGACTCATTGGAACTTGTCATTGACGGTAATGGAATAAAGAGATTACAGTTATGATTTTGCATAAGTGGTCCTTACTTATGGAGCAGCATTAGTGTTGGTGGTGCTGCATAAAGCAGAAATCCAGATCTGATTGCAGAATAAACAGGAACAGACCAAACCAGAAGAGAGATGAATTGCATATGAGTTTCATGTGGAGTGCCTGTTAATACTATTACTTGTGAAATAAATTTTACTCACATCGAAGTTGCAGGTGAATAGGAATGAAAATATGAGATTTTGTTGACTATTTATCACAGCAGTTTCTTTTTACTTTTTTTTCATGAATGATACAGAACAGGTGAAATTATACTGCTGTGTATCATACCCTACAATGTTTCACATGTAATCTAAGTAGGCCTATTTTGTGAAAGCAATTCACAATTCATTCACAATAGCCTTTATATTTTGTGTATCACAGTATTAGAATTAAGTCAGAAGTTAGATTCAGAAACCTCAAGTCAGCTCGGTCAGTGCCATTTGCCCAAACTGATTCATTTCCTCAGTAAAATACATGTTATGTATTCATATATTATTCATATATGAGCAGAGCAATCTCTAGCCTTTCATCAGTACTGAGGCAAAGTACCCTCATCAAAAAGTGTGTGCTTATTTTGATACTGTTGGATATAAAATGATATAAATCATCTTTACTTTTAGTACAGCATCATTTACAAGTTCCAGGGGCAATAAATACCTGCTTCACTGTTGCAAAGATATTTGCAAGTTCTGTTTTCTGGATTGTAGCTAAATTTATATTTATATTTATATTTATATTTATATTTATATATTTATATATATATATATATATATATATATATATATATATATATATATATATATATATTTTTTTTTTTTTTAGAAATCTCAAAAAAAGATTTTTTAAACGATTTAGTGGGTGAGTGAACTGTTCGAATGAATCAAACTGAATCCCAAACAATTTCAGACAATTAGATCAAAAGAGTGATTGCGAATCTGGCATCACTGGTCCTAAATCTAAACAGCTGATAGAAAACACACAACTTGATTACTGAAATATTGTAAGAGGAAATTATTCTCAGCTCGGTATAATTTCTATTAAAAGCAATATTTTACTGAAGCACAGTAGGCATATTTCACTGGGACTGTACGTATATGAGTCAGTAAATGTCAGAAGCAAATAATTTATCCACTAATTTATCGCCCTCCAGGTCAATTGGGCACCTTTGTAGAAGAGCTGGATGTGCTGCTGTCTTCATTCCATTCCATCTTTGGTGATTTTAACATACATCTAGAGAAGCCTTATGCTATAGACTTCCTCTCTCTCCTAGCCTCATTTGATCTCAAATGGCTCATCACCACATGTACTCACAAATATGGCAACCAACTTTACCTAATTTACACGCGCAACGTCAACATTTTGGTGAAACCCCTGCACATTTCAGATAATTTATTTATTACTTTTAATCTACAACTTACTGTTTGTGCACCACCAACCCCTCCACTAGTTGCTTTCAGACGAAACCTGCACTCACTGTCTCCTTCCGATCTTTCCTCTGTTGTGTCATCCTCTCTTCCCTCACACTCACAATTCTCCTCTCTGGATGTGAATACCACAACTGACACTTTATGTTCTACTTTAACTTCTTCCCTAGACAATATCTGTCCTCTCTCCTCCAGGCCAGCACGTGCTACTCCCTCTAATCCCTGGTTATCTGATGTTCTTCGTGAACACCAGACCCAACTCAGGGCAGCAGAGAGAAAATAGCACAAATCAAAAGACCCATCTGACCTATGTATCAGTCTCTGCTGTCATCCTTTTTTGTTGAAGTTCATAAAGCTAAATCTTCATATTTCCACAACAAGATCAACAGTGCTTCAAACACACGCACACTTTTCAAAACATTCAACTCTCTCCTCTGTCCCTCTCCGCCACCACTTCTTTAACTGCTGATTTGACATTTTATTTATTGAAGAGGAATAACCCCTTGAGATGAACCATCTCGTTTTCGAGGGGGTCCTCGAGTCCAGGTACAGAAATTGACATTGACCTTACAGCGGCAGTCAAATAAAACAGAAAACACATACAAAAAAAAAAAAATACAAAAAAAAACAACACAACAAAAAAACAACAACAACAACAACTTACTTTACAATAATGGTAAGTGCAGAAATATATAATACATAACTCATACAAACAAGACATTCACTCATACAAGACTCTCCAAAGGTTGCTCACTCATCCCTCAACAGAGTAAACACATGTAATATGTATGTACTGAAACACACATCTAGACACCAGTAAACACGTATGCACACAACAATGTAAAGAATGAATGCACCATGCTTAAAATAGGTTTCATTTAATCCCGTTTAAGGGTATCAACTCTATCAGTGGTAACCACTGTAGAGCAGTAGAGCAAACCAGCACAGAGATATAAAAAAAAAAAAAAAGGGTCATTGTCTTGTTGGAAGGTGAACCTTCGGCCCAGTCTAAAGTCCAAAGCACTCTGGAGAAGGTTTTCGTCCAGGATATCCCTGTACTTTGCCGCATTCATCTTTCCCTCGATTGCAACCAGTCGTCCTGTCCCTGCAGCTGAAAAATACCCCCACAGCATGATGCTGCCACCACCATGCTTCACTGTTGAGACTGTATTGGACAGGTGATGAGCAGTGCCTGGTTTTCTCCACACATACCGCTTAGAATTAAGGCCAAAAAGTTATATCTTGGTCTCATCAGACCAGAGAATCTTATTTATCACCATCTTGGAGTCCTTCAGGTGTGCTTTCATGTGTCTTGCACTGAGGAGAGGCTTCCGTCGGGCCACTCTGCCATAAAGCCCCGACTGGTGGATGGCTGCAGTGCTGGTTGACTTACTACAACTTTCTCCCATCTCCGAACTGCATCTCTGGAGCTCAGCCACAGTAATCTTTGGGTTCTTCTTTACCTCTCTCACCAAGGCTCTTCTCCCCCGATAGCTCAGTTTGGCCGGACGGCCAGCTCTAGGAAGGGTTCTGGTCGTCCCAAACGTCTTCCATTTAAGGATTATGGAGGCCACTGTGCTCTTAGGAACCTTAAGTGCAGCAGAATTTTTTTTTTGTAACCTTGGCCAGATCTGTGCCTTGCCACAATTCTGTCTCTGAGCTCTTTAGGCAGTTCCTTTGACCTCATGATTCTCATTTGCTCTGACATGCACTGTGAGCTGTAAGGTCTTATATAGACAGGTGTGTGTGGCTTTCCTAATCAAGTCAAATCAGTATAATCAAACACAGCTGGACTCAAATGAAGGTGTAGAACCATCTCAAGGATGATCAGAAGAAATGGACAGCACCGGATTTAAATATATGAGTGTCACAGCAAAGGGTCTGAATACTTAGGACCATATGATATTTCAGTTTTTCTTTTTTAATAAATGTGCAAAAATGTCAACAATTCTGTGTTTTTCTGTCAATATGGGGTGCTGTGTGTACAATAATGAGGGGGAAAAAATGAACTTAAATGATTTTAGCAAATGGCTGCAATATAACAAAGAGTGAAAAATGTAAGGGGGTCTGAATACTTTCCATACCCACTGTACATATCGTCGCTGTCGGGCGGAATCCTCGTATCTCCAAAACCATTATTTTTCAGTAAATTAAAAAAACTGCATATTTTTTGAGTTATTAAACATTGTATCGTTAAAGTTGGTATTATACCTTATATTGCTATCATATACTGTTGTATACCAACATTAACACAACATTTCCCTAAAATCATGTTTAATCGGAGATACGTGATTTATGACTTGGGAGCGGGGAGATACGAGGTTACGCTGTCATTGATTAGAATGGAACGGACACAGACGTCGCTGCTGCCAGCAGTGTTCATCACAGTCTGTGGTCGCGTTCAGCCTTTTGATAAGAGATAAGGCTTTAAGAGCTATTCAAATCTAATGATTGTGGTTACATACATCTTCCTAAACTCAATTTTAAACGTTTAAGAGATATGAGTGATGCAATACAAAAATATTAGGCTGTCTAAAATAGGCGGAAATTATCTGCACGCAAACAAAATCGGCGGTCGCGTTGAGCCTTTTGACAAGAGAAAAGGCTTCAATAGTTAATCAAAGCTAACGACTGTGGTTACATTCATCTTCCTAAACTCCATTTTAAAGGTTTAAGAGCTATAAGTGAAGCAGAACAAAAAATGATGAGCTGACTAACGTTGTCTAATAGGTGGAAATTTGTCTAATCTGCACGCAAACTTACCTCCGTGGCTCACGGGCTTCCTTCTGCACCGAAGCATTACAGCTATCGATTTGTAACAAAACAAGCCTACTCAAATGTATCTAACCTAACTATTTTCACTCGTTATTGTCTAAAAAACAGACAGAGTTATGCAAAAATAGGCTTAACTTACTGGCGCCAGTAGACAGACCCTTTTTCTCCCATAAATAAAACCTGCTACTTGGGGTATTTAATATGCACAGTGCCAACTTCGAGTCAGTAAAATAATAATAAAAACAATAATTTAAAGCTGGTATCCAAAACATTTAATTCAATTCAAGTATTATATTAGATACATTTTAAAACTTCAATGCACAAGTATAATAAGCCTAATAATAAGCCTAGTAATACGTAGACATTTAAAATACATCAATAACTGATATCATAGTTTAACACAGAAAAAAATCAGAGTTAAGGCTTGCTTTACGTGTTGCTCGACGAGGGTTTCTTAATCGTTGCGAGTTTCAATCCTGAGGAGACAAAATGCCGCGAGGCTCCCGCCACGGAGTGAAGAAGAGGTGGAGTTACGAGGATTCTCAGACAGTTGAAGTGTGTCCAATGGAGTTACGAGATTTGCTCTCAAGCTATTTTCAACACTTTAGATTGGTTAATAATTTGTAAAAATAACAGAACCACGTGGGGACTGACCAATAGCATCGATTTGTGAAAAAATATGAAATTGACCAAATTTGGACATACGAGGTTTCCGCCCGACAGCGACGATATATAAAATAAAATTTGGATTTCATATATATATGAATATATATTTTTTTTTTTTTCAAACAAAATTTGGATTTCATATATTAATTTCTTTTTCAAACAAAATCCTGTCATCCAGCATCTCCTCCCTTCATCTTTCATCCTCATCACCAAAAACGTGTTTTATGTGGACAGATCAATACAGTACAAAGAACATGTAGGATGTTGGAAAAAAAAAACGTACTCGGTTACTAACGTAACCTCGGTTCTCTCTAGAAGAGGGAACGAGTACTGCGTAAGTATCTTACGCTCGGGGAAAATCCCTTTTCCACGAGATATTGAAGCCAAAAAATTATCCTTAATTTTGTATTATTGTAAAACGCGTTGCGGCAGCATACAGACATAGGCAGAACGGCTCGCGTGCCTATTGGCTGTTCTGCGGCAACTGCAGCAGCCCATCGAGCGAGGCCTAGCGTGACATCAGACCCAATGAGGGTGCTTCGCGCCCAATGCGTCACGTCCCGCCGAAACGGGCGGGGTTATAAAACTCTAGGTTATAAAACCTTATAAATGTAGACGGGGAGGCCCAGCCTGCCGCCATACATATATCTTGCAAGGCAATCCCACTTGACCAGGCCCACGACGAAGCCATGCTTCTCGTGGAGTGCGCTCTGACACCCAACGGGCACTGCATACCCTTGGAAGTGTACGCCAGCGCAATGGCGTCAACTATCCATCTGGATAGGCTCTGTTTCGACGCGGCTAGTCCCTTGGAACGTCCGCTGAACGAAACGAAGAGCTGCTCCGTCTGTCTGAAGACAGATGAGCGAGACACATAAGCTCTTAATGCCCTGACTGGACAAAGGAAGCTCGCGTCTCCTTCCTCGTCAGAGACCGGTAGGGCTGACAGGGAAATGACCTGCGCCCTAAACGGTGTGTTGAGGGATTTTGGAACATAACCGTGCTTAGGTTTGAGTATAACTCTTGAGTCATTAGGCCCAAACTCCATGCACGTCGCGCTTACTGAGAGCGCGTGTAAGTCCCCTATATGTGCTTCACCGAAGCGAGAGCCAGAAGAAACACTGT
The DNA here is from genome assembly GCA_021554675.1 of Leuciscus idus. NCBI lineage: Eukaryota > Metazoa > Chordata > Actinopteri > Cypriniformes > Leuciscidae > Leuciscus > Leuciscus idus. The sequence continues at coordinate 15,995,156 of CM038639.1, read as the reverse complement.
CTTGAAAGACAGGTGTTTAAGATCAATCGTCTGTAAAGGCTCAAATGGGTCACCTTTCATGGCCTCCAGTACCACAGAAAGGTCCCATACAGGGACTGAGGGAGGTCTGGGAGGATTCAGTCTCTTAGCTCCTCTAAGGAAGCGGATGACTAAATCGTTCCTTCCTATTGACTGACCAAGCGTTGTTTTTGAGAACGCTGCTATGGCCGCCACATAAACTTTGAGCGTGGAAGGGGACCTGCCCCTGTCCAACAGCTCTTGTAGGAAGGAGAGAACCTCCGTCACCCCACAGTCTGGGGGCGACACGCCACGAGCTGTGCACCAGCTGGAGAACACTGACCATTTCGAGGAATAGAGACGTCGCGTAGACGGAGCTCTAGCCTGCGTGATCGTGTTCAACACTCCGCTTGGGAGGTCAGCGGGTACCCGTTGATGGCCCAAACATGAAGGGACCACAGCTCTGGGCACGGATGCCAAATCGAGCCCTTGGCCTGAGAGAGGAGGTCCCTCCTCACTGGCACTGGCCATGGGGCAGTGCTCGCTAGCTGCATCAGAACTGGGAACCACGGTTGGTTTTTCCAGAACGGCGCTACGAGTAGCACTGAGCATCCTTCTTCCCTGATCCGCTCTATCACAGGAGAGAGACGGGAGGAAAGGCATAGAGCGGGCGGCGGGGCCATACATGAGCCAGCGCGTCCCTGCTCTTGGAGAAAAATTCCAGACAGTGAGCGTTTTCTTGAGACGCGAATAGGTCTACTTCCGCTCTGCCGAATTTCTTCCACAGCAGCTGGACTGTCTGTGGGTGTAGAGACCACTCGCCTGTCGGAACATTGTTCCTGGACAGTCTGTCCGGTCCTACGTTTAGGAGCCCTGGCACATGCGCTGCTCTCAGCGAGAGCAGGTTGCGCTGAGCCCACACCAGGAGGCGTTCTGTCAGCCTGTGCAGGTTTCGGGACCTGAGGCCGCCCTGGCGATTTATTTAGGACACCACTGACATGTTGTCCGAACGGACCAGGACGTGGTGTCCTCATATTTGGGGACAAAAACGCGTCAGCGCGTTGTCTACTGCCAGCATTTCGAGGCAGTTTATGTGCAGAAGCTTCTCCCGTTCTGACCATTGGCCGAAGAACGGTCTGCCCTCGAGCAGCGCTCCCCATCCCGAGGTGGATGCGTCCGTAGACACCACCTTCACACTCGAGGAAGTCCCCAGGCTTACACCTGATTGGTACCAGTCGTTTGCTTTCCAAGGTTTCAGAGCTGCGATGCATTTCTGATTGACCTTGAGACGAAGCAGACCGGAAGCCCACGCTCGGCGCGGCACTCGCGCTTTCAGCCAGAACTGTAGCGGGCGCATGCAAAGCAAGCCCAGCTGAAGAACTGATGATGCTGAGGCCATGAGACCTAGCATCTTCTGAAATTTCTTGAGCGGGACAGATGCGCCGCAGCGGAAAGAGCTCGCTGCGCGCTGAATGTCTAGCACGCGCTGTGGTGACAGTCGCGCTATCATAGACAGCGAATTCAGTTCTGTGCCCAGAAAAGATATTATCTGTCTGGGGGACAGAGAACTCTTCGCCCAATTGACTCTGAGACCCAGATTCTCGAGGTGATCGAGTAAAATGGTCCTGTGCTCTATGAGCATCGAGTGAGATTGAGCTAGAATCAGCCAATCGTCCAAGTAGTTCAATACTCGCATGCCCTGTAGCCTGAGGGGTGCGAGCGCTGCGTCCATGCACATCGTAAATGTACGGGGTGCTAGGGACAAGCCGAACGGTAGGACTGTGTACTGATATGCCTGGCCCTCGAAGGCGAATCTCAAATATCGCCTGTGACGTGACGCTATCTGTATTTGAAAATACGCGTCTTTCAGATCTATTGACACAAACCAATCTCCTTGGCGAATCTGCGCGAGGATTTTTCTGGTCGTGAGCATTCTGAACTGTCGCTTTGCAAGCACTCTGTTCAGTTGCCTTAGATCTAGTATGGGTCTGAGACCCCCGTCTTTTTTCGGTACCAGGAAGTATCTGCTGTATAGCCCTCCTTCGCTCTGAGCTAGAGATAACGGCTCTATGGCCCCTTTGCTCAATAGTTTCAAAATTTCGGCTCAAAGTAGGTGCGCTACTTCTGTTTTAGCGATGAGGGCGCCGGCGAAACTGTAGCGAATAGCCTCTTTTTATAATGTCTAGCACCCACTTCGAAACCCCGGGTAGCCTCGCCCATTCATCTGCATGAATGGCTAGGGGTTGAATGCGAAGCGCGCTCTGGTCGCTCAACGACAGAGGGGCTTCGGTGTGCTGTAACACAAGCGTCGCGCTTATGACATTCGAGGCAGAGGGCGCGCTGATAACAGCGGGCAGATTGCCCGCGCTCGGCTCCTCTGCGGTGGTTAACCGAGAGGGACGAGTCCCGTAGGACTTGTCATGTCTGTGTGTGGATGTGGGCGCGGGATAGCGGGCACATTTACCACACCGAGAGCATTGTCCGCCTGAGCAGAGCGAATGCACGTTGGTTTCGTTTTTACAGAAACCTCGAGACATGCAGGACGTAGTGATTGTGGGCACTGGGCAGTGGGCACATCTGCTACGTTTAATGCGCAATCGAACTGGGTCGATTTTATGTGTGCGAGTCCTGTGTGACGGGCTGTGCTTGTGTGTAGGAATGGGCACTGGGCAGTGGGCATTTTGTCTACACTCATAACACCATCGGCCGTGGCCGGGACACCAGAAAATACACTCTTTATGGGATTTATCTGGGTAGCCGTAAAAACGGCATTTGTGTGCAGGCAAGCGGGCAGTGGAACCGGCTTGTTGACTGCAAAATACACTGGAACAGTCACATTTCTTGGAACTGAACGAGCGATGAGTTTTGGTGGAAGTCCGGCCGCAGCGGGACTTGGACACCGTCGTTTCCCTAGGCGTGCTAGGACGACTTCGGGGCCTCGGGCTTTACCGCAATCCTGGGCCGCGGCCCACGCGGGGCGGGGCGGCGGCCAGATGAGCGAGAGCGCGGTCTCGCGCTTCGGGCCTGTCGGCGCTGCGAAGTGGCGGCGGTGGGCGGAGGCTGAGGCTGTGAGCTCTGAGCAGACGGTTTCGCACGGCCTGCTGCAGAACTGGAGCGCTTCGGCAGGAAGTGCTTCATAGCCTGTGACGCTCTGCGAATCTTTCCGCGAAATCTTTGACGGAAGTTCCGAAGAGGCCAGCGGGAGAAAGCGGAGCGTCGAGGAACGCGGCGCGCTCAGACTCAGACATCTCAGAGAGCGTTAGCCATAGGTGTCTCTCAGTCACAGTGAGAGAGGCCATGCTCCGTCCTATGGCCTGTGCAGCAGACTTAGTAGCGCGGAGAGCGAGGTCCGTAGCACTTCTCAAGTCTGGCACGCAAATTGCATCTGGTCCATTCTCGTCCAGCTTTCGGAGGAGATCGGCTTGGAAAATTTGCAGTGTGGCCATAGTATGCAGCGCTGACGCAGCCTGCCCAGCGGCGGAGAAAGCGCGACCGAGCAGGGTTGACGTCATGCGGCAAGCTTTTGAAGGCAGAGCCAGCTTAGCGCGCCGTCCAGCGGAGGGCGGGCAAAGGTGGGCTGCTATCGCTTCTTCCACCGGAGGCAGCGAATGGTAACCTCTGTTTTTAGCATCGTCAACAGCGGAGAATGCTAGCGAAACAGAAGAGCGCATTCTAGCTGAGAAGGGGGCGATCCAGGACTTAACGACTTCTTCGTGTAACTCAGGAAGAAAAGGCGCTGGTCTGGACGCAGGCGAAGCGCGCTCCCCGGGAAGAAAATATCCATCCAGCCGGTTGTGAGCAGGCTGTTCAGGCGTAGACCACTCGAGGCCGAGGCTCGCCGCGGCCTGTGCGAGTACGCGCATCAGCTCTGACTCGATGCTAGCTCTTTTGCCTGACGATGCGCGGACAGAGGGCCCGAGATCCACAGAGCTCGCCCAATCCTCACTGCCCGATGCCAGGAGAGAGCAGGAATCATCCTCCCCCAATGCGGCTTTTTCATCAGCGTCATCGACGGAAGCGGCGGCAGACGGCGGCCGCTGTCCGTCAGGAAGAGACACTGACGAAGCCGGTGAAGCTGGCGGGCGAACCGGCGAGCTTTGACGGGTGGGGGAAGGTTCCGGGACCCGCTGAGCACGGCGCTTTTTACGGCGCGGCACTACAGCGGGCGGAGGTGCAGTCTCGGTGAAATATGCCAGGCGAGTCCTCAGAGTCGGTAGCTCGCAGTGATGGCAGCCGCCGTCAGCGAGCGCGAGAGCTGCATGATCCTCACCCAGGCAGGAAACGCAGATAACGTGGCGGTCCCCGTCGCTGAGTGTGGCTCTGCATGAGCCGCAGGAAGGCATCTTTAAAAAGACGCAAGCTCTTTTAGATAGTGTGTGTCGCGGCGGCGAACACACACACAACAGAGAGTATAATGGATATAGGCGCCGGATAGCGCAGCAGGAAGGCGATTGAAGGCAGCGCGGCCAGCGACTTCAGTGACGACTCGTCCCGCTGCAAGTGCTTCCTCAGACGGCGCGGCTTCTCTCCGGATCCAGCGATGCGTGTGCTTGGCTGAAGAGATGAAAAATCTGATATCAGCTGCCTGCGAGCCATATTTATAGGCCTAAGCCACGCCCGTTTCGGCGGGACGTGACGCAGTGGGCGCGAAGCACCCTCATTGGGTCTGACGTCACGCTAGGCCTCGCTCGATGGGCTGCTGCAGTTGCCGCAGAACAGCCAATAGGCACGCGAGCTGTTCTGCCTATGTCTGTATGCTGCCGCAACGCGTTTTACAATAATACAAAATTAAGGATAATTTTTTGGCTTCAATATCTCGCGGAAAAGGTATTTTCCCCGAGCGTAAGATACTTACGCAGTATGAGAGACCTCTCGTAAGAGAACTGTCTTTTCCGTTAACCAAATGCTTTATAATCTTCACTATTGTTTCAATGACAGGCATGTTCAAGTAAGCCAGATATGCGTTTTTCTAGCGTTTTACGCTGTATTTAATACATCATGATGACTAACAAGTTGAGTATTTGCGCTAAATCTGCGCAGATTTGACTTACCCAAACATCCCCAGCAAAGTGAGTAAACATAATACGCCAAATTGGATAGTGATTTGACAGCTTTACCGCTGCGCAACCCAGCGTTTGCCACAGTTGATTTTTACCCGCATTTGGTGGGTTGGTTAATTTCAAACACTTGAACGAGTTGTTTTCAACAAGGTCTTTCCTCTCACATAACAACCAATCTGGTTTCAAGGACGGCCATTCAACTGAGGCTGCATTACTGTCAGTCACTGAAGCCCTGTGGTTTGCGGATATCAAATCCTCAGTTCTCATTCTCCTGGATCTATCTGCTGCCTTTGACACTGTGAATCATCAGATCCTTCTGCCCACCCTCTCATCACTGGACATCACAGAACTTCCACAGGTCTTTCAGGGTTGCCTGGAGAGGGGAGGTATCCAAAGCACATAATTTGACCACAGGGGTTCCTCAGGGTTCAGTTCTTGGACCACTCCTCTTCTCCAAATTCACTACATCACTGGGACCCATCATGAAGACACATGGTTTCACTTACTATTATTATGCTGATGACACACAGCTCTAACTTTCATTTCAACAAGATGATCCGACAGTAGCTGCATGAATCTGAAGCTGTCTGGCGGAGATCTTGGCATGGATGGAAGAACATCACTTCCAGCTCAACCTGGGAAAGACTGAGCTTCTCGTCTTCCCTGCCAATCCATCTCTACAGCACGATTTCACCATCCAGCAAGGTACATGATGATCTATTGCCCCATCAAGGTCAGCTTGAAATCTTGGAGTAATCTTGAGGACCAACTGACCTTCAAAGTCCACATTGCAAAAACAGCTTGGTCATGCAGGTTTGCACTAAACAACATCAGGAAGATCAGGCCTTTCCTAACTGAGCATGCAACACAACTTCTCGTCCAGGCCCTGGTCATTTCTTGGCTGGATTACTGCAATGCTCTTCTGGCTGGACCATCTTGAGCAATCAAACCTCTACAAATGATTCAGAATGCTGCAGCACATCTTGTCTTCAACGAGCCCAAAAGGGCCCACGTCACACCTCTCTTCATCTCTCTGCACCTCTCTTCATCTCTCTGCACTGGCTACCACTCGCTGCTCGCGTCAACTTCAAGGCATTGACGCTTTCTTACAGATCTACCACAGGCTCAGCACCCTCCTACTTCCACTCACTCTTACGAGTCTACATCCCTACTAGAAGCCTACGATCAGTAAATGAGCAACAGCTCGTGGTACCATCAAAGAAAGGCAAAAAAATCACTCTCCAGAATATTTTCGTTCACTGTTCCTTGCTGGTGGAAAGATCTCCACGCTTTCTTCTGGAATGCAGTATCCCTGACAACATTAAAAAAACTCATCTCTTCAGTGAGCACTTAACCTCATCATCATCATAATTATTATTTTCTTTTAATTATTCTATGCTTTCACCTTTCTTTAATCCCTCCCCATTCTAGCTTATACTACTCTAAGCAATGTCTGAAACTTTGTATTTTGAGCACTTCTTGCGTTTGTTTGCCACTTCACGATAAAATCGCTTACTGTATTCCTCATTTGCAAGTTGCTCTGGATAAAAGCATCTGCAAAATGAATAAATGGTTTGGTCAGTTGTCCTGTAACAAGCGAGGGCAACGAAGGCATAGGTGTGGAACTAAGTGCAGGCTTAAGTTTATTAAACACAACAAAACAGGGAACACGAGGAGCCAGAAAACCAGAGGACAAGAAAAAAAGGATCCATCAAACACAAAAAAAAAAAAAAAAAAAACTAACATAGCAAACACTGGAGCTTATACACATGGTATACACAAGACTAACTAGACACAGGTGCAACAGATCTGGGAGAAACAAAGAGAACCAAACGAAATGAAGCCTAGCGCAAGTTCTGCCAGGAAGACTCATTCGTTCTCGTCACTTATTACCTTCTTATCTATCCAATCATATCGTAATAGATATAAAAGGGTGGTACTTACTCATGTCTGAGTTCGCAGATGCTGTCGCTTCAACCACCTCCATCCTCCCCAACCACCACTAAGATGGGACCTTTCCTCCACCACTATGTTGGGTCCTCCATCCTCTCCTACACCTCCAGACGGGCTCTCCCCTACATCCTGAAGACACCAGGATGTCCTCTTCCTCCTTGCACCCCACCACCACCAGATGGCCCCCTTCCTGGGGGTGGGCTGCGCCCCTGCCTTCGTCTTCAGGCAGGATATGCAGATTCCGTACCCTCGGAATGCGAGTTACGGACGGGGCCTACGCCAAAGAATTTGATTGTTTGCTGAGCTCTTAAATAAATGTTCATTTGTCACAGTATTAATTCTCCCGAGTCTTTCTGGTAGAACTACAAAAAGACTACAAAACTATACAGAAACAGAAGAGGGCAAAAAAAAAAAAAAAAAAAAAAAAAAAATCCACATGGGAGACAGTAAATGTCAACATCATAAGGACATTTCAAGAAAGTTGTTATAATGACATTTAAAAACCTTAATGAGAACATTCATCAACTATAAATAACATCATAAGGATGTTCTGGAAATTTAGTTTGAAACATTTTCTCTCAACATACAAATAAGAAGATTCTATAAAAGTTAATTAAATAACATTTTATCTTACCATTGACATAACCTTAAAAGAAATATTGAAAGTTCTGGGAATATTCCCTGTTAGCTGGGTAGTAGTTCACACCTATTATTTTCTGATTGACACTTAACTATCCCATTAAATGACATGATGTGAATTCACTGTGAATGACAGTGAAGCAACACAACTGACTCGGTTAGGTCACATGTCCTTAAAAAAAGGGACCAAGGTAGTACGCCCAGATTATATTCATACTACATCCTATACATAATACTATTTCAATGGTCGCAAAGGAATTATTTATTTAAAAGAAGTACCTACACAGAGAGTATGTTGATTTGGAAGCAGCCATAGTCTGTGTGGGGCCGTTTATGAGTATTTTTGTGAAAGCATGCTGCACTCTTTCCAACTCTGGAATTGCTTGTATTTGAAAACGTTTCATTAGCTGTGCATAGAGGGGGAGCTTTGATTTGATTTGACTTCCTGTTTCGACCCTTCTTTAATCTAGGCCCTTTCTAATATTTGTCTGATGGTGAATAACTTCCCTTGAAACATGGGTGTAATCAGGCATGTCACTGTGCAGTGAAATTTGCTTTCAATCCATTTGTAATAGGCATGATATTAGCAATGTCAGACAATCAAGGCTTCGCGGGAGCCAGGTCTGAATGAATAGATATGCTTTATTTGCTGCTGTTGTTTTTGTTTCCCATTGATTATATTATTAGTGTTAGTATCCCATAAGCAATGTCGAGCTCATCTGGTAAACAAATAAAAGATCTCATTAGTGATGCAATGAGGTATTTGATCCAGACAGACTAATGGGAGATCATTTGTTTCAGTCCCAACTTGGAATGAAATGCTGTTTTTAGCGCATCATGTCTCATTTGTGCAGTTCACTGACAAGGTTTTTTTTTTTTTTTTTTTCACTTCAGATCTTTTTGATTTGTGCATGCACGCGTTCATGGCTATCAAATAAACGGACGCAGATCAGACCCTTGGGTTAGTGTTTTCCTTCAGTGTTCACCATGGAATTATCCATCTGAGCTTTTTTGTAACGTTAAATAAACACCGATATCAGATATGCAGTGTGACCAACTGCATATTCATCAGCTTTTTTTCTGCTTTGGAAACAGGTGGTGGAGTTGCATAAGCAGTGCCGTTTTCTTGCCTTGTACTGCTTATTTTACACCATGCAAAACCTCTCTAGGTTTTGTGATTTACACTCCAACCGCCCCCTTGCCTGGACTCTTATCCCTCAGGGATTGTTTTGATGGGGAAAAAAATCCATCATATTTCCATGCACTCCATACAAATCAATTCACCTTCTCACAGTCAATCAGTATGCTTTCCTTCAGGCTGCTCCAAAATCCCTCCTTTGATCTTTTTCCCTGAACACAGTCATTTTCCGAACACAGAAGCTTCGTCAAGTGTCCACACCATGCTTGGCTTGCTTCCTTTGTGCTGTGTCTCTTCCTTTCTCTTTGTCTCAACATTTATAACAGCCTGTCATTCCCATCCATCATATCACGGCCCAAATCTACATGCGACTTTGTTTCCTTTCCCTCGCTCACTTTCTGCATTGCAGAGGGGTGTTGATGCTGATGTTTAGGGTGGTCTGCAGTGAAAGAGAGTCCGACGATGTAAACTGAAGGGATTTGGTAGCTGGCGAGGAGGGACCAGGTCCACGGGCTGTGTGTGGTTCGGGCTGGTGTCAGCTTCATTCCCTAGAGGACATGCTTTCCACATGGAGCTTGCGGCAGCAGGAGGTGCCCTCACAAGCCAAGTTCTCTGCCCCAGAGCTCTGCTCTGTTCTCTCAAGATAAAGGATGGTTCTCATGGTAATATTTCCCTTTTTGAAAGGAAGGGAGAATTGATAAAGGACATACTTCTCTTTAATTAGGGAGGAAGAAGTCTAAATACTAAATGTTGTTTATTTGTTATCACCAGTGAATACTTGGCACCTGCACAAAAATTCTCATCTTTGTCCTTTTTCCAGTAAAAAATAACTCAAGAAGCAAAATACTTTTTTGGTAATACTTTATTTTGGGGGTCCCTTTTGAACATTCTGTTGTCTATAATTAACTTTAAAACTACGTCAACTAACTTTCATTAGAGCATTCGTAGACTGTCTGCTTAATATCTGATAGCTCTTTATTTTGATGCTCCCCCAACAGACATTCTACTAACTATAAGTAACTTTGCAAGTACATGTTCACTTAGTCAAACCCTAACCCTACCAGTCTACTAATACTCTACTCACACTCTAATGAGAGTTGGTAGACATGTAGGTGCAACGTTACTTATAGTCAACATAATGTGTTAAAGGGACAATCACAATAAAGTGAAACCAGTTCTCATGGTAGTATTTCCATTTCTGAAAGGAAGGGAGAATTGATAAAGGACATTCTTCCCTTTAATTAGAGAGGGAGAAGTCTACATAAAAAAAATTTTTATCACCAGTGAATACTTGGCAACTGCAAAAATATTTGTATTATCATCTTTGTCCTTTTCCAGTAAAAATTAACTAAACAATAAGCAAAATACAAAAGACACTTTTCTCCATATTGTATTTTTTTATTATTTTTCTCAAATTGTTTATGTAAAAACTTAAAAGAAAAACGTCTCGGGTTACGACTGTAACCCTTGTTTCCTGAGAAGGGAACGAGACACTGCGTCGATACGACACTTTGGGGAACGCTCTTAGCGTAACGCATCTGAAGTATGAATGAAACTAATCCAATCCTGATTGGTGGGGTTGGGGACAGCACTGCTATTCTCGTCTCGTTTTTGATGTGTGGACGAAACTATTTTCGATGTGTGGACGGAACACTGCCTGGCCGCAAGCCTGTGGGGGAGACAGAGCAGCGTGCGTTCGCTGCTTTAATTCTGAGGCATTTTAATACCTCAGAATTAAATGCAGCCATAAACACTGGATAAGTGAAATACGGTCTGAATGGTAGGCTGAATTAAAATATCTAACTTCTTAAAGTCAGATAATATTCCATCATTTTAATTTCTTAGAATTAAATGCAGCCATAATCACCAGACAATTCTGTTTTAATATTTATTTATACGGTCTTGTAATCTACACGCTGCCTCGGCAAACGCGAGATTCCAGTCGTTCACAATTTATTTGGCTTTCATCTCTCGAGAAGAAAGTCAACGGCCACGAGGTTGAAACACCCGAAAACATACGGCTGTGTGCGTCGAGATATTTCTCAATGAACACAGCCAGCACCCTCAGCAGCTGACTGTGCATGCCTCGCACCCACACAGAATTTTATTGCTGAGTAGACCTGTAATCTACGCGCTGCCTCTGCATATGCGAGATCCGAGCCACTATAGATTCTGTTTAACGCCGACTTTAATCTATTCGCTGCCTCGGCAACGCAAGATCCCAGCCACAGAAACTTTATTGCAGAGTAGAGCCACAATCTACGCGCTGCCTCGGCAAACGCGAGATCCGAGCCACTAGATTCTGTATTGCAATGCAGACCTTTAATCTACGCACTGCCTCGGCAAACGTGAGATCCGAGCCACTAGATTCTATATTGCAATGCAGAACTTTATTTGAAGTTCTTACGGGACAAACAACACCAAATAGGACAGACAGCTTGACACAGAGCGCTTGCTGAAGCGCAAAAAGCTAACTCTGTTGTGTGCCCTTTGTAGCTTCCGTGTATGCCGTCACATGTTACGTCATGACGCAGCACCAATCAGGATTGGATTAGTTTCATTCATACTTCAGATGCGTTACGCTAAGGGCGTTCCCAAAAGTGTTGTATCGACGCATGTATCGACGCAGTTCGAGTTCCCTCGAAAGGGAACAATTTGTGTATCTTACAGTGGGTTGAGAAAACAAAACAAAAATAAACAAAACAATTATGGTAACATTATTTTAACATGACATTTAAACATGTTGCATATACTTACTATATATATATTTGTCAATAGCGTTGAGATGTATGAAGCAAAGCTCACACAGCACACTTTTAAACTATGCAACTTTCTGTTAGTCGGTGCAGGGATTTTGCATTACCAGTAATAGTAAATATGGCCACCTCTTAAATCAAACATTAACCCTTATCTTAAACCCTACAGTAAGTACATGTAGTTAATAAATATTACTTAGTAAGCATTTGTGTAATTACACTGTAATAATGTCAGCTTAAAATAAAGTGTAACCAAAATATTTTTTGCACTGTGACTTAAAAGCCAAATTCAATTGAATCCAGCAGTGAACAAGCTGAAAATGATCAGACTGTTGCTCAAGAAAGGAAGTGAATCTGGTTGGCAGGCTGCCACGGGTGCTGTACTTCAGCCTGTTCACATAAAGGCCGCTTCTGTGCTTCTCTGCTCTTTCTAGGCCGCAATGTGGATTAAAAAATCTCTAAGGGTTTAAGTGAATATTTGCAACCAGCATAGAACCGTACTGTTCTAAAATGCATAATATAGCAAAGCTGTGCATAAAGTCTTTCTGCCGAGAAAGGACATTCATACATCAGTAATGAAATATAAACTCTCAGTGGAGCACTTATATATGTGAATAATGTGCAGTATTTTGTATACTGTTTCTTCAGCTATGGGCACTTTTATGTCCCAGGGGTTGATTTTTATTAAAATTGATAGATTAACCTTTTTTTTTTTTTGGTTATAAGAATGTAATTTTTTTTAAAACACACATGCTATGATTGTTACTTTTCAAATGCCTTCCATGTAGGCTATACTGATTGTATTGTATCTTAAAATATGAAAATACATAACATGACATTTTAAAAACTATGCTAAACTAAACAAAGAGTGAAATTATTTTTGTTCACAAATTATGACTATCCCTCAGTTTTGGCATCATTCCCAATCAAGCTGTAATTTTGTCAAATAATGTGAAAAGTGTGACAGTGAGCACAATAAATGCACACAAATATGCTGATAACTACCTGTTTATCTGTTTATAAAAAAATAAAAATAAATGTGTTTATTGAAATAACCTGATTGACCGGTTTACATGCAAATCAATAACCTGGCAATGCACATAAATCGCTTTTACAAGACTGTGTGTGTATATATGAAGAGTTCAGATGCAAAAGCCTCTAAGTGCCATCTTAAATTTTCTTCTAGAATGATCATTTTGATAAAGTTTGTATATTTAAGTTAAGTAATTTTACTTAAATGACAATTAATAGGTAATTTGCATTGCCATTTAAGTGAAATTATTGAACTTAAATATACGAGCTTGATAAAAATGACCATTCAAGAAGAAAATTTCAGATGGCACTTAGAGGCTTTTGCATCTGAACTCTTCATATATATATATATATATATATATATATATATATATATATATATATATTAGGGGTGGAACGGTACACAGAAGTCACGGTTCGGTTCATACATCACAGACAATGGAGGGAAAAGCAAAAAAACTAAAATGTTTCATTGTGCATGTCTCAGGCTGTACCACCAAAGGAAAATAAATGTCTTAAGCCTTGTATTTTTTTAATAAGTTTTATTAATAAAGTAAAGGCATAGAACCAGTTTATTTGTAGTGCATTGACAATGGTTTTATATAATTAGTTTATAAATTAAATTAATAAAAAGACAATACCTTGAGATATATTTGGTAATTGTACCTGAATGAATTTAAAATTAATTTGCTATATTTCAGATCAATATATTTGTTTTCCTTAAAATTTTAATTAACACTAACTTTATTCTCATCTGAATTATATATATATATATATATATATATATATATATATATATATATATATATATATATATATATATATATTTCTGTATAAAATAATACTAGGCCTACCATTAAAAACAATTTGACTTTCTTTTTTAATCAATGTAGAATGTGTAACTTACTGTGTTGGGTGACAGTTGTAGGTAGGTTACAGTTTGACAAGAGTTTACAGTTTGACAAAAGCACAATGTTGTGTTTTATTGCGAGTAAATATAAGTAAACACTTTGCAGTTTGAATGATGTCCTATGAACAAAATGACGGAGTATGTTTTTGTTTCCACTGATCGATCGCGCCCGCGCCCCTCTCTCTCGCGCACGCACAACATAGGCCTTTTCCAGCATTGCAAACTTGACATTGCAGCCTGTCCATTATAGCCACGGAGCTTCAGAGCAGAGCCGTTGAAAAACATATTTAACGGCTCTGCTTAACATATTTAAAGGCGGAGCTACAGATTAGTTGTCCCTAAAGAACCCGCGTATCTAACAGTAGTTCCGCATTACATTAATTTGCACACGAGTTTTATTTATTTTTATACCGTGTATTCTCCGTGTATATTCATGCACCGAACCGTGACGCCTGTACCGTTTCGGTTCAATACGAATACATGTACCGTTCCACCCCTAATATATATATATAGGGAAGGATAAACGCCACAAACAACCACGTTCCTACCTGTGAAGAGGCTGCAGACACATCAACCGTGCGAAACTGTACAAATGTTCCCCTACACACTGTGGGACCAAACAAACAATTTTCCTGCACGCCACTCGGCATGCGGAACAGGAAAGGAAAGGGAGTAGCTCTGTGACGTGATTCACCACGGCTCATGCTACCGCTAACCCGGACGTCACTTCAGTGGTTTGGGAAAAGCACGTAAAAGCCCTGGCAGAAAGCGATGCATAAAGATGTAGTGCAACGATGCCCATTTCCAGGAATGCACTAATATTTTGTTGGTAGTACCAGTTTGCAAAAATTATTAGTTAACACTAAGTTGTTAACACTTCGGAAAAAAAAAATTATTTGTCGTTACACTACATCCTTATGCAATCCTTATGCATCACTTTCTGCCCGGACTTTTACGTGCTTTTCCCTAATCACTGAAGTGACGTCGACGTCCGGGTTAGCAGTAGCATGAGCCGTCAGGCAAGTGTTATTTAAATAAACTCCTGATGTACTTACAAACTTTCCAATGCCTCGTTTTATGAGTACATAACCTATTTGTACTACTGTATAAGTTCGGTACCATTCTGGGCATTATTAGTGGGGTAATTTACAAGATACATCATAGGTTCCCTTAGCGCCTGCACTAAGCCATCCGGCTGATTTCTCTAAATAAGCTCTAACTATGTTCAACCAACGGAAAAAAGGGGGTTTGGCTCGAGGTCATGGTGCAAAGGACCCTAGGTTGATTTTACTCCGAACCATCCCTTTAAGTTAAAATAAGAATCCCGATTATTTTAGTGTTTCAGACAGAGATCACGATTCTGAACAGACAACTTAACAACATAAGTAATTTACTAGAGGTTCTGACAAAATGTTAATTTCTGCAGTCAATTTAAAATGATTAATCTGAATGAAAAAAAAAAAGATTTAATGACTAAAATACTTGTTTCATTACTGGATGAGTCAGCGTTTTTGAACAAATCTCTAGAATAAATGATAATAAAAAAAAAGACAAACACATTTGTTTACCAGTCTCTTGTCACCACCTGTTTGTGTAACAATGTTAAATCTTTATCTTTAAGTGTCAAGTTTCTTGCAAAAGTTGATTTACTCTATTTTGATTGCTACTGTAGACAGTGTAACTATAAACTTTTATCTCAGTACCTCTGTGATCATTTGAATTACGAGCTGATGTTGTTGTAATAATATAAGAATATAATAAATGACTGTTGTGTCAATCATCATTCTGTGGTGCAGGACAACGTTGTCCAACAAGTGCTTGTTTCGGACTCTCATCTGCAGATGCCTTGTTTTGGGCATCTGGACATCGTTTTTTACTGCTTGATTAATATAAGCAGCTACGGCAAAGCTTTGTGTGCTCCTTGTCTCCTAAGAAGGACCTGAAATAGGTAAATATAAGTCTGCTTTTTAAAACAACGGAGGATGGTTAGTTTGTGACAACAGCAGGAAACTGCATATTCATGCAGTGCGTGCACATCAAAAGATTAAATTAGATTTGAAGCTTGTGACTTATAAATGCACATCAACCCGATGACATAGCATTCATGTAAAAACTATGTTCAGATTCAGCAATAAGAATGATTTCATTCTGATCGAAACAAAAAATGTCCATGTAAATGTGGCTACTAACAGCGCCAACGCAGATATAAATGTTCATGGTGATCTTACTTGACAAAGGTTTAAGACAAATCGTTGTCATTCAGGAAAATATTGCATTGGTATATGAATCGAAATCAAAATCTTTCAACAATTGCAGGTCTAATTTCTGATAATATATGTGGCTCTGTATGTTTCTGATATGTAGAGAAACATTACACTCAATTCAGAATCCTAACTACACATAGTATTAAAGGAGTAGTTCACTTAAAAATGAAAATGTCCAACCAACAACAACTAATGCGAGTAATGTGACGTACTGCTGATATTTACGCTATGCCACGATGCACTACGCTACTTCTGATGTCACAAGTTGCGTAAGTTCTGCTTTATATGCAAGTAGACTGCGTATGGCTGTTTGGCCGGAAGCTAGTTATTTTACTTTATGAAGTTTTAAATATGTATATTTTTCTAACACAAACTCATGGCTTTGCTTCAGAAGGCCTTTATTAACCTCCTTAGAGAAGTGTGGAGTTTGTTTATGACGGATGGATGCGCATTTTTGAGCTTCAAACTGATGGTTGCAATCCACTGCCATTATGAAGATCGGAAGCGTCATGGTGTTTATTAATATAACTCCGATTGTATTCGTCTGATAGAAGAAAGTCATATGCACTTAGGATGGCTTGAGGGTGAGTAAATCATGGGGTAATTTTCATTTTAAAGTAAACTACTCTAAATAAATTATGTAAAATCTAATTTAGTAAATTTTATTAAATTAAGAAAAATCAAAACACCTCACACATAACAAAAGGTTAATGGATCCATATGTTGTAAACTCAGAATCGAAGACCAGGAGACTTTTGGGATCACGTTCAAGAAGTTATTTCTTTATTGAGGACGTCGCGTTGACGTGGCTGCAGTTCTTCAAAAGTCTAACTAAACATTATACATTGTAGTTATATACATTCCAAGGGGGAGGGATTACATAGAGGCGGGAAATCTGAATAAAGCATGCAAATGAAGTGGGAACACACCCTACTCTGAGAGCACTACCAGTCCCATTGAATCAGCATAACTATTCAAATGCTGATACTGGCCAGGAACTCCAATTCCAAGAGCCATCCCAGAGCCATTAAAGACAAAAGGTGAAAGTCAATCAACCTAACGATTCAACGTCTGGGCTCTGAAAGGTGAGAATCTCAGTGATCTGACTCATTTAAAACACAATAGAGAAAACAGGTCTGGCAGGAAAGGAGACTCTTGCTGGAGACTCAATAATCATCTGAAATTAGTCTACTAAACTTTATCAGTTTATATACTATTGCCGTGGAAAAACTAAATTAAACATTTAATAAATATGTAATACAACACTTCCCCCTTTGAGAGTTCTAATAACTCTCACAAAAATACAAATTTAAACACTTAAAAGTTCATTCTTGTAACTTGATCGTTACAGGCACATAGCATGTTCTGTGCTGTTCATCTGTAATTGCATGTTGACACTATTGCATGTTGACACAGAAACGGGTAATATTCTTTTATGGTTGGACCAGTCATGTTCTTGTGCGAGGCGTGAGTCATTTGTTGAATGAAACACTTGATACTGTGGACACATACGTAGAATGCCAGTAGGAGAAACAACAGCAGAATTGCTATTTCTTTAATCCACAGCCAGGGTTTACCAATCAAGTTTCCGAACCATGAAGAATTGTCTTCAGTCATCTGATGTAATTTTGTTGAAAGATCAAGAATGTCTTGTTGGATTTTGTTCAAGTTCTCTGTTGGATCCATTAACCCGGTGCAGCACTCAGGGCCGATAATGGTGCAGGCTCCCCCTTGTGTGGCAATAATGTAATCCAAGGCCACTCGGTTCTGTAAGATCATTATCTTGTGTGAAGCTAGAGTGTCTGTGATGTTGCCCAGGGCCAAAGCCGTATCGTTTGCCAATTTCTGTACAGAATCTGACAGGCTTCTGACTTGATCGAGAGCCTGCGTGACACCATACGATGGGATTAAGGCTCCAAGAGTTCTTGACCACCACGTTTGTTAGTATTAAGGCAATCTTGATCATGTTTCTGGATGACTGAAGTTCCCGTAGGTTAGTCTCTGCGTTGTGTATTTTTCTTCTGTGTTGGTTGTAGTCTCTGCAGTTGGTCTAGTTGTTTCCTGGAGGTTGGGTCTTCATATGCAGGTGTGTAGGTCAGTGCATATGGTTCTCAGGATAACCGTCAAGTGGTATCTGCACAGAGTTAAGAAAACAAAAACAAAAGAGAACAACGGCAACACAGTATTTGTTGTAAAGACTGCAAACATTAGGGTTGTATCCTCTGTTCAATCTGAGTCTGCTATTGTTGTTCCTTCTTTC
This sequence comes from Leuciscus idus, assembly GCA_021554675.1. Classification (NCBI taxonomy): domain Eukaryota; kingdom Metazoa; phylum Chordata; class Actinopteri; order Cypriniformes; family Leuciscidae; genus Leuciscus; species Leuciscus idus. The sequence continues at coordinate 15,977,147 of CM038639.1, read as the reverse complement.
CCTATTTCTTAATTCATGAGACACCTAAAAGGAACAGTGAGGTGAGGATGGACTAGTGGTTGGGCAGGGCCTATAAGGGAATCTTCACCGCAGGATTGGCCCCCGAAGCCTGTTGCTTTCGGTTCTTCCCTGGGCTCCTCACTGGTCCATGTGTCCTATCCTATCCCTGTAGGTGGAGGAACAACTTTACAGTGTGAAACATGAGTCCAGGTTTTCCTTCCCTGACACAATACTGCAGCTGCTGTAATCAACATAACTTGATGTGGTCCTTGCCACTTAGGCTCTAATGGTTTGTTTTTGAATGACTTTATCATGACCCATTGACCTGGGACGATTGTGTGTCCACCTTCTGGTGGATTCTGCCAACAAGACTCAACTCTCGCTTTGGCACTCTGTACTGCCTTTGTGAGGTTTTCACAGTAAGCGATCAGGGCATCTGAGGCAATGTGTACATCAGCATTTCTAAGATCAATCACACCTGGCATTTGCATTGGGCGTCCAGTAATAATCTCATGAGGACTCAGTCCTACTGTTCTGTTAGGTGACGCTCTCATACTACACAGTATTGCTGGCAGCGCTTCAACCCATAGTACTCCTTCCTGATGCATTTTGCTTAACCTGATTTTGATTGTTCTGTTTGATCGTTCAACCTGTCCTGATGCTTGTGGCCTATAGGGACAGTGCAGATTCCACTTAACCTTCAACATTCTAGACACTTCCTTGACAACCTGTCCTGTGAAGTGTGTACTTTGATCTGAGTCAATGCAATCTGGTAATCCCCATCTGGGAATGAAATCAGTGACAAGACATTTAGCGGTATGTGCAGCTGTAGCACGCCCTGTTGGATAAGCTTCTATCCATCTTGAGAATTTGTCTATTACTACCAAAACGTCAGTTTTTCCCTTACAACAAGGCAACGATATGTAATAAACTTGCAAATGTCGAAATGGTCCTGGTGGAGCTGGGGTATGTGCTGCTGGTGTAATGGCTGCTGGTACATCATTATTTTTCTGACATGTAACACACCTTTTGGCTGTTTCTGTGGCTACATTTCTGAATTTTGGATTCCACCATTGGTTTGAGAACCTGTGATTCATCGTTGCTGGACCACTGTGACCCAAATTGTGTATTTGTTGAGCCAAATATGCCAGCAGTGATTCGGGAGCAACATACTTCCCCCCTTTGGTCCAGCAGCCAGATGAATCGACGGTGGCTCCTTTGTCTAACCATGTCCATGCTTCATATAGAGGAACATCTTTGTACAAATCAATGATAGATTCAGGAGGCAGAATTGTCTTCTGTGCTGTACTACCTGAACACACTTGTACAGTTACATAGGAACAAGCCTGTTTAGCTGCTACATCTGCAAGAGCATTACCTTTAGCTTCTGTAGTGTTAGTTGTGAGATGTGCTTTCACTTTAATCACCGCTAATTTCTTTGGAAGTTTCATGGCAAACATAAGATCTTTCACTAATTCAGCATGCTTAATGGGGGATCCAGCAGAAGTTAGAAACTGTCAAGTCAAGTCAAGTCAAGTTTATTTGTATAGCGCTTTTCACAATACAGATTGTATCAAAGCAGCTTCGCAGTATTAAATTAAAATAATACAACAAAGTTTGTTTCAAGAGGAATTTATTGATTGATAAAATTAGATTAAATATCCCCAAAATATCCCCAACTGAGCAAGCCAAAGGCAACAGTGGCAAGGAACCGAAAAACTCATCAAGTGACCTAATGGTGTCCTAAAACTCCATCAGGTGACCTAATGGAGAAAAAAAACCTTGGGAGAACCCAGGCTCAGTCGGGGGCCAGTTCTCCTCTGGCATTTATGAGCTAGAGGACGGATTGTAGTTTGATCTGTAGGATTATATGAATGCCTGGCTGAAGAGATGCGACTTTAATCTAGTTTTAAACTGGGAGAGCGAGTCTGAGCAACGAACAGTATCAGGAAGACTATTCCAGAGTTTTGGAGCCAAATGTGAAAATGCTCTCCCTCCTTTGGTGGTTCTGGATATCCTAGGTATGACCAAAAGCCTTGAATTTAGTGATCTTAAAGAGCGCGATGGATTATAGGGTGATAGAAGATCCGTTAAATAGACTGGAGCTAAGCCGTTTAGGGCTTTATAAGTCAGTAGAAATACCTTGTAATTAATACGGAACTTTATAGGTAACCAATGCAGTGATGATAAAATCTGTGTTATATGATCATATTTTCTTGATCTCGTAAGAACTCTAGCGGCGGCATTTTGGACTAACTGTAGCTTGTTTATTGAGGATGCAGGACAACCAGCTAATAAAGCATTACAGTAATCCAGTCTCGAGGTCATGAATGCATGAACTAACTTTTCTGCATCAGAAACTGATAGCATATTACGTAGCTTAGCAATGTTTCTAAGGTGGAAAAAGGCTGTTTTTGTAACATATGAAATATGATTTTCAAAAGACAGGTTGCAATCGAGTATAACACCCAGGTCTTTTACTGTAGAGGATAAAGTAACAGGACATCCTATGATGTTAAAGTTGTATTGTGCGAGGTTTTGTGGGCGGTTTTTTGAACCGATAAGTATTACCTCTGTCTTGTCTGGATTTAATAAAAGAAAATTACGCGTCATCCAATTTTTTATATCTTTAACACACTCTGTCAATTTGGAAAATTTAGCGTTTTCATCCGGCCGTGATGAAATATATATTTGAGTGTCATCAGCATAACAATGGAAACTAATTCCATGTTTCCTTATAATATTTCCAAGTGGCATCATATATATGGAAAATAACAGAGGGCCTAATACAGATCCCTGCGGCACTCCATAGTTTACTGGAGTTATGATCGATTTTTCTCCATTTAAATAGACAAAATGGTAGCGGTCAGATAGGTATGATTTGAACCAGCTTAGTGCTTGTCCTTGAACACCAGTATAATTTTGTAGTCGATCTAAGAGTAATGTATGATCTATAGTATCGAACGCAGCACTAAGATCAAGTAAAACTAGTACTGAGATACAGCCTTGGTCAGAAGCTAAAAGTAAATCATTTGTGATTTTAACGAGCCCAGTTTCAGTGCTTTGATGCGGTCTGAATCCAGACTGAAACTTTTCATAGATATCATTTTGTTGCAAGAAAGAGCCCAGTTGAGCAGACACCACTTTTTCTAATATTTTAGACATAAATGGAAGATTTGAAATGGGTCTATAATTTGCTAGATTATTATGATCTAATTGTGGTTTCTTAATGAGAGGTTTTATAACTGCCAGTTTAAATGTTCTTGGAACATGACCTAAAGATAAAGACGAGTTAATAATATTGAGGAGAGGCTCTTCCACTACAGGTAACACTTCTTTCAGTAGTTTAGTTGGTATAGGATCTAATAAACATGTTGTTGTTTTAGATGAAGTGATAAGTTTATTTAACTCTTTTTGTTCTATAGTTGTAAAGCACTGTAATTGTTCTTGCGGGGTGATAATTGAAGCTGAATTATAAGGCGCGATTGAAGATTGAACGTTTACAATTGTGGTTCTGATGCTTTCTATTTTCTCAGTGAAGAAGTTCATGAAATCATTACTACTGAACTGTAACGGGATATTTTGTTCGGGTGACGTCTGTTTATTTGTTAGTCTAGCCACGGTGTTAAATAAAAACCTTGGATTGTTTTGGTTGTTTTCTATTAGTTTGCGGAGGTGCTCAGCCCTGGCCGCTTTTAGGGCCTTTTTATAACGTGACATACTGTCTTTCCACGCGATTCTAAAGACCTCTAAATTAGTTTGTTTCCATTTACGCTCTAAAATACGGGTTTCTCTCTTTAAAACATGCGTAGTATTGTTATACCATGGTGCTTTATTTTTCTCTCTGACCTTTTTTAATTTAATAGGTGCAACCACATCCAATGTTCTAGAGAGAATGGTGCTCATAGTGCTAGTTAGTTCTTCTAGTTCATCTGTTTGTTTGGGTTCAGGCAGCAGCTGAGACAGATTAGATAAGCAATTTGAGAAATGATCTATGGTGGATGGGAGGATTGTTCTGCCTGGTTGATAACGCGGCGCCGCATGACATATTACAGCAGTACGTAATATGCAAGTTACCATGTAGTGGTCAGTGACATCATCACTTTGTGGAATGATAACTATATCGGTTGGCTCGGTTCCATGTGATATAATTAAATCGAGTGTATGATTAAGACGATGTGTTGGTCCGGTGACGTTTTGCTTGACCCCAAATTAATTTAATAAATCTGTAAACGCAGCTCCTAACGCATCATTTGGATTATCTACGTGTATGTTAAAATCTCCAACAATTAATGCTTTATCGACATTGACTAATAGGTCTGAGAGAAAATCTGCAAACTCTTTTAGGAAATCAGCGTAAGGCCCTGGCGGTCTATATACGGTAGCCAAGGCTAGAGATAATAGGGATGTTTTTCTAACATCTAAGAGCGTAACATTTAGTACAAGTACTTCAAATGAAATAAACTTATAACCCGTTTTCTGAGTAACATTTAGAATATCTTTATAAATGGTTGCAACACCTCCGCCACGACCAATCAGACGGGGCTCATGCTTATAACAGTATCCAGGAGGAGTAGACTCATTAATACCGAAATAATCATTTGGTTTAAGCCAGGTTTCAGTAAGGCAAAGTACATCGAAGCTATTATCTTTGACTATTTCATTTACAATAACTGCCTTAGGTGTGAGTGATCTAATGTTTAGAAGACCTAGCTTTAGAAATAGTTTTTGTTTACCAATAGCAACATTTTCTGTTTTAATAACAATTAGATTTTTCCTAGATCCTGCAGTAGATTTATTATTTGATCTCACTAAACGAGGAATAGACACGGTTTCTATGCAATGTTCTACACTAGTATTTATATCAGTTAAATTGGTGCAGCAGAGACTTTGATTTGGACTTTTGGTTACTAGTCAAAGGGTATTTAACATTTTGGAGATGTTATCTGACAGAAGATCCGCTCCGAATCTGCTTGGGTGTAAGCCATCAGCACGGAAAAGCCTAGGACGCTCCCAAAACAGATTCCAATTATTTACAAAGAGCAGTTTCTGCTCATTGCACCATGACATTAACCATTCATTTAGCGCAAATAATCTGCTGAACTTTTCATGCCCTAATCGGTACGTGGGAAGCGGTCCTGACACAATGATCGTTGTTTCAGGCGATGTGCTGCGTACCGTATCGATTAGATTCCTGAAGTCTTTCTTCAGAATCTCCGTCTGGCGCAGCCTGATGTCGTTCACTCCCGCGTGCAGGACCACAGTTCCGACGTGCTCGTCACCGTTCAGGATCTCGGGAACGCGAGCAGCGATTTCAGAAACACGAGCACCAGGAAAGCAGTGACTGTGCACCTTACTTTTACCTAACGTAGCGTGTACGTGCCGAACGATGGAATCGCCGATGATCACAGCATCGCGTTCTGTTTCGCGTAGAGGGGAGAAGCGGTTTTGTGTGGATAACTCGAAAACCGGGAGGGTCGGAGAAAGTCTTGGTCTAAACCTGACTTGCGTCTTCCGCTGCGGAACCACCCAGGCTTCGTGGTGGCGTGTTGGAGCCGGAGTGAACGAGACCATGGCTGATTGCGACCGATGCTGAGGAACGCACGGAGTAGACGCGGTCGGAGTCAGCGGGTTAGTAACGTTAAACACTGATTTGTGTACATCGGCGCGTGATGTTTCAAGAGCCAAACACCGGTCTCTCAGCTCGGCCTGTCTCAATAAAAGGTCGTGGATCTGTTTCTCAACAGCTTCCAGCTCAGACTGCAGTGCGTGCAGCTCAAATGTGTCCTCACCTGCACCAAAAGGTAGACTACTTACATCTGATATATTCGCCATTTTAACAGATGGACAGTGAGTTAGCAACGAAGCTACCAGTGATGCTATCAATATTAATACTAATTTATGACTGAAGTCTTGGATATAATCCGTTTATTTTATTTATTTATTTATTTATTTATTTATTTTAGTGGTAGGGGTGTAGAGTAGACGCACGATAGGCGAAAAAAAGATGTTTGTTTGTAAGTGAGTGTGGAGAAGACGCGTTCAGCCGTGATCCACGGATGTACCTTTAAGAGTATCCAGCGTTGGATCACTAATAGGCTTGAGATGCGTCTGCTCAACAGTCCGCGTTGTAACTATGAGGTTTGAGCAGTAGTGCTTCTCAGTGAGGAAAAGTAGAAAATGTTCGTTGTAAGCGAGTTTAAAGAGAAAAATCAAGAATTATAAATCAAATCGATAGAGCTCCAAAAACAACAACGCATTCAGACGCGACGCATGATAATAACAGGACAAGACATTACTCACCGTGTTTGTTGAGTGATTCTTACTCACCTGAGCTTTTATAAACTCAAAGGCGCGAGAGAAAATAAATAAATAAAAATAGCTGAGCGCACGGGTGGCGCGTTAACAGGCTAGCGAATTACTAGCGTGTTGTGCTAGTAGTAACGGAAGCTATGAAAAGCTAACGGAAGCTAAAAACTGTCTGCTTTGCCAAATGACACCAAAATCATGAATAACCCCGAAAGCATACCTGGAATCTGTGTAGATATTTGCAACTGATCCTGAAGCTAGTGTGCATGCTCTAGTTAAAGCTACCAGTTCTGCAGCCTGAGCTGAAAAATGATCTGGAAGACGACCTGAAGCTACCACCTCAGTGGTGGACGTTACTGCATAACCTGCTCGTCTGTTCCCTTCAATTACTTGAGCTGAACCATCAACAAACAACTCAAATTCTGCATTCTCTATGGGAGTTTCTGCTATTTCACTTGTCGCTGCGTATGTAAGCGTAACACAATCATGAGTCATTTCGCCTTCATCCTCTAACACAACTTCAGTCATTGCAGACATCATACATGTTGAGGGGTTCGTGACTGGTGCACGCTGTAAAACAATGTTCGGGGCTGTGAGAGTAGTCAACCAATTTCCCCAACGAGAGGAAGTGACAGAAGTGACTTTTGCTTGATTCATTAGTGCGGACACTGCGTGAGGGCATTTTACATTTACAGTCTGACCTAAAACCATTACTGATGAAGCCTGAAGCGCTAGATGAATTGCCTGTATTGCTCTGAGGCATGGTCCCATACCTTGAGCTACTATGTCAAGTTTACCAGAATAGTAGTGAATTGGACGTAAACTGCCCCCATGATCTTGCATTAGACATGCAGTCATAAAGCCCAAGTGTTCATGGACATAAAGCACAAAGGGTCTATCAGATTGAGCAATTCCTAATGCTGGTGCTTGACATAGTGCTCTTTTCAAATCATTGAATGCTTTGAGGTGAAGTTCTTCCATACAAACAATATCTGAATCTTTACCATGGCCTTTCAACAAGTCATAGAGAGGCTGAGCAATCGAGGCATATTCTTCAATCCACGGTCTACAGTAACCTGCTGTTCCTAAAAATGAGCGTAGTGTTTTAATGGTAGTAGGCGGAGGTATGGCTTTGACTGAAGCCGCTCGATCCTGTGTAATGGATCTATTTCCTGCACCAATTGTTTGACCCAGAAATGTGACTTGCTTTTTAGCAATTTGAGCTTTGTGAAAGCTGCATTTGTGTCCTTTTTTATGCAAATAGTCCAACAATGATGCCAATTCAGTTTGATGTACCTCGTGATCTGTTGAGGCAATCAAAATATCATCGACATATTGGATCATAGTGGACTGTTTTACTGGACATTCTGGGTCACACAAATAACGTCTGACAGCCTGATGGTATATGGTCGGGGAGTTTTGAAATCCCTGAGCCAATCGGGTCCACTGATATTGTTCATGGTCAACTGTGAAAGCTAACCATGGCTGGCTGTCAGAGTGCAATGGTACAGAAAAGACTCCATTAGACATATCAATTACTGAAAAAATCTTACATCTAATGGTAAGCCATTACAGATTGTAGATGGATCTGCCACTAGCGGGGTGATTTTATCAATGTTTTTATTGGCTACTCTGTAGTCTATGGTGAGTCTCCATGTCCCATTGGATTTCTTGATGGGCCATATGGGTGAGTTACAGGGACTGTTAGTTTTAACTAGCACTCCTTGCGTCAGCAACTTTTCTACAATAGGTTTGATTCCCTGTATGGCTTCCTTACTGATCGGATACTGTTTGGTAACCGGGGGTGGAGTTCCTGTCAATTTGACTGGTTCTACACCTGTCAATAAACCACAATCATCCTTGTCATTAGCCCAAATTGGATGATTCAGTAAGAAAGCATACTTTGGAGGGATTGCATTATTGGTAGAAATGTGTGCTGAGGAAATTTTAATGCAAGCAGATTCTGAGGACATGTCTAAAGTTAGATGTACTTGTCTCAGAAGATCCATGCCTAAAATTGCACCTGTATTCAATGGAGCACATAGCAATTTAGTAGTCAGAGTTTTCGGGCCAAATTGTACCTCTATGGGCGGGGTTTCATAAAAACAGAATCTTCACCTATTACGCCAGTTAAAGAAAGTTTGGTTTTCTTGTACGGGATGTCTAAACCTTTAGCCAATTTTGTAGGAATTATTGTAATTTCTGCACCTGTATCAAGCAAAAAAATCAATCTCTCTCTCTTGTATGCTACCTTTCACAAAAATACTTTAGTCATTGTGATGGATTACAGGGGAAAGGTAGCTACTCACAGCCCCAACAATTAGTTTTTTTCCTGGTCTTGTTGTGCTCTTAGAAGAGCCTGAACAAGCTGTCCTAAAGTTTCAGTGGACACTTGCGGAACTACATCAGGGAACTACATAAGCCGGCTGAGAAGGAGCAGAATTATGCATTCTATTTCTTTTATTATCTTGCAACTTCTTCCTACATTCTTTCTCCCAATGCCCTAATTTTCCACAGTAGTGGCATGTACTTTCTTTTTTAGTCCATCTATTGTCTTGTTTCGTTGGGTTAAACGTAGCTGCTGCTATTCTCACTTGGGTTTTAACATCAGCATCTCTTTCCCATGTAGCTAACCTGTCTAGGTTCTGAGAGTTCCGTTAGCCCACGTAACATGTAGGAATGGCAAGGCTGATCTGTACTCAGCTATAAGACCATCTGCCCAAATACGGATTAGAGCTCCTCTATCATCTAGTACACTTTCAGAATCCTCCACTATTCCACTCTAAGTTGCAGCTGCTTGACAAAATCTTTCAGTGTATTCACTTATAGTCTCTCCTTTCTTTTGTACACATCTAGTAACTTTCGACCAATCTATTTTGGGTCCTAAGAGATTCTTTAGGATTTTCAAAACACCTTCTCTCAAATCACCTTGACTGGCTTGTTGCAGTTCGGAAGTAACAGCAGACTCAAAACTGTTGAATTCAGATTCAGTTAGAATTTGTGACATCAGCTGTGTAACTTCTGGCAACGACATGTCGTAAAGACGCATTTTACTGATCAATGCCCTTCTAAATTCAGAAAATTCTGTGCGTGCTGAGGGTAAACTCTGGGATAGTCTCTCGATATCTTTGGGTCCTAGCGCTTTGGCAACAGCTTGTATTTGGACAACAAAAGAGTTGGGAGGAACACTTTCAGTTCCCTCAATTCCCTGAGACCTTCTCCTTGCCCCACACACCTTCACTGAATCTACTGGCTTATCAGTTACTGATTGGTAGGGATGTCCCGATCCGATCCACGGCATCGGTATCGTGCCGATACTGGCCCAAAACGCTAGATCGGATATCGGAGGGGAGAAAAAAAATTATCCGATCCGATACCTATTAGGGGTGGAACGGTACGTATTCGTACTGAACGTACGTTCGGTGCATGGATTTACACAGAGAATACACGGTATAAAAATAAATAAAACTCGCGTGCACATTATTTAATGTAATACGGAACTAACGATAATGTTAGATACGCGCATAGACATATGCGGGTTCTTTAGGGACGGACACCTAATCTGTAGCCCCGCCTTAGCTCTGAACGCACGTCTATATCGCTTCAAATGCTTTATCATTATACACGCGCGGCGCGTCCTATTCGCTTTGGACGCGCGAATGGATTCAAACTGTTCAATCATCGAACTAGACGCGAATTTGACGCTCTATTCGCGTTTGGTGTGAATGCAGCAAAATGAACAGGCTGCGATGTCAAGATTACAATGCTGCAATGTGTGTGTGTGTGTGTGTGTGTGTGTGTGTTTCAGAGAGAGAGAGGCACGGGCGCGATCGAAAAACATACTCCGTCATTTTCATACAGGACATCATTAAAACTGCAAAAAGTGTTTAGCCTACTTATATTTGTGTAAAACACAACATTGTGCTTTTGTCAAACTGTAAACTCTTGTCAAACTGTAACTGTCACCCAACCAAAATCACACACACACACACACACCCGCTGTTTAAAAGCAAAAATGATCTCATTTTTTGGACATTCATCATATTGCATTGGTTTTCATTTCTTGTCCTAAAACAGAGCACTAATCTGTTTATTTTTAATTTACACATTCTACATTGATTAAAAAAGAAAATCAAATGTGTTTTTAAAAGTAGTATTATTTTATACAGAAATAAATTATTTATAATTCAGATGAGAATAAAGTTAATTAAAGTTAAGGAAACAAATATATTGATCTAAAATATAGCAAATTAATTTTAAATTCATTCAGGTTACCAAACATATCTCAAGGTCTTTTGAATAAAGGGTGGCAGTCTTTCATTATCAACTGTTGTTGTGGACTATATACTGGAGAAGTATTTGTTCTCCATTTGAGTGAGATGTTTTTATGTGGCTAATTGAGCAAAGTGCTTCCATATATTTTATTATTAGTAGTATTAGTTCAAGAATAAAATAAAAATATCGGATTGATATCGGTATCGGCAAATAGCCAAAGCTGCGGCATCGGTATCGTATCGGAAGTGAAAAAGTGGTATCAGGACATCCCTACTGATTGGATGGCTACATCTGTTTCAAAGAAAGCTTTTAAGTCAGGATAAATGTTATCCGGCTGACTAAATTCTCCCTCATCAGTTTTTTCTGCATCTTTGTTGCGGTGTAATTTCTTAGTCAAAGAAGATATTCTAGCACGGAGCTCATTGTTCTGTTTCTCCAGCTCTGAGTTGTGTTTAGACTGTTCTGTAGCTATTGCTAAAACAAATTCTCTGTGACAACAAATAATGGCTTTCACCTTGCAGTTCTTGCGAATACTGGCTCCTAGTACCTTTTTACAATCTTCCATTGACCATGCTTTGTCTGGATGAATCTCATATTTCTTTGTCAAATCCAATCTGACGGACTTCGTCACTATAGAGTCCATTTGCTCTCCCAACAATGTTTTAAATGCACTTTCTGACCACAATGGAGTCGCACGACCACCTTTTTCAGTAGTGGGGATCAGTCTGGCATTTTTCCTAAACATTTTTGTGAGTTTTCTTTGTTACCACACAATCAAAAAAAAAAAAAACTAAAACTTCTCTCTAGTGTCTACACAGAGGGTACACTTGTTAACACATCAGCTATTGTTAACTTTCCAAATTACCAACACTTCACACTTAACTTCCCTGCCGACAAGAACAGAGGATCAAAATAACTAGCACGTAAAGCTAATTCTTCTCTGCCTAAAGCAAAGGATACCAAATATTAGCACTTGATGCTAAATCTTCTCTAACTTTATAAAGGATAAAACCTTCTCTAGCAAGAGGATGAAACACTTCCCTGGAAAAGCAGAGGATAAACAATATTAACCTGTAATGTTAATCTTCCCTGCCTGAAAACAGAGGATAAACTTAATCTCTAAAAGACAACTTTAGAGGATAACTTTAGTTAACCAAACTCTACAGCTGTTTGTTAACTACTTCTCTGAACGGCGCAGAGGATATCAAACTTGTACTGGTCTTTAAAGGTTCTTTTGAATAGAGTAACACTCACCAACCCTTGGTTGGAAAGGAAGATTCAGTCTGGAAATCTTTGTTCAGCTGGAAGTTTCGCTCTGGATTCCAAAAGATGCAGTCTGGAAAGCAGATCTTTGTTTGAGAAGAAGCTGGAAAGATTCAGTCTGGCAATCTTTGTTTAGCTGGAAGTTTCGCTCTGTATTCCAAAAGATGCAGTCTGGAAAGTGGATCTTTTGTTGAGCTTGCTGTTTCAATCTGGATTCAGGTGAAGAAGCTGGAACTCTATCCGGGTCACAGGGCACCAAATTGTTGTAAACTCAGAATCGAAGACCAGGAGACTTTTGGGATCACGTTCAAGAAGTTATTTCTTTATTGAGGACTTCGCGTTGACGTGGCTGCAGTTCTTCAAAAGTCTAACTAAAACATTATACATTGTAGTTATATACATTCCAAGGGGGAGGGATTACATAGAGGCGGGAAATCTGAATAAAGCATGCAAATGAAGTGGGAACACACCCTACTCTGAGAGCACTACCAGTCCCATTGAATCAGCATAACTATTCACATGCTGATACTGGCCAGGAACTCCAATTCCAAGAGCCATCCCAGAGCCATTAAAGACAAAAGGTGAAAGTCAATCAACCTAACGATTCAACGTCTGGGCTCCGAAAGGTGAGAATCTCAGTGATCTGACTCATTTAAAACACAATAGAGAAAACAAGTCTGGCAGGAAAGGAGACTCTTGCTGGAGACTCAATAATCATCTGAAATTAGTCTACTAAACTTTATCAGTTTATATACTATTGCCGTGGAAAAACTAAATTAAACATTTAATAAATATGTAATACAACACATACCAGAAGTGACTGTGCAGTGTAGCAGATACAGAACAATCCTCCACCAAATTGCCAGTATCCTTGGTCAATCTGGGGTGGGGTGGAGTGGGCTGATAAGTCCTTAAAAAGAAAGATTTAATTTGTACCATTCCTTTAAACATTATTAAACAAAATGTATTTAAATTGTAGCAACATTTGCCATTATAAAATATTCAGACAACATGAACAAATGGTCCCCAATAGCTCCCTGGGTGCTGCAACAAAAACGGCTGCCCACTGCTCCGGGTGTGTGTTCACAGTGTGTATGTTCAATACTCACTGCTGTGTGTGTACTTGAATGGGTGAAATGAAGAGCACAAATTCCGAGTATGGGGACACGATACTTGGCTACATGTTACATCACATCACACAATTGTAGCTTTAAAAAAAGCTAATTGGTACACCAAAATCAAACAAACCATCTAATAATTTTACCTGCAGCCACATTTATCCTGTTATGACACATCTGAGGGTCTTTCCCTTGATGTTCTTCAGTGAACTAAATAAAGGACTGATGATGGTGACATGTTCTGTCACTTTAGAGGAAGAAAGACAAAATTATAAAAAGTTACTCAGATTTGTCACTGGTAGAGGAAATTACTTTTGATGATGAGAATAATACTTTTAACTACATAATATATTAATCCCAATGTAAGGTTTAAAAGCAATGGTTAAAATTGACTAACATCTTTTGATAGTTCATAATTGTGCTGGATTTGTCTCTCTGGGGTGCCTGTTCTCCCCCATAGACTGTAACTTCTGAAGAACGGTTTTGAGGCCGTTTATGGGGGGTATGGGCGGCGCCATATTTCAATACAAATGTTCAGAAAGGATAACTTACAGGTATGATGTGTTGTGTCAGATCATGGCCGAGTCGTCAAATTTCAGGAATTCCACTCGGCGCAGCCTATGCTCGTTGTCAGCTGTCAATCAAGCTGTCAATCGCGCCCTTATTTGTCATACATTTTATATCTAAATACGATCTAAACTAACGAGTTAGAAAAAAAATCACCCCCCTCACAGTTGTCAGGCACTCGGAACCTATCGAAAAATACAATAAAAGTCCATGGGACCAACCTGTAAAAACATGAATTTATGCTGTGAAAACGGACATTTTAACATGGGGGTGTATGGACATTTGCTCCCTTTTGGGACCTGCCCCTAGCGGATTTTCGATGTATTGCAGTTTTTCGCACTTCAGGGTAGGCTTCATTTTTCAGATTAGAATGTTGCCGCTTGTTCTCCCCCCAAAAAATATTCTTCCAGTGCTTGAGATATATAAAGTAAACAAATCTCTTATTAGCAGTTACCAGTTTTTGAAGAGGTGATGTAAAAATACTCAGAAACGGGTATCTACAAAAACATAAGAGATTTAGACCAATAATATTTCTCAACTCTTCTGTAGATTCCAGTGTTTCAGACTGTAAATTACTGTTTTATCAGTCACTTTACTCATTCGGATGCTCCTTTCCTAGTAAAAAAAAAAAAAAAACTATACAAAAATATATTTAAAACACATTTATTTTATACTTATTATACTTCAAATCCATTAAACATATTTATTGACACATCACCTAAGACTTATATTTAATTTATAAATAAACTTTATTTGGAGCATTTCTTTAGTACACAATGCACTTTTTTTTTTTATATTATGACAACATTTATATATATATATATATATATATATATATATATATATATATATATATATATATATATATATATATATATATTACTATTAATAAAGTGTACCTAAAGTATATTTGCAATAGTTCCACTTTAGCACAATCAAATACACTTAACCTCAGCACTACTTCCAGATAACTAAAGTGCATTAAGTACAACATTTGTTGACTTTAAGTATACAATTTAGGATACCAAAGTACAATTGCTGGGTATTTATATTAAGTACATAAATATGTAAATGTAATTGTAGTAAACTTAGCATAAAATAAATGTTTCAAATACAATTTTTTTTTTTTTTTTTCACTAGAGATTTCATGTGTTTGAGTTTTAAACTAGCTGACAACATTGAAATCAGAGGCTACAACATTAAATACGGGCTAATAAGCTAATCGCGATTAGCATCTTAATATAGCCTAATCAAAGGTGTGCTTTGATGAAGTCAATGGTACACATACAGCTGCAGGTTGTAGTACGTCCGTTATCCGTTTATAATTCTCTCGTGTGTACACAGAACATTTCTGGGAAGTTAATTAACTCCATTAACACAAGATTTGTTTATCTGTGCATTATATATTCTACCATGAACTATATTAACACTCTCATCCACTTATTATAATGTAATACCTAAACGTTTGAATATATGTTAATTGATCCCTGTTTTTCTAAAATGATAGTGTATATAACATGAACACGAAATATAACTTTACATAATGAGACTGAAAAATGTTATTTTACCTGATATTGCCATTGTTTGCAGGACCTCACACATCCAGTCCGACTTTCCTCTGTTCACATATCAGTTTCTGTTCTCCTCCGTTTACATGCCACAATGCAAATTAGTTCAAAATAAGAATTTAACAGGCATAAGGAAAGCAATCTTGCCAAGCAGCACACACGTCATCATCAACTCAAACTGATGCATTTTCAAACATGACCAGTAAAAAGGCGCGCTAGTTGTCATTGGCCAGTTACGTAGATGACAGTCAGATTAACCAATCATGATCAAAGAAGGTGAAACAACCAATAGCAATTGTTTCAGCGTGGTAATGGAAAAGATGACTTTTCTTCTTTTCTTTTTTTTCTTTTTCTTTTTTTTGTGTTTAGTTTTATTTGGAGACTATATTATTTGATTAGAATCACACAAAGCAAAAAAGTTTCTGCTGCACTTCTCTCTTGAGATTGAAATTATATCCGTTATTATTATTATTGTTAATAATATGATTATATTTTCACATAAATTTAGATTTTTGAAGTGGTGTTTTGATCAAAATATCATACAATGCTAAAATAAAAATATATAATAAAAAAAAATAATTAGAAATAATAATAATTCAAAGGTTATGTATTTCTTGAAGACAAGAACATGAAATTAATTCAACATTCAGATTTTGTAAAAAAAAAAAAAAAAAAAAATGTTTTTGAAATGTTTCAACTGTTTAGCATTAAACCTTATATTAAATGTTACATTGTGTCAACATTAAAACAACAACTGACATTATTTCAACCATATTTCAACTTTGAGGGTCAGTCATGGGCCAACTACGACTGAAAATAAGTCTGTACTGTTGGCCTCAAAAGAAAACTTAACAAAACACAATATGCAAAATGAATGAAACTGCACTTTATTCTGCACTCCTGTATATGCTGCAAATATGATTTCTGAATTTTCATTGGATTTTCCCTTCAAACCATGAATTTCCATTCTATCTTTCTTTACTTGGGCTATTTCATCATCCGAACTGATGTGCCCCTTTTAATAATCAAAACCCTAACCCTATCCCCAATATTCAAAATCTCTAGAATTACATTGTCACTAACCGACTGACCAGAAAACTCTGGATTATCTCCATTGAATAAGGGCACATGGCTGTTGCTAGGGGTTTGATTTCTTCTAATCTATAAGCCATTATAATTCCATTATTTTGATAGATAATTTGCTTCTGTAACCCGTTCTTAATATTGTACAGTGACCATTTTTTTTCACTTTCTATTTTGAACCATTTGTATAGATTATAAAATGAATATATGGAAATAAGCATTTTGCTGTAACTCACAAAATTTTTATTTTGGGACTTTTATTTAATTGAATTTTTGGGATATACTAACTTTTCATTATGTGATGTATTGGCTGAGTTAGTGCAAGCTAACTAGCTAGCAGGCAGTGCTTGAAAATTGGTTGAAACCAACCTAAAATATAAATAATTATGCTGTGCATGTACAAATGACATGTTGACAATTCAAAAGAGGTCGATATTTCAGAAACTTACGTTACCTCTGGAACAACTCGACGCGCAGCATTCACCACTCAAACTCAGCCGTCTGTATTGTATCAGAGGCCCTTTGCGATGCTTATACTGGTCTTCATTTGTACCAGAACATCGTACAGACATGTTTGTTGGCTCGTATGCAATCATGTACCACACTCTAGCAACCGAGTGGCGAGTTTTGCCACTGCAAGCACCACTCACATTTTCTTCAGGAAATGTACATTCTAGTGAAATGTTGCCTCTCCAAATGCAAAACTGACATTAACAAAATGCAATAATGCAATTACAACTGAAAAAGTACTTGGGTGTGTGTTTTATTTTATATTTACCGTTCAATAATGCAATCGCTACTGTCTGTCCCATAGAAGAACATGACAGCCAGCGTATGTTTTGGAACTATTGGGGCTTACATGAACCACGTGATAGCCATAGCGGCGACATCAAAGAGTGTCGCAACTCTTTCTCTCTATGGCTCTGCCTATGTGGTGTAGCGGATGAGCAGATCATTGATTCATTCATTGGTTCAGAATTAATGAATCATGGCTCGTTGAATCTAAACACAAATGCACATTCCTTCTTGCTTTCACACTCTGAACTCCCAAATACAAATCACACGTCGGCTCCAGCTAGTCGGCAAAAAATGGTCTTTCGCGACACTTTATTGCACTTTGGAGAATAACCAGAACAACACGACACCACATTCCCTTTAGCTTTGCAAAGTTCTGCATTCCAAACCCCCTTCCTCTCTGCACCAAAGAGATAACAAAACTTTCTATAGACATTCCAAACACACGCAAAGACTTACCTTGCATTTAATTCAGAATGATTCAGAATCTAAGATTCTTAGGCCTGCATGCGTGGTTAGCCCTTTCATGCCATAGTTATGATTTTCTGATCTGTAACTTGGAAGTGTTTCTCCTAAGTAATGTTCTCAAATAGAAACATGGTCTTGTAATCTGACCCCCCTTTGCTATAGGATAACACTTTACAACACCCCCGGGAGACTGAGGAGTCATCCCACACATTCCAACACACATACATTAACACATTAACACATTAACACACACACACAAACACCATTCATGGAACTTTTCAGAGAAAAGTACCTCTAAATGTTTTAAATGTATTCCTTTTGGGCTTGGCTGTCTTCACATGCCATACTGGAAGTACTGACAATTTTATTGTGTGTTAATCAAACTTTAAATGTGTGTAATTCTGCATATGAATGTAACTTTATGTTTCTTCTACTTTTATATTTCATTCTTGGTATCTGTTTAACGGTCTCGTTCTGACTAAACCAACCGTATACAGGAGTTTACAGTAAAATGTATTATTCTATGTGTACCATCTTGCTGGAGTATAACTGATGAATTTTTATCACTATCATAAACTATGCAAGTGAGTTCTTCTGACAAGACAAAGGAACTTCTTCCCGCTCTGAAATCTCTGAAGGTGATTGGTTCACGTACGCGAAGTAGGCGTGAACCCATCGTCTCCATAAGAGACAGACACCGAAGTTTCTCTGAGAGCACTTTTACGAGCACTTTTTGTGAGAAGATACATGGCTCCCTTTTAGGGAGCGTTCTCCGTTCCCTTTTCTTTTTCTTTAAGTCTTTTTCTTTATTTTCGTCTTCGGACTCTCCCTACGTTCAGCGAAGCGAACGTAGCCGGCAACTTCAACTCAAAAGAAAAAAACTCTTTGGAAATTCTCGCGACCGCGCTCCTCTTCCTTTAGGACACACGCACGAGCGCTTCGTCTGAGAGAATTTCTCTCATCTCCGTTTTCTTTTCTTTACTTTACTAAGTTTTATTTTCATATTCTCCTTTGTTCATTTCCATCTACGAGGGAAAATGAACTTAGCCTGAATTATTTCTTTAGTAGGCCTAACTTCGCTTTCAAAGGACCTTTAAATTCCCGCGACCGCGCTCGCCCGGAAGAGACGAAAAGCACGCCCCGCTTTTATGAAAACACATGCACGCTGCTCAAAAGAATGACACACGCGCCTTCTTTCCTCAAGCAAATACAAAGAGAACCATAAGCAAGTATTGATCTGATTTGATGGATGTGATTTCTTGTTGTCTCTCTCAAGGTTACCTGGTCTGTGATTTTTGCCATACTGTGATCTCTCTCTCTCTCTCTCTCCCTATTTTGCTTTCACTTTCGCTCGCTCATTCCTCTCACTCTCTCTCATTTTCTCATCCCATTTTACTTCGTGTTTGTAATGTTTTTCGTTTTGTTTGTTTCGGTTGTATATACATGTATTCCTTAGTTCGATGTATTATTAGTCTTGCATTTATTAAATCCATTATATTCATGAGTGCTTCTGTTTAAATGCTCGTATTACAAAGTCAATGAGATGTCGATCCTAGCTACAAAAGCTTTTATTATTTACAACGTTGAGTAGTTTAATTTTATAAACACAGGAAAATTAATGTTCACGGCCAGAAGATTAATATTTCTTGGAGGTTATAAGAAGTGATAACTTTATTGAGAAGTTGATAGGTTAATCTTACGGCCATTTTGCTGGACAAACGACTGTTTGATAATTACATTAATTTCCATTAAGGGTTATCTCATTTAATCGATCTGAAATAAAGACTATTGATATATGAATAAGGAATTATAATTCGTTGTAATTGATTATTCATATATACAATCAATCTATTTTCAACTTCGATAATTGAATGTAACTGTAATATGCAATATATTAATCATATTCATGATTAATTATTACAATTCCCTATAGATCATTTGAGCTAATGTTAATGTACTACCCAGTGCGGTTACAGTGGGTACTACCTTGGGCCCATGTAGGCAGCCTATGTTGGACTGATTGTGTTTGCCAATGTCTGACCAATATGGTTTATCAAAGTGGGCCCCATATGTTTTTCCCATTCATAACCCATATAGAAATTACCTATGTGGGTATTACCTTGGGCCCATGTAGGCAGCCTATATGGGACTGATTGTGTTTGCCCTTGTCTGACCCATATGGTTTGGTCAAGCGGGCCCCATATGTTTTTCCCATTCATAACCCATCTAGAGATTACCTATGTGGGGACCACATTGGGCTCACGTTGGCAGCCTATTTGGGACTAATTGTGTTTGCCCATGTCTGACCCATATGGTTTATCAAAGTTGGCCCTGTGTATTTCCCCATTCAGAAAACATATAAAGATTACCTATATGGCTACCACCTTAGGCTCATGTAGGCAGCCTATATAGGACTGATTGTGTTTGCCCATGTCTGACCCATATGGTTTGGCCAAGCAGACCCCATGTGTATTTCCCCATTCATAACCCATATATAGATTACCTATGTGGCTACCACCTTGGGCTCATGTATGCAGCCTATATAGGACTGATTGTGTTTGCCCATGTCTGACCCATATGGTTTATCAAAGTGGGCCCCATATGTTTTTCCCATTCATAACCCATATAGACATTTCCTATGTGGGTACTACCTTGGGCCCATGTAGGCAGCCTATATGGGACTGATTGTGTTTGCCAATGTCTAACCCATTTGATAAACCCAAATGGGCCCCATTGTGAGAAAACAATCCGCGGATTGCATTTGAGACACGACAAGCTTCAGCATCAACATCTTGAACATGGAAGTCCGCAGAGTACGGTTCTATTACTGTTAATCACAATATTTGAGATTTTGGGATATTTTAATATTTCAGGATGTTTGTGATATTTAGTAAATTATAGAGTTCTCCTGTTGTGTGTAAAGTACACTGCTGGACATTGTTTTACACCAGTTACATAAACAAGTGTGAGTGTGTTTCAGTCCATAGAAAGGCCTCAGGCAATCCCTCTACACAATCCTCTGACATATGTGATGTATGACATCAGCAGTGTCATGATGATGCTCATGGTAATGAAATCATATTGCAAGTAGACTCTACACATCATACTCTGACAGACCAGCATATGTGCCTTTACTGCCATGGGTGCCATGGCCAAAGGGTGAATAGGAACAGCCTGGACAAAAACAAAAAGGTTTCACCTGCAGTATAACTATCCAGATGTGCTGTGGTGATTCCTGCCTCAGCATCCCAGAGACGAGAGAAAGCCAGAGAATCTAGAAGCAGGAAAAAGCCAAAGGGCTGGGGAGTCTTAAAGCCCCTCTAAATTTAGAATAGTGTAAAAGTACACTACTGTTTAAAAGTTTGGTGTCAGTGAGTTTTAATTGATATATTATTTATTTTTTTATCCAGCAAGGATGCATTAATTTGATCAAAAGTGACAGAAAAGTCAATAATAATGTTACAAAATATTCCTATTTCAAATAAATGCTATTCTTTTGAACTTTCTATTCATTAAAGAACCATGAAAAAAATGGTTTCC
The DNA here is from genome assembly GCA_021554675.1 of Leuciscus idus. Classification (NCBI taxonomy): domain Eukaryota; kingdom Metazoa; phylum Chordata; class Actinopteri; order Cypriniformes; family Leuciscidae; genus Leuciscus; species Leuciscus idus. Next base: position 15,956,161 of record CM038639.1, on the reverse strand, counting down.
AGAAAAATATTAAGCAGCACAACAGTTTTCGACATTGATAATACTAAGAAATGTTTCATGAACAGCAAATCACCATATTAGAATGATTTCTGAAGGATCATGTGACACTAAAGACTGTTTACATCATTTGATACTAAAGACTTTTTACATTTGAGTCAAGTCAAGTCAAGTCAAGTCATCTTCATTTATATAACGCTTTTAACAATGTAGATTGTTCCAAAGCGGCTTTACATTGATAATAGGAAATTAAAGTAACAGAGATTGTTTTGGCTTTATAGCAGCTAGTTATAGTTAATAATAAAGTTACTGTCCAGCTAAAGTTAGTTTTGATTGACTGAACTTAGGGGCCGCTAACACGACACTGTTTTAACAGAAAACTCTTAAGTTCTTTCTGTGCAAACTTCAAAAACGCGAACCCGTGAGAACGCTGATGGCGTGCACATGCATATTACGAGTTCAGTCTATAGATATGCGCGTTTGAATATATGTGCGCAGGCGTGTAGTCCTTGCCTACACACCAACCCTCAACAAACAACTTATCTGGCCTTAAAATTTATAATAAAGAATTTTATCGCTTCCGCGTAGACATGCGAACTGGAATTATCCCGACAACGCTTTATCAGTAGAGAGGTAAAGGGAGGGGAGGGAGGCCTTCACAGGGGAGAGACTAGTTGACACTTCAGGACTGCGTTGTTGTCGCGTCCAGGCGCAGGTCCTTCATCAGATTTGGATACCCCCTGGATCCGGCGGCCTGCGGTAAACCTCGGGATAAACAGAGAGACTAATATTAGCGTAGACGCCATTCTTCTTATGATGTAACGAGTACATCAGGATTTATGGGGAGTGCTCCCGGTTCCGGCTGACCTAATCTATGCAGCCTAACATTGAATTATAGAAGTCTATAATGTATTATGTGTATGCTAGGTCAAAGAGATGTGTTTTTAGTCTAGCTTTGAACTGATAGAGTGTGTCTGCTTCCCAGACAATGTTAGGAAGACTGTTCCAGAGTTTAGGTGCTAAATAGGTAAAGGATCTACTGCCAGCAGTCGATTTTGATATTCTAGGTATTATCAACTGGACAGAATTTTGAGATTGCAATAGACGTGAAGGACTATAATGCATTAAGAGCTCGCTCAAGTACTGCGGAGCTAAACCATTTAGTGCTTTGTAAGTAATCAGCAATATTTTAAAATGTATACGATGTTTAATAGGGAGCCAATGCAGTGTTGACAGAACCGGGCTAATATGGTCATACTTCCTGGTTCTGGTAAGAGCTTGAGCTTCTGCGTTTTGGACCAGCTGTAATTTGTTTATTAAGCATGACAATAATCTAGCCTTGATGTCATGAACGCATTAACTAATTGTTCCGCATTTGTTAATGAGAGCATATGACGTAATTTAGATACTGTGTATTTTTAAGATGGAAAAATGCAGTTTTACAGATACTAGACACGTGACTTTCAAATGAAAGATTGGTATCAAAGAGCACACCCAGGTTCCTAACTGACGACGAAGACTTGACAGAGCAGCCATCAAGTGTTAGACAGTATTCTAGGTTATTACGTGCAACGGTCCTATTTGAAAAATATATATTAAAACAGTTATTTAAAGTGTAACAATATTTCACAGTAACTGTTTTTACTGTATTTTTTTATTAAAGAAATGCAGCCTTGGTGAGCAAGAAACTTCCTTCAAATTTTTTTTTATAAATTAAACAAATTGTATCTATCTCAAACTTTTTAATAGTAGTGTATATCCTTGTTGTTTTTCTTCTAACCTTCCATTGACAAAAAATAAATAAATATCCGGATGGAAGGTTTAAGTTTCCTTATTTGTCCTTCTGTTTGGCATCATAGATTCAATGAAATGGAAATAGCCCATGAACATGAAAATCTACTTCAGCTTACTTTCAAAACCACTTTCTCCTATTTTGAAAAAACTGTTTTCATCTATATTTTACAAAAGTGTTTTTGTTTTTTGTTTTTTTTGCCCAATGGTTATGACAATGAAATGTATGTGATAATCACATGCGATACAGCAGGAGTCTCAGACTTAATTTACATGGGGGCCACTTTCCAGGTTGTTGTTCTCAGGGCCAGTTGAACAACAAATAACACAAATAAAAGTGTCTTTGCAACAATTGATTTTAAAGAAGTCATTATATGCCCTTTTACAAAGTCTTTGTTTTTTGGGGTCTACTAGGTTTTCATGCTTGAATGTTCAAAAAACACATTATTTTACATATTTAACGTTGTTGCAAGCACCTCCCTTCCCAGTCTGTCAATCACACTGTTTAGTTCCTGTCACTATGAAATCCCTCCTTATATTACTAAAAGTGCAGTGTGCTCTGATTAGTTGACTGGATCAGTGTGTTGTGATTGATCATCCGGTTTGAGCATGTTTCAGAAATCAGTCACGCTATTACCATAACACAAGTTTCAACACACTACTAACCAAGTCAACCAGGCCTTGCCCCTTTTTTTTTTTTTTTTTTTTTTGGAGTATGCCTTGAGCGGGAACTATTTAAAAGAGGAATAATGTGACATGTACATTCCTGGAAGAAAACTCAAGACTACAATTGAGGCATTTCAGGGAATACAGAAACAGTTCTACTGAAATAGAGAATAACTTACCTATTCATCTACTTTTTATTTATTTATCATTTAAGGCATTTACCTTTTATTTAAGCCATCCTGGATATAGCATGATAATTAAAAATATTTAAACAAACAGATTTTGGTTAACAAATTTGACTGAGAAATGAGAACAGGTTGCCTATAGACTAGCAGCACTAGTGGCAGTTGACATGCGCTTATGGGCCATTTGTATGCAGCAGTTGCACCGTTGAGAAACCCCACAGGAAATAGACCAGCCACCAAACAAGCCCCAGATTCTCTGAACTCCCACTGTCAAGGTACCAATCTAACTCAATTTTATCACACTCTCAAAGTGCTACCCAGCCTTGTGTCTCTGAAGCTATCCTCCTTCAGTCTCTTTTTCTTTCCCTCAACAAATTGTGTTTCTGATCATGCTGTGTTCTTGTGTTTGCTCTCACAACAAAGGGATCAGGCTACATGATCTGACAGAGGGAAGGAATGGCAATTACGCACAACCCGATGTGGAGGGCTGACCTTAAACACTTAAATCTAAAAGAGCCTGGCTCAGGCCGCATGCTCTTTTTCTCAATAGTTACACTTCTTGACCTTTTAGTTGATTTTCTCTCTCCTTATTTGTTTCACAAACTGTAAAAAACTGTACGAAATTTTAAAAAATGGAGTGCAACAGTGACTGCTCACATTTTCAGTGGTCTTGGTTTCGGAAATTGTTTGCCCATTATTTTTTTTCCAAATAAGGAAATTAACTGTAATTCCATGGAGCATTGTAGAGGTGTAATGGTATAAAAACTATTATATACAATATTGAACTACTGAGTTGTAACATTCACTATAAATATAAAGCGTCTCAGGTCACGACTGTAACAATGGTTTTTAACAATGGTTTTTGAAATTGGCTGGTCGCCAGCCAACAGTCCGTGACGTCATTAATGGAGTGTCGGAAGTATAAGATGGTCCCCGAGATACACGTCATCAACTTTTTTGTCTGAAGAAGATGTGCAGTCAGACCCAAAGAGGCATGGCAATGGTTTTATTTGTTCTCCTTCACGGGGAAGCATGGTTATAGTTCTCACTGAGCAAAGGTATGTCCAAAAGACGTGTTTACAACGTTTTTGTCACAGATTGAAAAGATATCCTCTGAGGAGCTAGAATTAAAGTTTTTATTAGTATTTAGATTTAGTTCCCTTTGTATTAACCCTGATGTCCACCAGGTTCAGCAACAGATGCCTCTCCGTAACCACCACTGCCACTATTGAGCGACTGATTTTGTTAAGTTGAAATCTGTGGTGCGGCACAGCTTGGTTATCGATTCAGGGGACAATCCCTGCCCCTGATCCAATTCCCTTAGCAGATTCTGCATTATAGTCCTGCAGAACCTGACCTGCTGCCACATACACCCTGCCATGGTGGTCTGAAGTGACTTGGATGGGAGGGCAGGAGCCTTCAAAGAGCATGACTCACCCGGAGAGAGATAGCTCACAAGCGTCTCTTCAACAGGTGGCATCCTTGCATATCAGCGCTCACATGTCGCAGCCGTAATGCGCCGCAGACGTGTGCTGTGTAAATAAGGGGTTAGAGACAGCATATCTTGATCCACCAGATTAGTACATCGAGCCCACGACTGAGGAGCGTGAAAGAGCCATACATTTCTCTAACTCCTCAGGTAGCTTGACCTGCGATCCCCATGACTTAAGACTCTGCTGTGCCGAAGGCAACTCTGTTGTGCCTGAAGCCCGAGTTGTGAGATGCAGTGAAACCTCGAGAATAAGGACAGGCATGATCGGAGCTTCTGCATTGTGAATTTCTCAAAATGGGAGCATTCAGAGCCCTCGAGCACAGGTCGTGTGTGGGACATGGAGGCACACACTTCCTGAATCGCTTGCTTGGATTCTCCCTTTCAGATCTGCATTCACCATGCGCTAACTAAACAAACGGCTCCTGAAGACAAAAAAGCTGATGACGTGTATAACGGGTGCCATCTTATACTTCCGGGCGCTCCGCTAATGTTGACAGCCAATGAAATTGGAGTGTGTTCACATGTGTTTCAGACACTGGTTACGCTAATAGTATCCCCATAGAGTCAATCCAAGACACAGTGTTGAGTTCCACTTATAAAAAAATGCATGTTTTTATGCTTGTTGTTGTTGTTTTTTGTGTCCTGCATGGCAAAAAGCTTCACAGTTTCCAGAAAAATATTAAGCAGCACACTCACAAGGTTAATTGTGAAATCAGTTAATCGCGACATACCTATTTTCAACATATAATAAAAAGAAATGTTTCTTGAGCACCAAATCAGCATATTACAATGATTTCTGAAAAGGATCATGTGATGATTGTCAGGGTTGGGTGAGGGGATGAGGCGAGAACTCAGGTGCAGAAAACAATGGGCTTTTTATTATTAATACAAATAAAACAAAACAAAACAAAACAAAACAAAAAACACCCAGAGGGGGGAAACAGGACCGACCTGACCTGACCTGACCTGACCTGACGAGGAGCAGGTAACATGATGCATGTTTAACAACAATCTGGCACAGGACTGCAAACACAAGGAGAATAAATAGGGAGCAAACAAGGTAGGTAACAAGGGAGGACAGGTGGGACAAATAAACCAATAATCAGGTAACAAGATGAGCAGGGTAAAGACAATCTGATAATATTAGAGTGAAAATTATAACTATGCAACCGTCTACTACAGTACCGCATCAGACAGTGCATTGTAGTCTCCCTGCTGAAAAATATCATCCATTCATAGCTATAGGAGAGGAAGAAATATCTAAACTCGTTAAATCATCTAAATCAACAACATGTATGTTAGACCCTATAACGACTAAGCTATTGAAAGAGATGCTTCCAGAGGTCATAGATCCTCTTCTTAATATCATTAATTCATCTTTGTCACTAGGATATGTACCGGAAACTTTTAAGCTGGCTATTATTAAACCTCTTATTAAAAAAACGCAACTTGATCCTAGAGAATTAGTCAATTACAGGCCGATCTCAAATCTACCTTTTCTGTCAAAATTAATAGAAAAGGCAGTATCCTCACTACTATGTTCCTTTTTAGAAAGAAATGGTATCTGTGAGGATTTCCAGTCAGGATTTAGACCATATCATAGAACTGAGACAGCTCTCATTAGTCACAAATTATTTGCTCTTATTATCCGATCGTGGTTGTATCTTTCTAGTGTTACTGGATCTTAGTGCTGCATTTGATACCTTCAACCACAACATTCTTTTGAATAGACTCGAAAATTATGTTGGCATTAGTGAAATTGCACTAGCATGGTTCAAATCATAATTTATACATTGCCTAGGCATTCTATAGAATGCCGGATTGTCTGCCGGCAAAGTATATAATACGTCTAATACCGCCATTTTTATCCCGCTGTTTACTGTTTGCGGTGGCGTTTGCATCCGGCTGAGGTTCCACAGACGCTCTCCCGTCATCCTTTCCCGTGGTTCTTGTATCACCATGTCGGAAGGGAGTGTAGTGCCAAGACAGGAATCACGCCATGCTGACTTGCAACGATGGTTCTGCAATGAATTATCTCAAGTAAGAGCCAATGCTGCTAAAAACTGTGTTTCCCTAACCGAAACCAGTTACCAAAAGTTAGTGGACGATGTGAAAAAGGTTAAGACGACCATTAAGAAGGAACCACGGGACTATTGGCTGTTGAAACACTATGACGTAATGATGGTCGAGAATAAGACTAAGTTGATCTATCCTGTTAAAGAAGGTACGAGTGCTATTCAGTTTTACGTCGCGGACTCCGAGTTATTTGACGTACTCCATAAGGCCCATTTGGCTATTGGTCATGGAGGACGGGACAGGATGTTGAAAGAACTTTCACCCAAGTATAAGAACATTACCCGTCATGATATTGAGCTGTACATTCACCTTTGTGAGCCTTGCCAGAAGAAGCAAAAAGGTGTTAAAAAAGGTGTTGTGGTCAAGCCAATGTTTTTTTCTGAATTCAGCTCCCGTTGTCAGGTCGATCTCATCGATTTTCAGTCCCATCCTGACAGAGAGTACAAGTTTATAATGGTGTACCAAGATCATCTCACTATGTTTGTAGTTCTCAGTGCTCTGAAATCAAAGAGAGCGGAAGAAGTAGCCTACAAGCTCGTCGACATATTTACGTTGCTTGGTGCTCCAACGATTCTACAGTCCGATAACGGCAGGGAATTTGCAAACAATGTGGTAAGCAGCCTAAAGGAGTATTGGCCCACCCTGAAGATCGTCCATGGTAAGCCGCGCCACTCAAAAAGTCAGGGGAGCGTCGAAAGAGCTAATCAGGACATTGAAAATATGCTGTGTGCTTGGATGCAAGATGAAAAAACTAGCTGCTGGAGTGAGGGATTGCGGTTCGTCCAACTTATGAAGAACAGAGCTTTTCATTCTGGGATTAAGAGGTCACCATACGAAGCTCTGTTCGGCTGCAAAGCTAGAGTAGGTCTCTCGACGTCGTCCCTGCCTGACGACGTTTTACAAGACGTAGAGACTGAGGAAGAGCTCGAAAAAATAATAGAGAGCGTACAAACAACACAACAGCAGGAAGAAAGACGAGATGAATCAATGCAAGAGGCACAAGATGAATCAATGCAAGAAGCACAGCTCCCTGCAGAAGACATAGATGAGAATGCAATCCATGATGGAGGAAACCAAAACAGTGATGAAGCCATGGTTATCGAAGAGCCTTCCATTTCCGTGGTTACCGAAAATCCTTCTTCTTCCGCTATCTGTTGCGTCTGCTTAAAAGAAACCAGCGGTGCTCATACATGTCGAAAGTGTGGCCGAAACGTTCATGCCATCTGTGGACATTCTCCTAAAGACGATGACGGCGACGGAGTAGAAGGTTATGGGGTTAGCATTTTGTGCAATGTTTGCTTCAATATTGAGAAAGCTATCCAAAGTAAAATGGAATCGAAATCGAACCTTGAGATTCAGGCCAAAAAAATGAAAAGGAATTCTGACAAAAAATTTCCTCCTGTGCCTTTGGGTGCCACTGTGCGAGTTCCGATTCCCGACGTCGACAAAGGGCGGGGTGACTCACGCAATCTCTTGGCAGTTTTTATGAACATGACGGAAGATGGCTTTTACCGACTTGGAACTGCACAAGGAATCTTGAAGCAACTCTACGCCAGATCACAATTCACCGTATGTCCAAAGAACTTAATGAGAATTGAAGACGTTCCTGACCACGAAATACCTCTCCGATCTGCAGCTACTTCTCAGTCCACAGGAAGCGGACAAGGATTCGTCAGGTTGTATGTGCAAGACGAAATGCCAATATATGAGGTGCCTTTGTGTGAAAAAGAAAATTAAGTGCAATTCAAAATGTCACTCTAGCCTTCCCTGCTGCAACAAGTAGGTCAAGCCAGTTCTGCTTTGTGTTTTACCGGTAACAATATTTTGTTCATGTACAAGATCAAAGTGCCAAAATATAAGGTGTTTTTGTGTGAAGAAGAAAAGTGAGTACAATTCCACGTGTTACTCCGTCCTTTCTTAGTGTAACAAGTACTTCAATCTCAGTTCTACTTTCATTGTTTTCCGGTAAGAATTTCCTGTGCTTTATTTCGTAGTTTTGTTCTTTCAGTTTCAAATGCGTATTAATTAATAAAGGCTTCTGTGCTTTATTTCGTAGTTTTGTTCTTTCAGTTTCAAATGCGTATTAATTAATAAAGGCTTCTCATCTTGTGCCCTTTTAACACTTTGCCTAAATGGTACTGGTCATTCTGTATAATGCCTAGGAATTGTATAGAATGCCTAGGAAAAGTATGTAACATTTTCACAAAAAACTTTTTGCCAAAAACCATCAGGAATTCTATACATTGCCTAGGCATTCTATACAATACCGGGATCTCACACTTTGCCGGTAACATATACATTTTTAAATATTGCTGACTACTTACAAATGGTTTAGCTCCCCAGTACTTGAGCAAGCTCTTAACACATTATAGTCCTTCACATCTGCTGCAATCTCAAAATTCTGGCCAGTTGATAATACTTTAAATCTAGACTAAATCTAGACTAAAAACGCATCTCTTTTACCTGGCATTCATATTGAACGTTATACATTTATATTATTCAAATCAGTTAAATCAGTTGTACTGTTTTTTTTTTGTTTTTTTTTTCTTCTTGCTAAAAACTGCAGCTGGAACTTTCAATTTCCTTGCGGGAGTCATCCCAAAGGATTAATAAAGATAAGTCTAAGTCTAAGTCTAAGTCTAAATGATTATTAGGCTGCATAAATTAGGTCAGCCGGAACCGGGGACACTTCCTATAACACCCGATGTACTCATTACATCATAAGAAGAATGGTATCTACGCTAATGTTAGTCTTTCTGTTTGTTCCGAGGTTTACTGAAGTCCTGTACCTCCCCTGTTTACTGAAGTCAGCCGGATCCAGGACATATCCAGATCAGATGGTGGACCTGTGCCTGGACCCATCCACAACGCATCCCTGAAGTGCCAGCCTCATCAACCCTGTGAAGGCCTCATCGACACGACAGCCATCGGCACTGATCCTCAACAAACTCGTCTCCATACCGGGTTGATGACTTCCAACCAGATGGAACTGGATAAATATTCTGAATGTTCTGATCCAATCTGACTTCTGACCTGAAATGCTGCCTGAATCATAATCATACAATGTTTGTTCGTTGGCCAGAGGAGAACTGGCCCCCGACTGAGCCTAATTTCTCCCACGTTTTTTTTCTCCATTATGTCACCTGATGGAGTTTTGGTTCCTCGCCACTGTTGCCTTGGCTTTTGGCTTGCTTAGTTGGGGACATTTAATATTCAACAATATTATTGATCTGCCTTACTTAAGGTGGACAATGACAAAATTTTCTTCTAGAAACAACCTTTGTTGTATTATTTTCATGTTATCACAGTGAAGCTGCTTTCATGCAATCTGTATTGTAAAAAGCGCTATATAAATAAAGGTGACTTGACTTGACTTGACTAGCAACGCTCTAACCAAAGGGCAGTAGAAAGCTCAGAAGAGCTAAATAACTCTTCTGACTGGCCCGCGATGCACCGCAGAGTAGAGGCCTCAGTATAACGACTCTCACAATGAGAGGAGGCCTAGCAACACTCCACACTAGGGTCAGTAGCCAAGGAGGCTTGAGAGAGCCTTCAAAGTAGCGTACTACCCTTCCGCCTCCCAATGAGAGCAGAGGCCTCAGCACGACGACTCTCTAAAACGAGAGGAGACCTAACAACCCCCCACAATCAGGATATCTTGTAAGGAGGCTCAAAGAGAGCCTACAACTCACCTATTCCTCAGCCGGATCCGTTAGTCCTCGAAATGAAACTTCCAGCACTAATGAGGTAAATTTTCCAGGATTATTATTAAGATAGTATTATTCCTCACAGCGTCGTAAAGTACATGAGTCTGAAAGTGAACTCGCGGTGTGTGTTATCCAGCTGATGTGGGCGTTTCACAAGTTTGTATGGGATCGCCTCAGATAATTTGCGTTTGAATAGCGCGCGCTCTCCGTGGGCGGGGTCACATTAAAACTTAATGAGATGAGATGAGAACGACTGACATATCTCTCTTTTCATACATATTACATAAACTGAGAATATTTGTTTTTTATAAAAAACACTTCATTTAAAAGAAGAGGATTCAAGCTTCATGCCTGTGTGTCTGTATGCCTGTTTGACTGAGTATTCGCTGAGTTACAGTTCATTTTTGGACGCGTTTCAGAATGGACTACACTGACAGAGAGAAAGCAGAACTCGCATCATGTTTATTTTTCTTTATTTGGCAAAAAGCACAACACTTTGTTTTTATTGTGAGTATACACAAAAAAAAATGCACACTTAACAGGATCGATTGATGTATGAAACTTTTTTGTAAGATCAAAGTCAACAGAGTATTTTGAGTCTCTCTTGCACTGATAAGAAAAAAAGCGAGCCTATCACGCCGGCGTGATAGCCGACCTCAGGGGGTTAACTGCCCAGTGGCTTCAGTGCTGGAGTTAAGGCCATCTTCCATCCTAGACCAGGCTATGTGCCCAAGGTGCCGTCTAGTGTGGCACGGTCAGTGGTTCTTCAGGCCTTCCATCCTCCACCTCACGTGACGGCGGAAGAGGGGAGACTTCACCTGCTCTGCCCAGTCAGAGCCCTAAGAGTGTACTTGGAGAAGTCTTCTCAGTGGAGGAAGTCAGACCAGTTGTTGGTGTGCTTTGGTTCACCCAAGAAAGGGCTGCCTGCATCTAAACAGACAATCAGCAATTGGATTGTCCAGGCTATAGCCACAGCTTATCAGGTGCGCAATTTGCCTTCACCTATGACCGTGAGGGCTCATTCCACCAGGGGCATGGCCTCCTCGGTGGCCCTCCTTTCTGGCGTCTCGCTTCAGGAGATCTGCGAGGCGGCCGGGTGGGCCACCCCGCACACCTTTATCCGTTTCTACAGTCTGCAACTCCCAGTGACGCCTGGCGCCAGAGTGCTCGCGTCCTAAGTGTGCCTGGTCTCCCAGCTTCACACTAGGGCGGGCGTGATTACGGTGTGGCATAGTGGGCATTACGTTACCCTAGTGTCATCATGACGACGACGCAGTGCGAGTTCCCTCGAAGGGGAACGTCTCGGGTTACGACTGTAACCCTTGTTCCCCGAGAAGGGAACGAGACACTGCGTCTCGTCGCCACACCTATCACGGGCAGAGCGCTTGCTTCATCGCAAAAGAGCTAACGTGTGTGTGTGCCGGCGTCCCTTTGTATCTTCCGGGTATGCCGTCATCTACTACGTCATGACGCAGCACCAATCAGGATTGGATGGATTTCATTCATGCTTCAGACGCGCTACGCTAAGGGCGTTCCCCTAGTGTCGTCACGACGACGACGCAGTGTCTCGTTCCCTTCTCGGGGAACAAGGGTTACAGTCGTAACCCGAGACGTTTTCAAAATTCAGCTTTGCCATCACATGAATACCTTTAGCCTACTTTTTATTTTTTTTATTTTTTATTCTTTTTTTTAAAAACATTTTTAAATAGAACAGTTTTTTAAAGTTGTAATAATCTTCAAAAAATGTAATATTATTATTACCATTTTGACTATTTTTGATACTGTGTTCTTGGTGAATATAATAGACTTCTTTCAAAAACGTACAAATTTAGTAGTAGTGTATATTATCACTTTACAGTTTAGCAGCTCATGGTAGGTTTGAAAGATTTATACGTTGTCAAAATGAATGGGATTCTTTCTTGTGGAATGCAGCTGTGGCTCTCGATTGGCTGAAATAACGACATTCATTCGTGAGCATTCATATTTCATATACTCTATATTTTGCTGACAAATTGTGAACTGGGGCCATCTTGATATCAATAAAACCATTGTACCTGAGTGTGTTTTGGTAGGCTGAGGGGCATTACAGGAAATTATCTTATTATCTATAAATTATCTGTTATCTTCCTGTGATAACATGACAAAAAAGATGACAAAAAATGGTTTGACCAGTATCATCCTAAAGATGTAATTTCACATTATCCACCATCCCATGTCAGCTTTTCAGCCATTCGTCATGAGAAAATGCACAGGGTGCACTTCAACTGTTCTCGGTGAGCCATCATTCACATACTGCATGTCTTTACTGTCACTTTTGTTCACTTTAATACATCCTTGCTAAAAACAAACAAAAATAAAACAAAACTGTGCAGTTGTTACCTAACCTAAAAGGATAGATTGTTAAAAAAGAAAATAACAAATTATATTATTCACCCACCCTCATGTCATTTCAAACCTGTATGACTTAATTCTGTGGAACAAATGATGATCAATAATCCTGTTGCAGTGGTTAGCAGCCCACTGGAGTGGAAGATTATCAATGAACAATGACTTAATGAATATTAAATTATTCCTCATAAGAATTTTTTTTTTTTTTTTTCTGATCTGAGTCAGGTTCGTTTTGTCACATTAAATAATATTTTTTACTATTAATTTTTTCATTCGTTACAACACATTTTTATATATTTTTTTATGATATTCTTATATATTATATTAATTATTACGGTTTAACGTGATGTGATAAGCAATCGTTGCAATGCTTTTTTCCCCTTTGTTGGTCAGAACAAAAGTGGATGTTACTTACTTGTTCAGATGATATTTTCTGGTGAAAATTCTTATGTTGGTCATACTTCCAAAAAGTAGAATCTGTGATTCCGAATGACCCACGTAAAGTTGATAATTCCGTGAATAACTGCAATTGCAGATTTCGAACAGAGATGGCGACAAAGAGGAAAAACTACGGACTAATATATTATATATATATATATATATATATATATCAAAATAGCTATTTATAGTGGCATGCTGAAAAGACTGTGTCTTTCTCTTTAAGAACACACACGGAGGTGAAAAAAATAAATAAATAAATAGAGCTCACTTATCGAAATAAACCACATAACATCTAGAATAAAGGTATATCAATGCGCATTTCCCGCCAGTCCTGTGTAAACTACAACGACACGCAAGGTTTTTTATTTATTTATTTATTTATCCAATGTTATCGTGAGATGCGGAGCGGTGCACCAGAGAACAATGGAGTCTGAAGTAGCTGCTCGCTAAAAAAGATCTTGATCGCCTCTCAATCGTCCAATTTCAAAACGGTTTTCACAGGATGAATTTTGAGTTCGTAAGCTTTCGAATGATACCGAATGATAACCTATGATGATTACTAAAATATGTGATATTAAAAAAAGGCAATAAAAAAGAGAGCGCCAATCGTCCCGCTAGCACAGTGGTTCTCAAAGTGTGGGGCGCACCCCACTGGTGGGGAATAGAGACGTGACAGGTGGGGCGCACCAAACGGGAGGACATTTTCCTTTTTATGCCTTTATATCTTTATCCAGACATCCCAACTGTCCCGGAAGTTCCGGGAGTCTCCCACATATTGATAGCGGCTCCTTGACGCCCGCAAATGAGATCCAATCTCCCGGAATCGCGCACTAGAGAGTGACTGCGCGCGCATGTGTGTGTGTGTGTTTGTGTGACTATAAAGGCATATTAATATTAGCGGAACAAACTTTCGCGCCCATAGATGTATGTGTAGCTATATCTATGTTTCGTGCCGATGGGTAGCAGGCTAGTGTGGGCAATAAATAAATTGTGCAATGCAAAACAGGCTCATTGCAGCCACTAATGCAGGGATAAATAGACCTGTCTTGCCAAATGGATTTATCTTCTTTTCTTTTTTAACAGATTGCAAAGTGGCACTTTTATTGCTTTTCTATTGTTGAACTTGATACAAATTTTGACACAGCTGCACTTTTATTTTCTCTATTTTTGAATTTCATGCAAATTATGACACAGCTGCACTTTTATTTTCTCTATTTTTGAATTCCATGCAAATTATGACACAGCTGCACTTTTATTTTCTCTATTTTTGAATTTCGTGCAAATTATGACACAGCTGCACTTTTATTTTATTTATTTTTGAACTTGCTGTTATTTGATGTAGATAGTTAGTTTGTATTTAGATAGGCTATAACTTGTTACTATACTGATACTACTTGTTAATTCAATAAATTTGAACATTTTATTTCTTTAGCATGTTGGGGCGATGGGGGCAGGTGGGGCTTGAAAATTCCCCCTTGTCCAAAGTGGGGAATTACCGAAAAAGTTTGAGAACCACTGCGCTAGCAGGACATGACAATTAATTAAACCTGTTTTTCTCAAAATTCCATTCCTGAAAATCATAGCGATCAGCTGACTTCAGATGACCATAACTTTTGTTACCGACAAATGATTAAATAAATAAGGGCTTGAAACCAGCTTTATTATGATATCAAAATTAGGTAATAGGTCAAACTTCACCATGTGATTTGTTTTCCCAGATCGCATCACATATGTGCTGAGGAGACAGTTTCTCCGAATTTAAACTTGTCAAGATGGCTGCTTTTAATCTAGAAAGGTCTAAATGGCAATCGTCAACATCTGGGGAATCACCTGTTGTAAAACCAAGAAATCTCAAACTGCGGATGTAGTGTGGTTAAAATCAATATGACTTATACTGGAGAAAAATAAAGTGTAATTGAGGAAATGTCCACTAGGGGGAAACCAAAGGCTGCAGGCAGTAGCTGACACGCTCTATGTTTTGCGTCACAGTCAATACAGCTGGCGCACAGACAACAAGGAGTTCGTGTCGTCTCATTTTATTTATGTCTATTTTCCCCTGTTCCAGGTATAGACTATTTATAAATTCATTTCTGTTGTGAGTTAAAACTATAAGGTGGTCGTAAAGCTCATTATTTCTCCTGAACATATATGAAAATGTGAGATTTGATGGTTTAATTATCGTGTGTTTGACATGCTAACCACGAGGAAACTGTGGGCTAAATTGAATGTATGTCCTTATATACCATTTATTATCTGAAATGGTTAGGAGTAAATGTTATGTGGAATATAGTCTATGTTATTTTTCTGTATTTCATGGTTAATCTGTCTGTTGATGGGTGACTGCTGAAATAGGGTTTCATTTTATTTTATTATTAGTGAAGTTGTAGAGAAGTTGATACAGGAGTGTTAAGAATGCAGCTTTGGTGCTAATACATATTCAGTTATAAAAAATGTGAAGTTGTAAAAAGTGTATTTGATTCACAGTTATGATGACTGTTTTACATTGTTGATTTGTCCGCATATTGATGTGAACTAGTCTGTTGATGAATACATTCAATTTTCTTTTATGTTGTTTTGAAAAAGAAAAAAATACGACACAGTCAATACAGCTGACGCACAGACAACAAGGAGTTCGTGTCGTCTCATTTTATTTATGTCTATTTTCCCCTGTTCCAGGGGTGCAACACGGAGAGCTTGCAATAAAAAAAAAAGGAAAGCAACAAAACCTGTGCTGAAATGAGCCCTTACGGAAAATAAGTTTATTCAAGTGTTCTATTAGTATACTTCTTTTAAACAAAAAAATAAGAAAGTATACTTTCAGTCTACTTTTTATATACTTCTCAAAAATATACTTTATGTACTTCTCAGAAATAAACTTCAAATTGCACTTAAGTATACTTGACTTATACTGACAGAAAAGTCTAAGTATATTTGGCCTATACTTGTTGATCGAGATATACTTAAAAGTATAATTAAGTATTCTAAGTATTCTTGGCTTGTACTTGTGTTTACTATTTTGATTGAGTAGCTTATTAAATACTTTTTTAAAAACATAATATTACACACCGTCTTATAAACTAACATGTTCAGCTTTATATAGTAACAAACTTTCGGGTGGAATAGCTTATAGAGTAAATAAAATAAGCATGGAAAATACGTTTATTCAAGTGTTCTATTAGTATACTTCTTTTCAACTAAAAAGAAGAAAGCATACTTTCAGTCTACATTTTATATACTTCTCAAAAATATACTTAATTACACTTAAGTGTACTTGACTTATACTGAGAGAAAAGTCCAAGTATATTTGGCCTATACTTTTGGCCTATACTATACTATAATCTTTTGATCGAGATATACTTAAAATTTGAATTATTCAAAGTATACTTGGCTTGTAGTTGTGTTAACTCTTTTGATCGAGTAGCCTATTAAATATACTTTTTTTTTTACATTGTTTTTCATACACAGTCTTATGAAACTTTGTTTGAAAATATTGATTAAAATATTGATATAAAACAGATATGTTTCTAATTCTGAATTTTTGTGTAGGCTAGTTCACTGGTAGTGTACATATTTACTTTAATTGAACTTTTCCCCACCATTGACTGAATTTTCCAGCTATCCATGTTTTCACTGTTATACGGTAGGGGGCGCTATGACATCTTCTAGTACAGAATCTCAGTCTGGATCAAAACACAGGAGAAGAAGAAGCTGAAACAAGTGGTAGACGATTGCTCACTCAAATGTAAAATAATGTAATATCAAACATTAAACAGCTTGTAAATCAAAACTGCTTAATGTTTCCAAATGAAATGAAGCGTAACCCATGAAGAGAAAACGACTGTGAAGCTTTGGGGGTGTTGGACTCGATCTACTCCACCTGTGTTTTGATCATCGTTCTGAATCTGATCAAGGCGTAGTCTTTGACAAAAATGTGATTTTCTCAACTATTTTGTTTAAAATGTTGCCTTTATGAAACTTACTGACATTCAAGTGTTGATAAAAAAGGATGCATGAAGCTAATAAAATGTTTTTAAAATTAAAGTAGAGTTAAAGGTATTTTTCAAGTATAAAAAAATAACATTTGAACATATAGGCCTACTGCAACTGCAAAAATTGTATATAAATAGTAAACTATAAGTATAATGTTAAGTTCACTTAAAGAAAACTTGTAGAATAAAACTACTAAACTAGTAGTTTACTGAGAGTACACTAAAAGAAAACTTGTAGAATAAAACTACTAAACTAGTAGTTTACTGAGAGTACATTAAAAGAGTAAAAATAATATATAAATGGTAAACTATAAGTATAATGTTAAGTTCACTTAAAGAAAACTTGTAGAATAAAACTACTAAACTTGTAGAATAAAACTACTAAACTAGTAGTTTACTGAGAGTACATTAAAATAAAACTTGTATAAAACTACTAAACTAGTAGTTTACTGAGAGTATACTTCAAAGTTGCTACAAGTATTAAAATAGTAAACTACTAGTATACTCATAAGTTCACTTGCAGTACAAATGAGAAACATAAGTATGAACTAGTTGTGCACTTAAAGTTTACTACTGTTACACTTATAGTACACTTAAACATATCAAGTGGGCCAATTTAGTACCAAGCGGTATTAAAATAGTACACTTACAAGTTTACTACTAGTACATATTGACATTAGTATACTTACTACATAAAGTATACTTAAAAATATACTTGAACATTACTCAAGTATACTTCATAAAATGAACTTGAAGTATACTTTTTTTTCGTAAGGGAGAGTAAATATCGCCATGGCTTTTGAGAGGTGGTGACAACTCTGAGATCTGAAGGGATTGAAGACTGATGCAGAGATGTCTTTTTTCCCCCTGCTGAACAGATAAGACATTTCAGTGGCTCACCAGGTAGCTAGCTATTGCAATGTGTGATCTGATCTGACTAAGCAATCATTAGAGCAGATATCTTACTTACTTGTACAGATTACCTTTTTTCAAATTATATGATGTCTTTAGGATGTTCTTATTGTCATGCCGATGTACAATGTCAAATATGCTCTGATGTGGTGTTTACAGATTTAACCGTGGTGAGGAGCAATGTCGAAGCACAACCCACATAAAAAAATATGGAAGTAACTTGCAATTTTATGTTGCAAAACGGAGTTGGCGATAGAGAGGCAAACGCTTTAAATAATATTGAACTGTATTGAATATAAATTCAGCATCGCATGCTCAGACAAGCCAAGAGCTGTGACTGCGTAACGTAAGGCTTGTGTCATAAGATTCATTGCGAGTCAGTGAACAGAGGCCATCCTGAAGCATAAAATCTGACCCTGAGCTCTCTCAGCTCCCTCTTGCCCCCTTTCACCCAGATATGAACATCTGATGAAATTATACAGCACGAAAAACGAATACAACAAAGCATCCAGACCTTGTGTCCCTAGAACCCAAAGGTCATGTTTGAGTGACAGGTGGGTTGTTTACCAGGACCTGTGGGAAGAGTGCACAGCTCTGAACTCCTTGTTTTACTCCCTCTTTAACATTCGTCCCACTCCTTAACATCATCAGCTGTCTCTGAGAGTCAAACTGAAAGCATTATGATTTCATTAAGAATTCAGCACAGCTTATAGCATGGAAGTGTAAGGTTTCTGGTTTGTATAGTTCACCAAAGCTCATTTAGCTCTTGATGTCACCTTAGAATCAGCACTAGATTTGGTTTCCAAGGTGCTCAGCTTTAAGAATGAGAGAGCTTTACAAAATGGCTTGCATCAGTGACCTCGCTAGATTGATCATCCAGACTTGCATCTCACATGAGAAGCTGTCAGAGAGAGAGCGAGAGAGAAAAATCGTGTGTGGTTTGTGAAATGAAAGTGAGCATAGGATTTAGGAAGACAATTTGATGTGCACCTACATATGTGACAGACAAAACAATCTTGCAGGAGGAAAGAGTACATTTAGCAGGTATTGCCCTCACAAAATTGATGCTGCTGTTTTTAAAACATATATTGGTATATTTGTATTGTCATACATTGAAAACCTGTATTGGTATATATACATTACAAATCAAATAATTGGAATAATTAAGATTTAAAAAATAAAATAAAATAAAAATAATTTTAAAAAAGCAATAAAAGGGTGATTGTGAAATATTACAATTTGAAAAAACATTCAGTTTGAATATATTTTACAATCTATTTTATTCATGTGATGGCAAAACTGAATTTTTAGCAGCCGTTACTTCATTTTTATGATCCTTCAGAAATTATTATAACATGCTGACTTGGTGCTCAATTATTATTAATAATGGTTATTTTTATTATCAATGAGGGAACCTTGGTATTTTTTTCAGGATTATTTTAAATGGAGCCTTGGTGAGCATACGAGAATACTTAAAAAAATTAAATAAATTTTTTTTAAAAAAACATAAATTTGTATTATTCCAAACTTTTGACTTTTGAAAGTATATAATATTGTAAAGGGTTACACTTCATTTTGATGGTCCACTTTAGACATTCTACAATCTATGAGTAGCTTGTCAACTATACTTATCATCTAACTCTCATTAGAGTTTTAGGAGACTGTTAGGTTAGGGTTAGATAAGTAGAATAAGTTGACATGCAGTTGCACAATTACTTATAGTCGGTAGAATGTCTAGGGACCATCAAAATAAAGTTAGCAGATATTAAGCAGACGGTATACTAATACTCTAATTTTGGAACATCATATTCAGCTGTGATTCCATCTAAACCTGTTAATATGAATTAATGGATTGCTGATGAATACATATCTTATTAAATATAAACCTATTTCTAAAACAAATAATGTGTTTGCTTCATAAGCTTAGTGAATATAATTTTCTGACTTTCTGAAGACTGTGCATATTTGAAAAGACTTCAAAGCCTATGTGTGATATTTGACTACTCACTTTCAGCTTTGACAGAGATCTATAATTACAAAGCAGGTCAGACTGGTTTTAATTAAGGGAGAGTTGATGTTCCCAGCTCATGTAATCCGTGTCTGATTAAGTCGTACGTGAGGGATAGTGAGGGAGTGAGATCCTCACTTGTTATTCGTGCTCAAATTTCTTGTCCTTTTACAAGCCATGACCCTGCAGCAAACGCAGTGGGAGCTTATTAAATGTTTTAAACCTCACCGCCTGGCTTCAGACCCCCACCAACAGACTCTCCCCAAACAAAGTCTTGATGCTCTAAGGATTTTGTACACATCTTTCAGTCTGGGTTAAGCTGAGCTAAGGTCCAGTTAACCTCAGACTGTGAAACAGTGTTTGCTGTGCTCTTAATGGCAATGTAACATTTCTGCACTATGCTGCCACCCTGACTGCGAGGGCAAGCAGGGTCTAAAGCTGGATAAGTGAATCATATCCTTACTCTGAGCTCCAGCCATTTTCTTTCCTTCCTCCATATGCATTGTAATTGTATAGCTAGAGCATCTACTGTAGATCATGGATACTAAATTTGGAAAGCTCAGAGGTCACAAAGCAGGATTCCTTTAGCCGAAGAGTTGCACTCTTATTTTTATAGTAGCTGTTTTATATGAATGCATGCAGAACTATGTGTGATATGCATAATGATCAAAATGCTGAGTAATTTTTTATCATAGTAAAGATATAAAACATTCATGATACAAATTCAACGGAAAAACATGTTGTGTAGGGATGCACCAATATTTTAAATCACCATAAAATCTAAATGGACAATTTTTAAATTCGAATGGGAAATTGCAGAATTTATTATAAATCAACGTGCCCTCGTAATCTTAAATCAAAATAACTTCCTCTCTGATGATGTGTTTACTGGTGCAATGGGGGGACAACCAGTCAATTACATTAGATCACAGCAATAGCAAACCTCAACCATCCAAACAATTCCCAATGGACAAAATCAAACCCCGGCCTACATTTTTTCTTGTTTGAGAAGCTGTTTCACTCAGATATACGTGACAATAGGGAAGAAAAGACTATCATCTGTCCATCTGTTGTTGATTGGATAGAGGCAGACTGCAATGCAAGTTTGCGAATGATTGTAAGGAAGGGGTGGGGTTTAGGTGGTAGGTCGGTCGACCAATGCTCAAACAGTAGAGCATTGGCGCTTGCAATGCCAAGGTCTTGGGTTCAATTCCTAGGGAAAGCAAGAACTGAGAACTGATAAGAATGTAAAAAATGTGTACCTTGAAATGCAATTTAAGTTGCTTTGGATAAAAGTGTCTGCCAAATGCATAAATGTAAATATCAATCAACAAACATGCACATATTAATTATTCACAATAAGATCCATAACATACATTTAGCATATTGGCTGAATTTCCATTTCATGCCAAAATTTTATTCTGACTGTTACTGATAGGCTAATAATTATTTATGGCTGATAACCAGTGTATAGGCAATATTAATATATTATTTTTTATACCCTTATTGTAGCTTAAAAAAAAAAAAAAAAAACTAATAACCAAATCAAACAATAATTACCATATACTTATTCATGCTGAGATACAAATAATTATTAAATGTCTTAAATCATTATAATTATTCGTGTTATTTCTTGTATTTTGTGTGCTACATTACGGTCACCATGATTTTGCCAAGTAAGACATGTTCCTGTTGATCCTGGAATAACATTCCTGTCCCAAAATTTAGTCCTTACCCTATCCCTACCCCTAAACCTTACCCTACCCATAACTTTTCCCTAAAATCAGAGGGAAATTATAGGTGAATAACACTGATGTTGAAGCACCTCACCCTGGTTCTAAGCCTAAACTTGACATAAACTGTAAACTTGTCCCTCAAATCTGATTGGTTGATTGGAAAGTTGTTCCAGGATCAACAAAGATGTTGATCCAGGAACATGTGGTACTTGGTGAAATCACGTTCACCCTACATTACAGCAGAGATAATGTAAATGTAAAAATAGAAATGAGCACGCCTAATCAAATATCCAATATTGACTGATACCAGAAAATGTAACTAACTATAATCAATATAGAACAAGCTTTAAATATTTCATAACTACTGTATATAGTATTGTCTTTTTTTAAAGAGCTTTTTGTTGTGAATGTCTTTTTAATCACTCCATACCTTGGCAACCATAAACAGTGTACAGTAACACAGTTTTTATACTAAAGGTCACAGGGGAGTGTGACAACACATAAAGTTGGATAGTTCCCATAGTAATCATCAAAGCTGTCTACATTCATTTACAACAGAGTTTACAGAGATTATATATTTTTTAAGCTCTCCACAGATAGCAGTAGTATGGAGCCCCAAACATGACATGACATAATAGAAAATTGTGCGCACGATTTAGTAAATCGAGGGAACGAATTAATAAATCGTGCGCAAGATTTAGCCTGCTATTTGTTTTCCTGCATGTCATGTGCGGGACTCCGTACAATAGAATTATCACACAGCCCAAAAAATGTGAGTGGTATTATTGGTCTTGGTGAAAGCCCCAGAAATGTATTGAAAAAGAACTGGTATGGGTCATTTCTACAGAACTATCCTCCAAAATGTCTGTTTAAGTATCTCAAGTATATTAGCAATCGAGGCTTGATATCACCTGCTTGATTTTGAGTGAGTCTTGATCTTTGCTTTGCCTTTTGAATGATTGTTTTGACAAGGCTGCTGAGGAGAATCAGTAAGGCACATGAGTAAGTGAAGGTGGTTAAGAGGGGAAGTGGAGTGGTCATGCTGTGGAAACAGATCAAGTATCAACTGCACATCACCATCTGCCCCGCCGCATCTTGAGACTTCTGAAAACCAAAGAAATGCTGCTGGGGATTCTTCTGCCTGCTGCTATCTGATAATACAAGGCCTGTTTCTGCTCCTCCTCCTCCTGCTTTGCTGCCTACAACTTAGTACACTCTCAGAATGTTTTTTCCTTGCCCATTATTTATCCAAGGCCTGATATTTCCGGAGCTTTGCTTCAGATCTACTCTTGTGCCTTTATCCTAGACAACCCAAATATCACTCTGGTGTTTTTTCTTCTTCATCATCATTTCAGAGGATTCCAAACATTTAGGTTTAAAATGGAAAATGCTCAATTCCCAGGGAAAGCAAGAAATTATTAGTATTATTATTATTATTTCACAACGAATGCATAAAACTATCTGCCAAATGCATAAAAAAGTTAAAAAGTTAAAAAAGTTTTAAAAAAAAAAATGTAAATGACAATTCTATCTTCATTTACTCTCCCATTACATTTACTCTGCCATTCTATACCCATAAGATTTTTTTTTGTCTTATCCTGTTCTTCATCTTTTTTAGATGAATGTCTAAGACTTTAATTTGATGAATAGATGAATGTCTAAGATGGTTCATTTTTCACCGTGAACACTGTTTTTTACTGTGAGGCTCCATTATTGACCAAATAATTTAAAGTAGGCTACACTAAAATAGCAATTTTTTTACATCTCATTTACATGATGTTCTGTCTCAACATGTATTGCACCAGGCTTGTAATGTGAAAAGCCATTGGCTTTTTGTCTTGTGCACAATTACAATAAGTTTTAATGTATATTTTTGAATGAGATTTTAGATAATCAGTTTTTTTTTTATCTTAGGCTGCGTCCGAAACAGCATACTTCCCTACTATATAGTAGGGAAAAAGCGGTAGGCGAGCGAATAAGTATGTCCGAATCCTCAGTATCCATTAAAGAGTAGGTGAGAATTACCTGGGTGACGTACTAATTCTCCCAAGATTCGGACGTTCGTATACTAATAGTGCATCCGAATATTACTACTTTCCTACTATAAAGTAGGAGAAAACAGTGCGTGAAAGGAGTATTATTTCTGAAACCTCAGTACTCATAAAAGAGTAGGCGAGAAGTTCCCGGATGGCTTACTGCTTCTGCCCAGATTCTGAAGAGCTCGTGGATCGATACTTTTCTATCCCATGAGGAGAGGATACATCATTATCAAACATCGCGGAGATCAGCGACGCTGATGATGTTTTAAATTATGTTTCATTAACAAAGTTCGGGAGGAGCACGTTCAAATAATTGATCCAATTATCACATCATTCCAACCAGCTGTCACCAATCAGTAATCAACATGTCTATCCAATCAGCATGAGTGGAGACCTATACTCATTTGACTCACCAATGTTCCTCGACAGTTTTTCAGCATCCCTCCACCCACCCCGTCTCCTCACACTCGCCTGGTTACTTCCTAACCAGCAATACGGGGGGAGTACTCTGGGTTCGGGCCCAATATCCGAGCTTGGAGCCCTCTCCCCGGACAGCACGCCAAATATGCAAACCATTTATTATATCTAACTTATTTGTAAGTGTGAACTCGTGAAATGTCTATTAACATCTGACAGGAAAATCGTAGATAAGTATCGCAGATGAGCATATCACAACATGAAATAGACATCTGAGTGAGTGATGTGTCCTATTGTGTAGGAGATTTACTGTTCTCAACACTGCTTATATTACATGAAAAACAAATCTTCATAAAAACTAAACATACGTTATCTATTTTATTGGTATTGTTGATACATTGAGGAACATTTATGTTGCATAAAAAGTGAGTTAACACATCAGCATCAACCTCAACACGTAGGCCTAAATGTTTATTGAGCTCATAAATCAGAGGTAACGTGAATCTTGTCTGGATGTTACAGGAACAGATGAACATGTGTTTATCTGGTGGAGTGTGGCTCATGAAGGCTTTAAATTAGTGTATGAATAAAAAAAATAATAAAAAAAAATCTTAAGTTGTAGTTTATTTTAATTATTGTAATTTCACACTGAGTTATTACAGCGCTTTTCTGATTCTTGATTTCTGTGCATTTGCTGCAGAGCTTTTGTGGTGGAGCAGAAGATGCAAGGCAGGGGGAAGGAAAACCTGAAATAAAAATAAAAAGTAAGATCATTTTGTTACTTGTAATACAGAAATCAAATGACATTGTGCTGTTAACATGTCTGTTTTTTATTATGTTTTGTGCAGTTTTGTAAGATTCTGAAATTTCTGCAGACTGGTATATCATCATCACTGAGGATGAGGAGCCCAGAGCTGAATCCTGGAAATGGTGCCATGGATGAGACCCTCCATCACTCCACTGGCCCTTATTGCCTCAGATTGTGAAGCACAGCGCAGCAAGCAACAACCTTAGGCACAAAGGCATGGCTCACCTCTGGCCATGAAGAAAATAGAGCACCAGCTTGTTTTCAGCATGTTAAATGCTGTTAAGTCGAGTCTCACAGGTTCAGTACAGGCTCTCTGTATGAGGTGATGAGAGAGACGGTGCACTCAGGCAAATATAGCCTCGATGTCCCTTTCCCATCCATGATCAGATTCTAGTCTGACTGCAGCAATGAGGGACATGATGGACGGCAGAGACAGGTGAAGGTGGGAATGGTGGTGGTCAGCTGATTCATCAGAATAAAGCCGCAGACTGAGAACCGCTGTGTTGAGATGGCAGTAGGATGTAGGGGTCACCGCCTGTAAATATGTGATTGTTAGAACAATAAGTATGAATAAAGCTTTGTATATATATACACAATTTGTACTTTTACTCATTTATTCATGTTTCTTATTGTTGTCAATAAATAAAATAATATAATTAATTTTTTATTAAAAAAATGATTATTAATTAAATATAATTAATAATGCATTAATTCATTGCTTGACTGAAAATTGAGATGTGTTCACTGCAATTATCTAGTGTAGTCATGCATAGCTATGTCATATGACAAAACAAATTACATTTTGCTTGTTTTACTAAAATATATAATTTTCAGTAAAAAAATTTAAAATAATATTAAGTACTGGTCAGCATTTATCATTATTATTGTGCATAAGTGTTGGGGTGGGCAATGCAATTCATTTTGTGGTAATCTTAATTTTTAAGGAGTGATGCTTACATTTTCCCAGAATAAAATCAACAGTTTTCTCCAAAGGCGAGATCTTCGCACAGCTGCCCGTCTCCTTTATACAGACACTACAAACGATGAGGAAAACCATTCTACATAGGGCTGTCAAGTTACTGATGTTAGTGCACCTGTCACTCATATAATTTTGTTATGGCAGAACTTATAGTTACATAAAGATCAGGGAAAGATACCATGGTTGTATCTTTCAACAATGAACAATCATAATGACAACAAAACAAAAAAAACTAAAAAAAGAAATATCAGGTTTGCGTACATCATAATATAAGAATACACAGGGGAAAAAAGCACAATGACAAGGTTAAATATCTTTGAATAATTCATCATAATACATAAAGAAAATGCATTTTTTGCTTACTATTTATAAGCCTGAGGAATAAAACAAGAGTTAAATTCAACAAGAAAAAGAGGAAAACAATGGAGATTTAAGCGACTTTTGCTTGTGGGCGAACAGTTTCTTAATAATACATGATATATTTAAGGATAAAACTGTGGGTTAAAAATAGAACTTAAATCAACCCATAATTTATTGGTTATACTACAAAATAAATGGGCAGCTGTTTCTTCAACAAGACCACAAAATTAGCAAGTTTCGTCAATATCAAGATATTTACAGACAGATTAATTAAACCTGTCGCTCATATCTTTTAAGTTGTTGCATTTGTGATAACGCCGTATGTCACATGATAACGTCAACATGGCAGATGATGTACGGCTCGCATTCATACTTAAAGGTCCCATGACATGCTACTTTTTGTAGGCTTTAATATAGTCCTTAGTGGTCCTTAGTACTGTATCTGAAATCTCTTTCCAAAAATTCAGCCTCGGTGCAGAATTATAGCCACTACAAGCCAGTCCCAGAATGAGCTTCCTTCAGACGGGCCGTTTCGGTGTCTGTAGCTTTAAATACTAATGAGGAGGAGAAAGGCAGCGCAAGGTGGAGGGTGGGTGTGGCCTTGACCATCTTGCGGCAACGGTACCATGCATGTTTGTTTATGTTGGATATATTGCAATGGCACGAAGACACGCAGTCGTTCAAGCATTTCAGTTTGACCCAGAATCTGATCCAGATGGAGAAGCAACGGATGAAGAAGTTGCAACTCAGCGGCTCCAGCAGGACGTTTCCGAATGGTTAGTTTAAAATATTATGTCTGGATACGGTACTTTATTCGGATGGTTTACAGTTATTATCATGTAGCTAACGCGAACCTACTGTTGCCTTTTCATGAGAGATCTGTAACGTCTGTAATTTATCTTATTACAATTTCATCAAGCTCTGCGATCTTGAAATGCGGATATCGCACGCGCCATATAACCAACAGGAAAACGGTTATCCAAATAACAAAGAAATGTACAATGTACACTGTACAAATGTACAGTATGTGTAACTTGATGCTGTCTACCTTTACATTAGCGCTAGTAACTGCATAGCTGCATAGCTAATGTGACAGCCACATTCTATGTGTAAGAAGCTAGGTAACCATAAACAGTAAAGCAACACACTTATATATAATTTGTTGACTTACTTGTCCGACGTTCAGCAAGCCCAGCTCTGTATTGACCATTCGATGTTCATTTGTACATCCAATTATTGAGCAATTATTATGCTTCGCTCGCTCAAAAGCCATGATATCTCTCGTGGACAAACTAAAATCGCGCGCGCGCGTTCTACTTCCTAGCTCATTTTCTCATGGGCGAGAAATATTCTCTGGGCGTGCAAAGCAGATAAAGGGGAGGTAACATTTCTCCTTATGACGTCATAAGGAGGAGATTCAAGATCAGCCCGGTTGAGCTTCCATTTTCTCAAAGGCAGAGAAAGATAGCAAAAGCTCGATTTACACCGATTCAAATTTTTAGAAACTTGGGGACCATATACAGGCTAGGGGAACTCATATTAATGTTAAAAAAACTCAGAAAGTGGAAATTTCATGTGTGTCATGGGACCTTTAACAAGATCTGGCTATAAAGTACCTCTTTTAGCGCTTGTTTAGTAAGTACTTATTGAAATTAAAACTGTCACATGAACCTTCAGAAACCATTAAATGCTGATTTGGTATTTACTTTTAATAGAGAGCTTTCCTGTTTAACAGCTGAAAATAGTTGTACTGCTTAAAGAAACTGCGAAAACCAATAAAAAATTTTTTTCTATAATTATTTAACAAACAAAAAGTTAGAAGAGCAGCCTTTATTTGAAACACAAATATTTTGTAGCATTATAATTTAAAGCATCCTTGCTGAATTAAAGTCCATTTCTTAAAAAAAAGTGTGAAGGAGTATATATTGCTGTTCAAGCTGCTTCCATATTTTGCACCAACACATAAACTGATGTGAACTTGTTACCAGTGCCCCATTTCGGCGGTAGACGGATGAAAGTCTCTACAATGTTTTCCTTAAAAGACAGCCCTGGGAAATTTGGGTCAGCATAACATAACTGCATTCGTGGAATGTGTCACAGCACATGTTCTCCCTGTCACTTAATTATGATAAATGTGATATCTTATGCAACCCTAATTATAGCCATAGAGCAGCTATATTCTACACTGCTCTTTACATTCAATAAAGTTGCTATTGTTTGTTTAGAGTGCACTTGTGCATGGGATGATGTTGATTGTCATAGTCATTACCCTTAGGTTACACAGACCTTATGTGAACTAGGGTGTCACCAGAATGCAATCCTTTGCTTTTGGAAGAACAGGAGGTGCAGTGGGATTTGCCTCTAATTTAAGCACAATAATATGGTACCTTTGATATGGGCTTCAGGGCATTGAGGACTTGCTTTGTAAATGCCAACATGAATTATTATAGTTTCCACGTCAGTTGTTTTTGCCACTGCTTTTTGATGCATAGAATGTGAGAGAAATTTGGAAATGAATTGGCATCGTTGGTTACATTTGATTTTGATATTCCACTTTAGACGTTCTTGTCACATGCCTGTCCTGTCTTGTGCTGCACATGGGTGTTTGTTGTTTTGGGCCATGTGCTCCTGTCTATTGTCTAGCCCCTCCCATCTTGTTATCTGATTATTGGTTAATTTGTCCCACCTGTCTGTCTCGTTACCCTCCTTTGTTTGTTCCCCTATTTAGCCTCCTTGTGTTCGTAGTCTTGTGCTGGTTCGTTGTCCGAGTTTCCCCGTTCCTGGAGTCCTGAGTTTTTGAGTTTTTGAGTTTTTGTACCTTGTCTGCATGTTACTAATAAATTTCCTCTGCATCTGTATCCTCGTCTCACGTTAACTATTTCGTGACAGTTCTACTAAAGGGATACTTCAGGATTTAGCATTAAGCTTTGTATTAGTAGAAAACCTGTAGTATTTTCGAATTACTGTGCTTTCCACCCTCATATCCCCCTGAGACAAGAGATTTATGTATTTTTTGTCTGGAAAAAATCCTCCGATGACGCAAAAATCGTCATTTTGCGTCATCAGAGGATTTTCTGGCCAGAGGCTAAAGACTACAGCCAGTAGGAGGGGCTGTTCCGCATGTTTTCAACCCGCCCATAGAGGGTGGGATTTCACTCACAGAATGTACACATAGTTTCAGCCGTCTTTCTTTGGAAGCTAAGCTAGCAGGCTTTTGTTCTGTGGAGAAAGCTGAGTAGTAGGGGTTACCATCCTCTTTTTCCCGGACTTGTCCGGTGGGCGAGATCATTCAAAATGTCCGGGATTCGGCTTTTGCTTTCTGCAGTCGCCATTCATTGTTTACATGCACACCTTTTGTTTCAATCTAACTGAATTCATTCCGATTGGTGAATCTGAATGTAGTGTTTACATGAACGCTAAACAAGTGATCGGTTGATGTGCGTTTTACCATTGCTAAGAAAATTCCTGCTCCTCCGTGAGAGATAGGAGACCGTTGCGTCTCAGTAATGACGCCACCGGCCTCGCTCCGTTCTCCCGCGGCCGTCAGCCTCGTCCTGCTCACCACAGTAAACATGATGAATGGCGACTGTAGAACGCAAAAGCCGAATCCCGGACATTTTGGGCGATCTCGAAATCCCTGGCAAACTCATCACGGAGTCTCAAATAGTAGCCAAACCTTGTTTTCAACTGCGCTCTCTTACCGGTAGGGCAGCGAAGCAAGTGCATTCTGGGAGTTGTTGTCTTTCATCCACATAAGCCAAAAATACATTTTCTGGCTTTTCTCAGTCTAGAAAGCTCCAAATTCAAACATTTCTTCACATTTCTTCTACATAAATTACCTATTTTAAATACACATTCATCTTTCCAGAGGTGAAGTATCCCTTTAATTAAGAATGTTCAGTCTCGTCTGCCCAGCTGTGTTGGTCTTCGGCTCCACCGCGGGGATCTTCAGTACCATGGTGGTCTCTAGCTCCGCAAAAAATGGTCTTCAGTTCCACCCTGGCAACTTGCACTGCCTGCACTTCCCAGGCCTCCTGCACTACCTCCATCTCCAGTCCTTCCTCCACTCCATGGACCTGGCCCTCCATCCCGCCCTCTGGGTCCATCTCCACTCCACGTCCCTCCTGGACTACTGTGACCCTTTTTAGAGCATCTGGAATACAGCTCTCTAGTAGGCTACAACATTAAAGTTAAATAGCCTTTAAATAATGTTATGAACCTTCACTTTGCCCTTTTGTCAGGGAACAAATTATAGATTAATGAGACTAAAGATCGCCCGTTAGATATACACAAGACGAATTATATCTCATGATTAACCACTGGACTAGAGACAAGGGAGCCAGCAGCAAACATCGGAAGGACTAGCCGAGGAAAGGCTGTTCTCGGCAGGGTACATGAGCGCTGAGAGCCCAGTGACCGCTTGGATCTCACAACTCCGAAAACGTCAGATCAAATTTTCAAATAGGCTCTATCTATATAAATAAACCGAAGATTTAAGCTTTAAACAACTATTCTCGCCTGAAAAACTCTTAAAACTACATTTTGTGACACAATAACAGTAGTATTTTTAAATTACGCGGGTTTCTCCTCTGCTATTGACAGTTGCTGGTTGGCGCGACATACATTCTGGGATACCTGGCTGTCTCAAGTCCACACAAGTCACCTCGCGATGCATCCTCGGCAAAAGGGGCGGATCAAAAACACATCCGGGGATTTGAACTGGCTAGATGTGAACTTTGAATTGGAACAGTACTTGGGTAGCAACTGATGACACTTCACAAGTCCACAAGAACAAACGAACATACGGATGCCACTTAAGTTCCACTTAAGTGTAAAGCGCAACTTATGCGAGTATATTATGATCAATTAGGAGGTTAAGGTTTCAGTAATATCTGTCTAATGGTTTTTTGATTTGGTCAAAGGAACTTATTAAATGGATTTGAAGGAAAATAATGGTTCATTCTCTGGGACCACAAAAGTAAAGCCACAGTACAGTCAATCTCAACAGAATATGAGGGTCAGTACAGAAAACAGCATGGTTGATAGACAAGTTTGAGTTGTCAGTAAGTGTGTATAACAAAATATGATGTTTTATAAACCCAGTAGCTTGGCAAAAGATAATTTGGGTCATGAAGCAATGCCACGTTTGCTGGGCCAATGACAATCGGTGCACTTCAGATTGCATCACCAGCATAGTTCAATATGTAATCAATCCCCAGGCTATATATTACCACACCGAATCGGGTTCATGTACCCTGTGAGGACACAACTACTGTACATAACAACAACCCCCTCTAAACATGGTAGTAGAAGGATAAAATGGAAAGAAAACACATTCAAGGCTTACAGAAATGTGTTCGGATGGGATAAACAGTATCCCTGGCAGTAGATTACAATGCCATTCCCCACAGCTAACTCACTCTATATCCGTTCCTCCCATTTCTACCAACAAACTAATTTACATCTAGAAGAAAATATGGTCAGTTTGTGTGTATAGGTCAGTGTTAGCAAGTCAGAGTGTTCACACATGTTGTGCATGTGTGTGAAGAGCTGTGTAATGTATAAAAAAAGGCACATATACGTATTATAGAAACTTTGAGAAGTTAACAGGATTAATGTTTCCTCATTGTTAAATAAAGACAGATGCCTGGCTTTTTCTTTTCATGCTTCATGTTCATTTGGTTTATTGTACATGTCACTTGCCAAGGAACCAATGAACTAATTTATCAATGCCATTGATGAAGGGAATATGAAACCATTATGAAACTATGAACCAAACAGAATGAAGCAAAGTCAGGATGTATTTCTCACAGGAAAGACAAGATATTCGATACTAAGCCCAACAAAACCTCAAATATTTACAACAGTGTAATTTTAAAGAAGTTTTATTATACTCTGTTTATATATATATATATATATATATATATATATATATACATATATATATATATATATATATGAGAAGCACTGCATTCACACTGTATTAGTGCTATAATATTGACAGTTTTGCTGTTAGATTAGATGTAGTCATTTGGTGGGATATGCAGCCTCTAAGTTGGATTTAGTGCAGTGTAACTTTAGACACCCCTTTTTCAAGATAAAAGTTTAATTAAATAAAATATGTACAATATATACTTAAATGAAAAGGTAAGTGCAGCCTCTGCTCACAGACACTGGCTAGGCTATAACAAAATTTAATTAGGCTTCATCGTTGATACTTTTGGCTTTTGAATAATTGAAGTCCCCATTAGTGCCTCATTTTATAATCTTGCTGAAAACCTCCCCTGTGGCACCATTAAGTTAAAAGAGGAAAGGGAGAAGCTGTATTTAGAACTTTTCAAATGCACAAAACTCCACATATTACATTTACTTTTTTTTTTGTTTTGTAAAATGATAATTAAATAGTTACATTATTCAGGTTGAATAAAACATATCTGTTACTATTGTAACCTCTGTTCCCTGATGGAGGGAACAAGACATGATGTAGATGACTGACACTAGGTGTTGCACTTGGGAGCCCCAAACACCTCTGATACTTTGAGAAAAGGCCAATGAGAATTGGCGAGTGGAATTTTAATGCTACTCTCCCAGACAGACAGGTATAAAAGAGAGTAATGTGCTCCTAGACAGTGTCCTAGTCATTTCAGCGGGCAGTTCGGTGTTGTGGCAGAAGGTGGACAGATATCACATTGACAGATAGACAGATTGGTGGTGCAGATGTTGGCAAGCCTGGCGTGCCGGGTAACAAGCACACTCTCAACTTCAACTGGTCTTTTTACCTTTTTTAATTTTTTTTTTACATTTTTTTTATAAAAGCTCACAGCTGTGCAAAACGTTAGCACTCTTTGTCCTAGATATGAAAAATTACACTACGGATACCACATACTGCCCTAAGGGAGGTTAGTATGTGGAGAATACCTCACATAGACTTACCACACTTGGAAAGAGGTCCCTATGGTAGGTCCTATCTGAAAAGGGAGAAACTACTGCAAATGCAGTGACTGACAGCAGAGACAGAGCTCTGCCTAGGGGAAGACATGGGTTTACCATCAGGGAAACCGTATAGTGGACAATACATCATATGGGATTACCATCAGGGAATCACTATACATGGAGCACCAAGCCAAAGTATACGGGCTGATCTGAAAAGCATCATGAGTCTTAGACTTGGCGTTGAATTCCTCTACCGAATTCAACTGTCAAGAGTGCTGAGGGAAAACTCAAGTCCAGGGTTCACCGGTCCAGTGAACTAACATGGGAAATAAGCTCATGTATTCACCTCAGCTGTGTGCTAACGTGTCCGACCCGAGGAGGTCCTCGGTCAGGGAATACCACAGCCGGCAATGGGTGGATTCCTGGGAAGCGAACAGGTCTTCACTGAAGTGACTCCAAATCAGCTGGATCGCCTTGGGATGGAGTCTCCACTACCCCTGAAGTGTATTTTGCAAGAGCGTGTCTGCTGCGCGATTGAGGAGATGTGGGCGAGTTGCAACATACGCCGTGCAACATGCAACCGCCTTGGCCGCTGTGTTGTCTGTCCGGACCAACACGTGCTTGCCCTGGATCAACGATTGAAACCTCCGCAGGGCCAACAATATCACTAGCAACTCGAGGCAGTTGATGTGGCACTGTAGTCGAGGTCCTGTCCAGGAGCCCATGCTGCGTGCCTGTTGCACACGGCACCCCAGGCAGTCTTAGACACGTCTGTTGTGACCACAACACGCCTGAACTCTTGTCCATGGGGAACCCCTGCCTTGTTCTAGAGGAACCCCTACCCACTCGCATTGGGTTTGACTGTTCTGATGAGCCAGCATGACAGGTTGGGAAGTGCTAACCAGGCCTCCAAACGCCGCACGAGTGGCACTAGAGGAACAATCGCTTTTACCTACGGTGGAGCAGCGAAGCAGAGCTTTTGCCGCCGTGACGGGAAACATACGAACATGGAAAGTTGGTAAGTCAGCGTCCATCATATCCGGGCTGCAAACTGTGACCCAGAAAATGAGGAAGTTGCTTTTTCTTTGAACATTTGGATACTACTGCCACTTCGCCAAGATGCATAATAAAAAGAAAATGAAACCAAATATTCTCCACAAGGCCCTCCACCAGGGGAAAGAGCAGCTCCTCTCACCTTTGGGTCGTCCATCTCAGGGACGCTTCAAAGCCTGGGGTTCTTAGCGCTCACCTGACGAGCAGGTTGGATCGCCTTTCTGCATCAAACCTGGCTCAGAACTGCCCTTGAGCAGTTCTTTTAGAGCTTTGGCCTGATAGACCTGCAGGATGCCCATAGCATGCAGTGTGGAGACGCCCTATCCAGCAGCACTGTAAGCCTTCGCTGTTTGAGACAAAGGGAACTTACAGGCCCTGGATGGGAGGTGGCAGCTTTAATGCACCAAAATCGCATGCTCCACCTGTGGAACATCCGAATACCCCCTGGCCATCCCACTGTTTAGAGAAATGAGGGTGAAAGAGCTTGGGAAGCAGGACCGGTCAGTGAAAGGTGCCTTCCATGACTTCATCAGCTCTTCATGCACTTCAGAGAAGAAAGGCACCGGGCCTGGGCGTGGCTGTGAGTCTCGTTCTAAACCCAGATACCAATCATCCCGTCGCAAATGCTCAGTGGCCAGTTGCATAAACTGTTAAGACTAGTCTTACAAGTTAGTCATCCAATTTTATTCTTTAAAACTGTTAATAACTTTTTAAAGTCAGTAACATAAAAACGTAGATTGGTCTAATTTGACACCGAAACAGTAAGACTGATTACCCCTAACTAACTTCTAGTTGATCATAATAGTTCTTAAGACACAGTCTTAACATAATGGCTATGTTTATGCAACTGGCCCCAGGACTGGGCGGAGGATTCCATTCCAGCCTGATGTTCGCGGCGGCCCAGGCAAGCATGGCTGCCAACTCTTCATCAGACTCAGACTGAGCTACCACACCCGAGGGTGAGTCCTCAGCGTCACAAGACATAAGCTTGCCCTCCGATGCTGCCATCAATAGTTTGTCCTCATCCGGAGCCCCGAATAAGAAATGAGGTGCGGCATGTTATACAGTCATCTGGGAAATCCACAGGGCACAACGTGCAAGATATTTAAATAAAGATATTTAAAGCAATACATTGTATAAAGTGCTATAAAAATAAACATGGTGTGACTTGTTTGGAGTGCCAAACTGCAGAGCTGGTGCAAACATTTCCACATCGCTATGATCACATACTTTCTTAACTGCTGTTTTCTCACAACTATCATTTTTGGTGTGTGTTTATGTTGTTATTGAGAGGAAAGCACATAGCACATATTTACATGTCTAAATGTCGCTCCCAGCAGTGTGGGCGGCATCGTAATGTTTTTTCACAGTATACCCGCTGCAGAGGTATTTTTATTTTTTATTTCAAACTATTTTTTACCCCTAAGCAAAAAACAAATAAGAACTTTACTGTGAGTATATCGGGGCTTTACTGCATACATACATCAAAAAACATTGGTCTGGTCTTAGAAATAGAGGTGAATAGCTGAGATCAAAGGAACTCTCAAAGGCCCAAGAAACACTGTTGTTGATGGTCTTTAAAACCATTCCAAGCAATCTGTATTCAATCATGCTGATCGTCCACAAATGGGGAGAGTTCGAAATTGCTCGCAATCTGCAGGTCAGGTCATCTCAGCAACTGTAGCCAAAGCGCTGACTGAAAGTAGCTGCAGGAAGTCTCCCCAGGACAATATCATGACATCAAAAGGATTTACACGCAATGGTTGCCTCAGTGTCATTGAACATGAATTAACAGTGAAGAAGTAACTGCATAACTCTGCAATGCAATCAGGAAGAAGTATCCACTCTCAAAGATTTATTTCTACTTGATCTAAGCCACAAAAATACTTTTGTATTTACGTTGTATGGTTGATTTTTGTCAAATTACATTTTATGCTTTAAAATTGATGTTACCACATATGTTACCACATTAAGCCCATGTTTTAAATTACCTGAAAAAAAATTAACAGTCTAGATGCAAGTCAGCATGAAACGGAAGTTGCCTATTGTGACGAATATCCAAATGAAATGGCTCCTCGAACAAGAAAAATGTAGGGCGGAACTTGATTTTTTCCATTGGGAATTGATTGGATCGTTTTGGTTTGCTATTGCTGTTATCTCATGTGAGTGACAGGTTGTCCTGCCCTTGTGCCAGTAAACACATCATCACAGAAGAGAAGAGATAACGCTACAGGAGGAAGGGCAAAGTTATTTTGATTCAAGATTACGCACATGATAAATCATTTATATGAAATCCGGCTATAATCCATAAAAAACAAGAATTGTCCATTTTGATTTCATGGTGACTTTAAGTTCTGGGCTATTGTTGATGTTAGTTTATAATCTTAAGCCCTATTCGCACGGGATTAGTATTACCCCTGGACCTCTGTAATTAAGAAATTACCCCCTGACGTCTGTGTTTTTGGTGGCTCATTCACACGGGCAAATAAATGTTCGTAATTCCCTCGAGTTTACGGACTTTACAGCGTGCGGCCACCCATTCACAATTCACTAACTGAACGTGCTGAAACGAGGATCGC
This sequence comes from Leuciscus idus, assembly GCA_021554675.1. Taxonomy (NCBI): domain Eukaryota; kingdom Metazoa; phylum Chordata; class Actinopteri; order Cypriniformes; family Leuciscidae; genus Leuciscus; species Leuciscus idus. The sequence continues at coordinate 15,919,605 of CM038639.1, read as the reverse complement.
ACTGCAGTATTGCAATTCAAAAAAAGAACTTATTTAAAACCAATTTATTAGAGAAATATATGATATATATTATAGAATATGATATTATTGTATAAATATATAATATATCTTCTTTTTCTTTTATTCTTTGTCCATATTTACAACAAGCCTGCCTGAAGAAAGTATTATAAATACTGAAACGTCGTGATAGGCTTGTTTTTCTATTCATTTTATTTGGTTTATTTCATTTTATATCATTTTTACTCTTTCACACTTTGATTTCTTGAGATACTTACAGGATGGACGTCTTTAGAGGCCGTGTGAGACAAAGAAATGCTCCACGATACAGACTACTAAATTACACTACCACAAAAAGCGTCCAAACTTTCCAAAAGAGCTTCCATGTTGCGCCAAAATACTTAATTTGACGTTTCCATGACAAATGTCCGAGTTGAGCTTCCGGATCACGTCTTTACTGTAGTTTGTTTTGTCTTTTGCAGCACTTGATAGTTTTTATTGGAGAAAAACTATAATCGGATTGGAGTAGAGCATATCGAGAGATTTTATTGTTAATATAGTTTTAATACAGACGTCAAATGGACTGTTAAACGGCCCATAATGGTTATTACGTTCTTTAGGAAACGATAGGCTCACAGAAAAACAGCCCAAATCACAGACATGGGGATTCGCACGGGACTGGTATTATCAGAGGACCCCTGTGTTGACCGAAATACGGTAGGTAATTTTCGGGGGAATTTTTACAGACATTTTTACAGACATGGCAGATTCGCACGGGATAAAAATCACAGACGACCTCTGCGATTATTACAAATTACCGGAGGTCCCTAGGTAATACTAATCCCGTGCGAATAGGGCTTTAATCTTATTTAGGCTGTAATGCAATGCAAGAAATCATGTTAAAATATATGAAGTTTTCATACGAATCGTTATGGATTGTGCAAGCGTTATGATTTGGGTCTGCTTTTCTGCCTCGGGGTCTGCCCTGCCATCATGGAGTCAATCATGAATTTCACATTGTACCACTTGAGGAGAATGTGAGGTAGCTGGGGCTGAATTATAAGTGGATTCTTCAACAACACAGTGCCTGAAAACACTGAAGGACATAATAGGATGGATCAAAACATGCAATGAATCAATGCAGCAGGATAATAAACATTAGGTATACCAAGTCATTTCTGCCGAACAGCTTAAGTTGTAGGCTGGAATTATTTTTGTAAATTACAGACAGTTTTTATATCACTATTATAAATTATCTATAATTTTAAATGTGCATATATATTGTGACGGATCGACTGTCTCTCACTAGTAATCAGCGCCACCCCATCCCTTAACTCGCCGCCCTTCGCCAAGTTCCCGACTGGAGTGGGTGTGATTGGAGAGGAGGGGCGCTGAAGAGGAGAATTGGCGGCGTGTGATGAGGCACACCTGACGAGAATGGAGCCTCATCACCGCCACTGTTAAATGCTGAGCGCGCCTCTAGAGACCGGTCTCTTCCCTCTTCCCTGTGCATGCACACTGGTGTCCTCGTGGGTCCAGGAAGGGAGCGCAGAGGGATTCCCGCGCCGTGCAATATGTGAGTCGCCGGACCCACGGTCAGGAATGGAGAAACATGCAAGACGCCGCTGATGGGCTAGGATGCCGGGCCGCTATTCCCTTCAGTTGTCGGGGCCTAGAGAGGACAAGCCGGGATGCCGATTGCCGCCACAATATATATAATACTATCTTTATCCATCAAAATTCATATAATAAATCTATATTATACATTTTATGCATGAGAAAATAAAGTGTGCCAAAACACACCTTGTGCATTTATTTTCAAATCCCTTTATGTTAATGTTTGTGTTTCTTACAGTCAAATAAAACCTTTAAAGTGCTAGCTAAAGGAGGACAGTGTTCTCACATTAAAAGAGAAATGAGAAAATCATTGAAAAAGAAAAGTTTAGAGGCCTTGAACATAAAAAGGCTTCTGTTTCTTATTGTCCTTCTCGGGGCTCAGAGTAACTATCTTGTTTCTCACTTTCATGTTTCCCCCAGACAGCTCCAGGATTTTCTGTCTCCAATTAAAAACATCCAGAATAAATAATAGTGTGAACTTACCCAGCCTGATGTTCAAACATTAAAGCAGGAGTGAGGGAAAATTCTGTCAACGGCAGCACAATGGCAATGTAATTATGATTGAATAGTAATAGTAATTAAATTTCTTAGAGACTTTTGATGTTTTAATGAATTTGCGGAAGGAAGTGTCATGGGGAATTCGTATTTAATTTGATAAATAGGCAGAGGATTTCGAGGAGACTTCATTGTTAAAGGTGTGTGTGTGTGTGTGTGTGTGTGTGTGTGTGTGTGTGTATGCGTGTGTTTGTTTGTGTGTGTGTGTGTGTGTATGTGTGTGTGTGCTTAAAACTTGCAGAAGACACTTTTTGACAAGACCTGGCAACTGCATTGTTGGAGTACAGCTAGTATTTCTGTCTATTTCATATGGATGTATTACTATTGTGCATCATCATACCTATTAACATATTGACTGGATTTGAATAAGAACGTTTCCGTCAGAGCAGAAAATCCCCATACGCTGAGATTATATCTGCAGTGAAAACCACAGATACAGAATCAGTTTACAGTGCAGTGCTGTTCGGTCTAAAGTAATTAACAACAGCTGATGGATCTTGTATTGGGATCAGGCAGCAGGTGCTGACGCAGCATGAACGAGGTTACTGGAAAAAACAGATAAATTTCATGTATGCCAGTGTCGTCATGCTTTCTATATACATATATATATATATATATATATATATATATATATATATATATATATATATATATATATATATATATATATATGTGAATAAAGAGACAAATCTTTATATTAAACACGTTATTGTTTTCATATTTTCATTTGTATTTATATTCTATTATTATTCTATTAGTAGTAGCAGTTGTATTTATCCTATATTTTTCTAAAAACCCTTTCCATCCGTCCGTCAGTCCGTCCATCCATCCATCTATGCTAACTGCTAAAGACTTACAAAAAGTTTATATTTAATAGTTATTTTTCTACTAATCTTCCCATATTCCTGCTTGTATACTCCCATTAATCTCTTTGGGTAATTTTCCACTTTAGAGAGGTTTAATGCTTGATGGGTTCAGTGTCTTTTCTAAACATTTTCACCTGTGACTTTTACCTTGTTTGGTGTCGGTGCAGTGAAATGATCACTGTGAAATTTCCCTCCATCATGGTCAAAGTGTTTCTTTCCTCTGTGTTCATATGTTTAATTGCCAGCATTTAGGAGCGTGAGCTCTTGAGATTCTCTTGGTGATTTAATATGATCAATAGCGTCAAAGAGGATAAAGGGAAATCCAATGAAACAGTCATTACCTTTATCTCATTATTCATCCCTTCTCGGCCCATCGTTAGTCATTTAAGCTCATGCACAGAGGCGTCCTGACTTAATGAAAGCTGTGAATCTCTTCTTTCTTTTCCACAAGCAACCTAAAAAAAAAAAAAAAACAGTGTTGGGGTTTATTTTCCCATCTGTGCATGTGCTTCATGTTGAAGAGCAATTTAAATGTATCCTTTAGGATATTTCTGTCATGAAGACATTATGTTTATAATACAAAATCAGTAACAGATGGCTGAATATACAATCTATGGAATGCTAATCATTTTTGGAGGGGTCTGTATAATTTGCATATGGGTTTTTCTTCAACTACTGCCACTTTTATGTCTCAGGGGTTGGTTAAATATACAGTTGTGGTCAGAATTAATGGCACCCCTGGTAAATATGTTTAAAAATGGATGTAAAAAATAAATCTGCATTTTTAATCCTTTTGATCTTTCATTCAAAAAATGTGCAAAAATTCATTGAAGTAAAATAATTTAATTTAAAGGTATAGCGGAGGATCTTTCCAAATTTTAAATAAGACCCGCCCTCTCCACTTTTTGAAAAGTTTGATTGATTCACCAGAATGATTGACAATTAGGAGGACCAATAGTATAGGTTACCCACCAGGAAGTAAAACATCCTCCGCTATACCTTTAATTAAAAGGCGGCATTTATTAACCCACTGGAGTCGTAATAATTACTTTTATGATGTATGGATGTGCTGTTTTGAGCTTTAAAAACAGGCACTATTCAGTCCCATTACAGCTGGGAAGAGCCAGGATATTATTTAATATAACATCTGTACATGATCTTATCATTAAACAGAAAGTACATATTCAATAGAAATGGTTCAATATGCCGATCGCAGAGGACCGCATTGATACTATTCGATTCCTGTCCTCTTATGCTCTGCTGACACTGCTGCTCCTCACAGCACAGTCAATAGCTACCAATAATTTTGTCTAATAGGTATGATTCGTGGTATCAGACAATCCGATGAGAGGTATCTAGAGCATTACATGATGAAATATTCTTTCTGAAGTGACATAGATGTGACAAGTCAAATGTATATCATACCAACCTGTCTGAGAAACTTTTGAAAACTTTTCCATAAGTCCAAATAGAGTGAAGGTGACTTTCAGATAAACAGTGTTTAAGTGTTTTGTAAGCTACTGTATTGAGTTTGACAAAAGTGCAAACAGTGCTTCTTCTTGTTTTGACAATGTGGTTTTATGTCATTTATGATGCTTTTATCCTACTTAGAAAGCATAAAACATCTATTATCATTTTTAATGCATCCTCTTTTGACGTTATGAGTCTAATTTTGAATGAGCTTCAAAATATCATATATAATTTATAAGCTAAAAACGCAGCCCCAGTAAAAACTCTTCAAACAGCTTATCCACAGCTCCATCCAAGCAATCATTCATCGCCTGGATCCATAGTGTCAGATGTTCACACATTGTCTTTCTGTTGCCCAGCACTGTCCTTCAAATCAATGCCTCGCTGACAGTTTAATGGCCCTCTAGCATGTATAGTCTCAGTGGTGTTCTAGTGTTTCAGAACGAGATTTGATTATGCTGACCACAAGTGTAAGCATTAATGCCCTCACCTTCTCATAAGTGCTGGTCACGAGCTGGCCATCCTTTCACCATCCATTAGAGCTTTTTCTGAGAAGACCAGCAGATGCCACGGTGGCCGTGTTATTGCACGGTACTGAATAAAAGTCATTTGAAGGGAGCAGGGAATGATTTGTGGGAAATGCAGTACACTTTGCGCACTAATGTGAGTAATTCAGAAGCAGGAATTGATCTGCAATGACAATGCAAATTACCCCCCCCCCCACCCCCCCACCCACAGCAGAAGACTTTATCAAAAGGACATCCATCTCAAGCTCTGAATTTTTCAGCATCTGTGTTCGGTTTGAACTGATACATTTCATGTGAATGTTATTTGAAGTGCGGGTTAGGTGAAGAGAATCGCAACTGCATAGCAAACTACACACTAACTACTCTGAGAGGAGAAAGAAAACCAGACTGTAATACTCTCGCAGCGATTGGGGATACTATGCCCCGTGGCTCTGTTTCTATTTCTCAGAAACATTTCTGTGCCTAGAAAGATCTCACGCTCTGTTTTTCACAACAGAATCGAGACCAGAGATGACTTTTTATGATGGAATTATTCCGCACATTGACAGAATATAAATTATTGTCTGGGATGTTTAGTTTCACCACCCATAAAGAGGAGAGAAAATTAATATACCATCAAAAGACCTGCTGCTAATTCTTTTAAGTTTATCCGTGCTGGAAAATCCAGTTTAAGATTAACATAGTTCAATTGAGCAAACATTGAAAGCTGTGGGCACTTTTGGCCCTGTGGACTTTCAGAAAATAAACTCCCTTAAAACATACTTCACACTCTCAATGGTTTATTTAACTTTTCCACTAGAACCCACAATGCAGATATACATGAATCACTGAAAAAATCTTTCTTTTTTTCTGAACACATGTCATTCCCACCAGAGATGTTGTAGAAATGACAATGTTACCTTTTGGGTTCCTAGATTCCTGTATCTTGCTAAAGCTATTTTCATAGCTAATTTCTTATGAATTCCAAATAAACCCATTTAAATAATATTTTCACTCTTTTGTATAGTTTGACAATAAAGCTTCCTTAGAATTGACCTATTATAGAAATATCCCTGTCAAAAGCTACTCTCAATGCTGACTCAATACTGGTGCTGCTCCCACCTCCCTACGTCACTCAGAACGTATAAGTTCAAGATGCAAACGATTAAGAGGATTGTGTCTCAGATCCAACACAAAGATTGGTTTGACACAATCGTTTTCAAGGACGCATATTTTCATACAGAAATTCTGCCACAAATCAGGAAGTTTGCTTTCGGGGGTGAAGCTTACCAATATCAGGTTTTTCCCTGTCACCCCGCACACAGAATGCTTGGATGCAGCTACAGTATGGCTGCCAATATGGCCAAGGCGGACTACGTTTGCGCCGTCTGAACAGGCTAGCACAACAGGTTCTGCTTTGGACTAAGGACTAATTCCTGTCCCCCAGGGCGATTTACACCCCTGGGCATTTGAATGTGGGAGCAGACTTTCTGTCAGGCTGCGATTCACGGGGAATGGAAATACCAATATGCCAATATTTCATTCCTGGCCCGAGCTTTGGAAGCTTCACGTTTAGCCCCTGATGTCGTCGTACAGACCATTCTGACTACTAGGGCTCCCTCCACAAGAAGGATCTATGCCCTTAAATGGGGTGCCTTTGAAAGGTGGTGTACCATGCAGACCCAGTTTACTGACAGATTGTTTCAGTGCTGGAGTTTCTGCAGGAAAAATTATCAGCGGGCACATGCTCCGCTACTCTCAGGGTATTTGTGGCCGCCATATCGGCTTGCCACGCCCTGATTGATGGGGCTCCAGTCATGAAGGACCCTATGATCGCCCGCTTCATCTGTGAAGCGAGGCAGCTGAGGCCTCCCGTTATAGCAAAGGTCCCTTCGTGGGACTTGGCCATAGTCCTTGAGGGGCTAGTCGAGACCCCTTTTTGAACCACTAGTCAGCGCCTGGCAAGCTTCTGACTCTAAAGATGTTTTTTCTCATGGCTATAAGAGAATTGGGGATTTGCAGGTCCTGTCGATTTCGCCATCCTGCTTAGACTTTGCCCCAAGACTGGTCAAAATTATTTTGCACCCTCACCCTTACTATCTTACTAAAGTTCCATTCTCAACTGTGTATCCGGTCGTTCTTGAAGACTTCTGTCCACCGTTTACTACACCAGAGCAGGAGAAACTTCACCTACTGTGTCCAGTTCATGCTCTTCAGACCAGAGCCGGACAGTAACGGAGTACATTTACTTGAGTACAGTACTTAAGTACAATTTTGAGGGATCTGTACTTTACTCGAGTATAATTTTTGGGGAGTACTCATGACTTTACTCAAGTACATTTGAGAGGCAAATATTGTACTCTTTACTCCGCTACATTTCTATCCATAACCGTGAGTACCCGTTACTTCTTCTAAAAAAAGAATAATCTCGGAAAACCCTCAATTTGTTGTTTCCCTCTCAAACGTGATTGGATTGTGCAGGCGCCACTGATTGGGACAGCCTATCAGCAATCACCTTCAGCTTTCCGCCAAAGTCAACTCCATGGTCAAATTTAGATAAGAGACAAAACCATGGACGAAACAATGGATGAAGACGCAGCAGGTCCATCCCGGGAATGTGCCAACCCGTGGCCCCACCTCGCCAGACTATTTCAATTTTCTGAACAAGTTAATGATAGTTTTCGCTTCAAGTGTTTGCTGTGTTTACCAATGTAAGCACTGTGGCAGTAGTAATGCAATATTTAGAAAATGTACTCTTGTACTCTTGATACTCAAGTACTTTTAAAAACAAGTACTTCAGTACTTTTACTTAAGAAGAAATCTGACTGTAGTACTTTTACTTGTACTTGAGTAAAATTTAGCAAGGGGTATCTGTACTTTTACTCAAGTAATGAAGCTGTGTACTCCGCCTCTGCTTCAGACTTGTGTCCACCGCACTAGCCAGTGGCGTAAGTCAGAGCAACTTTTAATTTGCTATGGGGGCCAGCCAGGGGGGACAACTGGGGGACGGCCGCCACCAAGCAAACAATGTCACACTGGGTGAGGGATGCTATTGCTCTAGTCTATGAGAGGTGCATGGTTAACCCTCTGGGGTCGGCTGTCGCGCCGGCGTGATTGTCTCCATTTTTTTCTTATCAGTGCAAAAGAGACTCAAATAACTGTCGATTTTTGTCATACAGGCAAGTGTTATACATCATTCAAAACTGTTAAGTCTTCTTTTATTTGTGTACACTAAAAAAACAATAAAATAAAAACAAAATGTTGTGTTTTTCGTAAAATAAAGAAAATAAACATGATGCGGATTCTGCCGTCTCTATCAGTGTGAAGTTCATTCTGAAACGCGACAGAAACTGATCTGTGAATGCTTGCCACACATACATGAAACGTATGTCTTTACAAAGCTTGAAGTCTCTTTTTTTAAATGATGTAAATCATTTCAAAAACAAATATTCTCTGTTTTAGTAATCTGCATAAAAGCAACGACATGTACAGTTTCTCCAGCCCGAGCTCATTAACCAAGCCCACATCCACGCGCGCACGAGCAATTGACATGCAAATGGTCCACGTGGAGGAACGCAGACCTGTAAACGCCCATTACCTCAAAAACAAAGAATCAGAGACGTCAGTATTCCTCTGCTTTTGATCGAGTTTGGAAGACTGTGTTTGTGCTGTGCTGTTTACCTTGGATTTACCTCGGAAGAATTAGAAGAACACGATTTGATTGTGAGAAAGATTTTTAAGGTAAGATTTTACCATGGTCATGTACAGAGACTCATGTGATTGTTGAAGTAGAGCTTATTTAGATATATCAGCCGTATGGCTTAGTGCAGGCGCTAATAGATCCAAGGCTGTATCTCATAAATTACCCCACTAATAATGCCCGGAATGGTACCAAACTTCTACAGTAGTACAAATAGGTTCTCTACTCATAAAATGAGGCATTGGAAAGTTGCATCAGCACGTAAAAGTCCTGGCAGAAAGCCAGTATATTCAAAATTTTTTATTATAATTTTTTCCCAGAAGTGTTGACAATTCAGTGTTAACTAATAATTGTTGCAAACTGGTACTACCAACAAAATATTAGTGCATTCCTGGAACTGGGCATCGTTACACCACATCCTTATGCATCGCTTTCTGCCAGGACTTTTACGTACTTTTCCCTAATCACTGAAGTGACCTCGACGTCCGGGTTAGCGGTAACATTAGCCATCAGGCAAGTGTTATTTAAATGAACTCCTGATGTACTTAAAAACTTTCCAATGCCTCGTTTTATGAGTACATAACCTATTTGTACTACTGTAGAAGTTTGGTACCATTCCGGGCATTATTAGTGGGGTAATTTACGAGATACAGCCTAGGATCCATTAGCGCCTGCACTAAGCCATACAGCTGATATCTCTAAATAAGCTCTAACTTTAATAATGTTCGACCAAGGGAAAAAAGGCTTCTGCGGGGGTGTTTGGCTTGAGGTCATGGTGCAAAGGACCCTAGGTTGATTTTACTCCGAACCATCCCTTTAATCAATGGCATATTGTGTAATTAAACATTGTAATAAATTGACAGCCCCATAAACGTGTGACCAAGTAGAAACATTATAGGACTGTTGCTGGAGATTGGAGATTCAACAGAAGAGTGATACAATAATGGTTATTGTTGAAATGTTTCTCGATGTTCAGCTAAAGTATCAATTACCATGGTATTGAAACCAGACTGTTGGCTAAAATGTTTTAAATTTGATTTATCCATTTGGACAAAACGATTTGTTTTGTTGACATCCAAAACCCATTAGCCTTCCTTCAAACAAAAACAAGCAATCACATGGCAAACTTTTCCATTTTTCTGCCTTTCCAAGCCCAGCATTAAGTGGTGGGTGGATGAGTATGAAGTTTGTTGTGGCACAGTCACTATGTGTTCATTCCCCTCAGACTTTGGGGCGTAGCAAAAATACGCCCTATTTCAGCTGAAGGTGATTGTCTATTTTTTCCACGTGAATCAGTGGTGACAACTGGTGTGTCACAACTCAAAAATGGGTCACAGACAAGGTCATACACACAAGGAAAAACATAATGCAACTAACAATATAATATATATCATTTTGATTAACTGTATAATTGTTGATTCATTTTTCATTTGTTGTGAATGAGTGTCACGGTTTTGTATTCTGTTTGAGTTAGCTTTCCTGGGGCCTGGGTTTCAATAAGGAAGTCAAAACAACTCTGAGTTGACTTACCCTGAGATGGGAAACTCTGAGTTTTCGGTTTCAGAACAGCTGAATTGAGTTAGTTCAATCAACATGCTAATATAGTCTATGACTATGAAAATATAGTATACATATATATTAATAGTTACTATATAGTTTCATAGTCTATGAAAATCCATGATCAATGGAGCTTTGAAATTACGATTCACCATGGCAACAGCACCCAAAAAGACGTCCGCATACTTCTGAGTCAATACGTAATTTTAATTCTTAATCACTGTTACATTTATCAGAGGTGAAAACTGGCAGAACGGTAAGTTATTGAATTACTATTCATTTTCATGTTATCCCACGGCAAAAAAATAAAAAATAAAAACACAAAAAGATTGTGGCAGCAGCTAAAAATAAAGTATAAAAACATAATTCAATCAGGTAAAGCTTTAAAAGGTTCATGGGTGTAGGCTACATGACTTTACAAACAGTCTAATGCTCTTTTCACATAATTACCAGTTACATTTCTTAATTAGGGTAATGCAATTAAAGTTTGACTTCTATTCAGCCATAGCAAGATGGCAGAGGCTCGCAAAATGGGGGGAGGACCTGCACCACCACCACTGAGAAATGAAGAGGCGATAGCCACAATACCAAGTATTGGAAGAATATTAAAATCCAACAGGAAAAAGGATAACTGTTGCTTTTGTATTTGTAGGAAATAAAGATGACCAAATAAATAATGAATATTTTGTGTTTATTTAACAGCTGTATTGGTAGCTACGGCATATATATCGGACTAACCTTCCATCTGGCATCCTTCCATTCCATACAGTAATCAGTTTCATTTTCGGAAGGTGCGATGATGGGAATATGCGTGTCATCAATGCATCCAACCACATTGGAAATCCTAAAGGAAATTCTGATTACTTCTTCCAGAGGTCGCAGCAAGTTAACGTCATTTATCAGATTATCCTCATTTAAACCAATTTCTACACCACTGACCTGCAATCCAGTAAACTTCCTCTTTGATTGCTCTCACGGGTTTGTTCCCGGAAACAACACAAAAATTCTAAGAAAGAGTGTGAGACCGAGGCACACTTTCCTTACCGCTCTGCATACCGTGGCCTAACTAATGTGCTCTGAATCCCTGATGTTAAATAGAAAACTACCATTAAAAGATGGTAACGCTAAAAAAATAAAACAAATCCTCTCCCGACATAAATGTGACTCCCTATGAATTAAAGAACCCTCTTCATCTACAAGATCCTGTATGAAAGGACATGCCATTTGTGTCACTTTGACGGTGTCTGCATGATGAAAATATGCGCAATGAATGAATGTACCTGCACTGCAAAAATGCTTGTCAAAATATCTAAAGATACTTAAATGCTTACGGACATAGCATCTGAGGACTATTTCAAATTTTTCTCATATTATTTTGCTTTATTTTCAGATTCAATCATAGGCTCGTTCTTATATACTAGAGCATGCTTCAAAAAGGACGCTTTAAATCTTTTGACAAACTAAAATACATATTTGTATGTATTCAAAATAAAATATATAGATTATACTGAATGTCAGCTTGCTTATTTGGCTCAAGATAAGCCAAAGATAAGATTATTTATCCACATGTCATGCAAACAAGAAAATATGCTTCTAACCACAGGTCGAGATCTGTCGCTCCAACCACGCAACTTTGCAATGCTGTTTGTGAATGTTCAGTAGAACTATGCTTTGGGGGAAACACAGACTTGTTGAACTATGCTGACAACGATGGAACTTGCGACCATAGTTGGCTAACGATGCTTTTGGGAAACACACCCCAGGTTAGGTTCACAGAGTAAGTTACAATGGTAACTGAGTATAAGTTACCTCTCTTTCAGAAACGGGCTTGACTTACCCTGCTTTCTTGGGTTTGACATACTTCCCAGAGTTTTGCCTAAAACAAAGATACCTTTATGCCCACTAAAATGTGTTTTATGTGGTGAATTATTGGTTGTCAAGAGTATGAAACAATGAAAAAAAGAAGGAAAAAAGAGAAAATATACTTCCAAACCAAATTGTTATTGTTCCTATTCAGCCAACTGTGTAAAATACAGCAATTACCTCATCTAGACTTTAAAAATGACTTTTGTTAATGTAACTAATGTAATCAAATTGATTCAGTAAAATAAAATCATATTTTAATAATAAAAAAAAACAAAAAAAACATGGGAGACATTTGAGGTTACCTAACAATTTTTTTTCTGCATGTTAACAATTTTGAATATTGTTGGGCTTATTAATAAAATATTAAGGTATTATTATTATAAAATTGCAATGTTTTGATGTCCAATGTAAAATCTGGGTCCAAACAAAACTGGTTGTTGCACTATTGTAGAAACCCTGTTCTTTACCTATTTTTCTCTCAGTTGTCGTCTTTTCTCTCTCGTTCTCACTCTTTCTGCTTCTCTCCCTTTTCTCCTTCTCTTCTCCGATGAGTGGAAAATTACCTCAGATACTTTACGTTCCTCTGTCCCCTCTGTTTGGAGGCTGTGGGGGATGAAAGTGAAAGAGGGAAAAAAAGGTGTGAGATGAGAATTCATATGTTAGATCACAAGATCTGCCTGATAAACGGCAGCAGACACGTCATTTATCACCGGGCCCACTAGGGAATGGAGACTCTCTAACTACTATGGGAAGAAACAGATACTTTTTCCACAAGGGCAGATAAAGAAAAAGAGAAGAGGAAAAAACTGCCAATCAGTTGAGCAAATTAGCTGCAGAAAACGCCTGGCGGAAGTGAAATATAAGTAATGTGATGTTGGTGTAACAATGTCACACTGATTCATTGCCTGGACCTGTAGTCATGAATATTATAGATAGAGTATGTGGAGTTTCCCACTTTCTGATGCAGAGACGACACCTGCAGCCTCTTGGCTTGTGGCCTGTTCGGATTGGGAAATATTTTGAAATGGATAAGATAATGAGGAAGAGATATGCACAGAGATGTCTATAGTGCTGATGAGACAGTGGATATTTGTCATGCTTTGTGCTCCACCAAATATATTTTCAGGGTAGTGTATTTTGGACCATGTTCGGAGCGCTACATGACATATTATTTTCAGCAAAATGCAAAAAGTTATACAACACAAGGCAATTTATATAACAACCAAGTTTACACACAATATACACAAATGAGCCAAAACATTATCACTACTTGCCTATTATGCTGTTGGTCCTCCGGGTGCTGCCAAAACAGCGCCGACCCACCGAGGCATGGACTCTACAAGACCACTGAAGGTATCCTGTGGTATCTGGCACCAAGACATTAGCAGCTGATCCTTCAAGATCTGTAGGTTGCTGTGGATCGAACTTGTTGGGTCCAGCACATCCCACAGATGCTCAGTTGGATAGAGATCTAGGGAATTTGGAGGCCAGGGAAACACTTTAAACTCTTTATCATGTTCCTCAAACCATTTCTGAACAATGTGTGCAGTGTGGCAGGATACATTGACCTGCGGCAGCCATATTGCGCCAGAACGCACCAAACACCGGCTTATTGTTGGAGAGGAGACAGAGTGATAGAGCCAATCTGTATATATGGGGATGATTAGAAGGCCATGATGGACAGAGGCCAATGAGCAAATTTGGCCAGGATGCCTGGGTTTTTTTTTACCTCAGAAATGTAGGACCTCGGTTTAAAGTCCGAAACCGAAGGACGGTGCTTTTTTTTTTAACAGTATAGTGTCCCCATCACTATACTGGGGCGTCAGGACCCACACAGACCACAGGGTGAGCACCCCCTACTGTCCTCACTAATACCTCTTCCAGCAGCAACCTGGTTTTACCAGTTCTCCCATCCAGGTACTGACCAGGCTCAGCCCTGCTTAGCTTCAGAAGGCAAACAGCCTTGGGCTACAGGGTGATATGGCTGCTGACCTTCTGTTGGCTTAGACCAGACGGGAAACCCTTATTGCCTTTGAGCATCGATGAGCCTTGGGTGCCCAACACCCTGTAGCCAGTTTGTTGTTTATCCCTCCTCGGACCTCTGTTGGTAAATTTACATCACTGCTGACCAGGAACAACCCACAAGCCATGCCCTTTCAGAGATACTCTGACCCATTCGCATTGCTACAACAATTTGGCCCTGGTCAAATTCCTGCCCTTGTCTCCTGCATCAGCATGTTGATTTTGACAACTGATTGCTTGCCTACCCTCTAATCTACACAGACCTGTGGTCTTTTTAGAAGACAATCAACAATATTCATCCCATCTGTGACTGATCATTATGTTTTGGCTCATCAGTATACAGTATATATTTAGGTTGAATTCTACCTAGCTGACTCTTGTGAATATGCAAGTGTGGTTACTGACATGTATACCTTAGTGAATACAAATGTTGTGAACATTTCGTGATCTAGGAGATTTATACAGTGCTTGCCATTGTAAAGACTGCAAGACTATTCATCACAACATCATTTTAATGTTAAATTCAATATGGTGCTATGTGACATCTAGCTCTGGTCTCCTCTGCATATTAACACTGTGAACCAGTTGTCTTTTTCTGTAACCTGCGTTACAAATTATAAAATCTCAAATTATAAAATCAAGTGATGAAAGTAAAGGTAAGAGTGTTCGAACACAATGAAAAATGGCAATTTGTCCTTACTGATGAGTTTCTCATTATATAAACATTAGACTGTGCACTTTCGGAATCTGTTAAGCTGTCAGTTGTGGCCAAGAGATTATAAAGCTTAGCTTGTACTGTGAACATTCAGATCAATGATAGGATCGATGAGAGGCCTCTTTTGAGCAAAACAGATGCTATGATGTGTAATCATGAAGCTTTTGATATTTCAGTAGTTAAAATCAATAATCCAGTGTTATGGGCTACTTAGAGGGGGAAAAGGCATGATTACTGTAGAAGACAGCCATTAAAGATTCACAAAAATTACGTTTCGCATTTGGTTCGTATGAGAGTTCCTTTAGTGCAAATTTTACTTAAGACTTAATTGTGTTAAATTAAGTTTTGTAAACTAACTAAAAGATTATTGAGGGAAGCATATGATTTAAATATATTGGCTGCGTGCATATTGAGTGCACTAAAATATAGATATTTTCTGTCATAAGCCCTACTTGGACAGGATTGGTTTCAAGGGTAGAAGGAGTAATGTAATTTTACCATCAAGGTTATTTTCGTAAATGAAAACTGAAACGAAGACTAAGGGTGCTTTCACACTGGCAGTTTAGTTCAGAACGGGGCATGGTTCACATGAAAAAAATTGCTAATGTGAACACTGTAATGTGGACCCGGGTGCGCACTGGGGTTACCGAACCCGAGACTACCTGGAGGAGGTGGTCTAAGTTCGGTTGCACTCGAACCGTGCCGCAGTTTGCGTGAATGTGAAAGCAATGTGTGGGTGCGCACTTGTTTAGGAAGCAAAGTAGGCCTAACCTGCTCATGCGTTTTAGCTGATTATGATGTATTTAGTTAAATAAAACACATGTAAGCAGTGCGGTCGCAGATGGGGTGCGAGGCCCTGTGCGAACTTGAAATGCGAGGCCCTGCTCTTTGATGTGGATGCTCAATTGCGCATGAATAACGGTCATATGGACGTAGCTGTTGTAGTTCTATTGCACGCATAATCTATTGCTGCAATACGTTTTTATCAAGTAGAATAATACAGCATAATCATGCACATAGTCTCAGCTATGACTTTTTGCTATTTATTTCAGAGGGGAAAACTGTGTAACGAGTGGCTTTACATCAAGTCAGCCCGAGAATTTTCGTATGAATACATACATAGATCCGCCTACTTGTGCATATGTAACCAAATGAATGAATGAATGAATGAATGAATGAATGAATAACTAAGACGAGTGGGGATGATTGACATTAGCGAGCACCTATCAGCAAGGAATTCCGCCTATTTAAGATCTGGTTGGCTGTAGCCTGGAATGAGTCACGTCCGGCTCCTCCCCTTCTGTTGTTGACGGTAATTGCAGGTATGTGCTGTTAGCCTCTAGCAGTTTGTTTCTAGTTTCTTGTATGTATGGGACTGACGATTAGTGTTGTGTTTAGCCTGTCTTTCCTCTCCGGTTTTCCTCGGCTTGTCGTGGTGGGTGCATTCGCTGGCTGCTCACCTTTCAGTGTCCCTGTAGTCCAGCTGAACAGCGGATTGCATGATTTTGAGTATCCGTGCCTGTGAAAGGACAAGCACATTGTGCGAATGCATCGTCTACTTCCGGATTTTCCCTCTCGTCCGGGCGACTTGTTTTTCCTGCTGGTGCTATAAAAAGCTATTATAGCCCCATTGATTCTTTGCTGCCGGATTAAGAGCATCGTATTTTCCTGCTCTGCTGTCGCTACCGTGTGCAATACAAACTTGATGCCATCTGTGAGAAGATCGTCACCCCACTGATGAAGGGGATCGTTGCTGTCTGGTTTTATTGATGATTTGTTGATTTAATGTTTCTTTGTTTACTGAACTTTTGAGGCTGACGCTTATTAGTGTCAAAAACGGAACACCAAACTATCTGTTTGTGAGCTCATTGCGGGAATTGAGTTATTTATTTATTTATGGTCTTTGTTTACACCTTTGTATGTTATTTGTGATTGTCTACTAATTGTGATTACTATCTGCTCATGACTGTACCCTAAACCTCATCCAACTGGGTTTTATTGCAGTTAGTATTTTGAAGTTTGGTTATTAATTATTTGTTGTGTGATTTCCTTTCAGGTGCTGAGGTTCCACGGGTGGAGGATCTCTCGTGGTGGTGGTGGTGGTGCTTTCCCCGAACGTTTGCCGTGACACTTTTGAAGTCTTTGCTGTGTGTGAGTGTGCGAGTGTGCTTTCGGTGAATTAAGTTTAGTGATCCCTCCTCCCGTGGTTTACCTCAGCCCTGTTAGTCTGTGTGTATTTTTGTTGTGTCTTTGTAACCAGTGTATTAGTACAGAAAGTGTGTGTGTATTCAAACGTGTGTTTTGGTTTACTTGAATGTGTTTGTAACTCAAAACCTGTCCAGTATAGCTCCTGATTGCCTTTTTTTAATGTGATTATCCTTCTGCTTTAGAATAAACTTGTATTAATAAAATGTTTGTACATTTTCATATCCACGTCTCTGCCTACCTTTATTAGAGAATCGAACCTGAGTGACCTAGTAATAATAACTTGAGTGTTGTCCATATTTCCTGGGGCGGAATTCCCCGGGTGGCGTAGTCGAAATTCTTCTTTACCTGTAATACCGCTCTATCGCCACACATAGACTGTAAAAAAAATATGGACGAAGCCCCTTCGCTCTCTTCCATTGGTGAGAACTGAAGCCGCCAGTGTCCCGATATGGCGCTGACATCTTGGGGCTTGAGTCTGCGCAGTAGTGAGCAGGAAGTAAAGCCGCGAAATCAACGCTCCGCCCTCACTCTCGCAGAAAGCACTCTCCCTGAGTGCACTTTAAAAAAAATTTATTGCAGTACGACAAGAGGCTTGTTAAAATAAAGTAAATACAATCTCCTCAGTCCTCCGAAGATCCCGAAAAAAAAAGTCCGTTGGTGCTTCAGTGACTACTTCGCTCAGAGAACCTGTCAATCACAGCTGTCAATCATGACGTTACACCACCGTTTTTATAGCATCACGTAACTAACTAAAAACCAACTTATTTTTGAAACAGACACTTGAAATAACATCAGCGTGATAAAAACGACAGCAAATAAAAGAAACCACCTTTGGAAAAAAGATATTTGAAGTGTAATTTAATTGTTTAGTTGGTCTCACGTCCCGTTGAATAACACGGGGAGGCGAGACTTATGACCTATACTAGGACCAGTCCCCGGGGGGCGATCGAGACGTTTTGGCTTCACTTTTCAGGGCTTGTGCGTCACGCTTGGGTCCAGTGGTAGAACTTTCGCCAACAGTGTCAGAGGTTCTGGGTTCTAATCCGCACTCGTATTTATTTTTTTTCTCATCAAAACCGATTATGTTCATCAGTGGTTGTATATCAAGCAGGGACACATTTGTGTGCATTATGTTTTGTGATTTCACCAGAACGAATAGAGTATCCGCAACGGATTGAAGCGCGCGTCCGAGTGAATACAGTGCGGCGTGTGCGTGAGCCACACGAGAAAACACTGTATCCGCGCCACTGATCGCAGCAGCAACGAGCACTTTGATCACTTGATTTAAAAAACACATTTCAGCGCTAGATCGTCTCTTATTTAAAAAACGAACGAAATGAATGCTCTGCCAGTTAACTGGAGATGTTTTATTTATTTGTAGAATTGTTACATTCGGTTGCGAGATGTTTTAAAAAGTGGTGGGGACAAAAAAAAAAAAAAAAACGCAGGATTGCGAGGCCCCTTAGTGGCGCGAGGCCCTGTGCGGTTGCACAGTTCGCACAGTCTATGCGACGGCTCTGCATGTAAGGGATGATAGTGTTGATGATTTACCTTGGATACGAGCGAGAGTGAGCCTGCAGTGTATTCGCGCAGCACGAATACAGGTCAACAAATTAATGGAAATGCACGGTCTCCTCAAAAAGTCAGTTTGCAAGCAGCAGAAAGCCACCTTATGTGACACAAACACAGTAAACCCATGTTGTTCACTCAGCTGTGCAAAATTACACAGAATTAATAAAAAACACAATATATTGAACCGCATTCTGTTTTCTATCATGCGCCGTGCACGTTTGCAATGACGTAACCCCTAATTTCCACCAACTGTGGAACGGCGGCGGAGTCATTAGGTTTCCATTAAAGTCAATGTGTGTATTTTAACTGACTCCGGAACGGCTGCGACTCCGGCGATCCGTAGCCCTCCGGAGCAGATACGCAGAGCTTCTATTTTTGCCGGATACCGGAGAGCTCCGCACCAAATCAGCACTTATATCACGTGATCATATGTGAATTCGTGAGATCTCTTGGGTCCTCGTGACTTCAGCTGTCAGTCATGGCCACAGCCGTTCCGGAGCACGGAGCCGACACGCTGCAGTAGCTGGAAATCCGGGGTAAGATGCACGCAATATATATATTGCATTGCGTGCAATCAAGTGAAGTGTGAAACGAGATCAACGTTGCGGGGGACGCCGGTGTTCTGTCGATCTGTCCTACCTTGTTCAGTAACAAAATTATAGCCATATCTATCGGTTCATCCTACCACATCGTAAAATCCTACTGCGTGTTTCTGCTTCGTGTCTGTGACCACATAAAATAATTCAGTGTAACTTTGCCGAAGATTCTTATTAGGCCATTGTAGGGTAATTTTAGAGTGCAAAGTAATGTCCTACTACCAGTATGAAATAAACGGGTAGGATGATTTTACAGTGCAAAATACCTCATCAGATTGTCCTACCAGTATGAAATAAACGGGAAGGATGATTTTACAGTGCAAAATATTAAAAAATAATAAAAAATAAAAAAATAAAAATAAAAATAAAAATAAAAATAAAATAAAATAATATATATATATATATATATATATATATATATATAATGTATCTTTTTTTCTTTTTCTTTTAATGGGGCTGTTTCTTTTTTAGGATTTATTAGTTATTATGTCCAGTTCCTATAAATGACGGTACCTGTGACCAACAGGTGAAAATGGTCACCATGATTTAAACACTGCAAGCAAACCATAACAACAAGACCAAACTGGTCAGGTAGGCCAAACTGGCAGCTAAGGGTGAACTGAGATCTCTGTAAATATAAAACCTTGTTACTCTAAGATTTGCTTTACATTTGATAGGAACTTTATTGCTGGCTGTTGGGGTTCATTTTATCTCCTCGATGTAGCCATTTGTTTGGTCAAGCATTTTAGGGGCAACATGAATAACAGAAGGTCTTTGTAACGCTGAATCTTCTAGGAGCTTCTCAGAATAATTTACCTTGGTCACAGAATGCTGAGGGCTGAGTGTAGGTGCAACAGTGCAAGGAGGCATCTTGAAAGAACTGTTACTCTCTGTAGACCCATTGGAGAATGAGATACCAGAACAGTCATCAGGCACCTTTCCAGTTTGGCTTCTTCTGTATGTATCTGTTCTTCTTTAATGTGACCAATGCTATAAAAGTAATCCCTCCAGGTTTGTTTATTCTCTTAATGATGTAGGGTCCTGAGAAGTCAGGTTCAATCCTTCCTCCTTTTCTTCCACTCTTCCTCATATTCATCAGAAGAACCTTATCACCAACATTGTAAATTAAGTCTTTGTACTTCTTCTGAACCTTTTTAACATATGCTTCCTTCTGTTTCTCCTGTGATTTACCAATGTTTTCTTCTGCCTGTTTTTTCTCCTCAGCCTCATCTCTCTTTTTTTAATTGGAACTATATAATCACTAAAATTGATTCCATAGGGAGACTGATGGTGGAAAGCTGAAAAACAAGGCAATATAATTGAAGCAATATAAATTCAGTTTTGAACTATTTAAAATGTTACATGTGCATGTAGGTAATGAAAAGCCCATGGTAGCATGAGAAGAGGTCCTTTGCTAAAAACATGGTTGTTTACTATTCACAACAAACTTTTAGGAATCTTAGTGACCCTTGTCTGTTGTGGAACAATGTCCAAAAAAATACGATCATTACCAGTTTAAGATCAAAGGTTACATAACATATGCTAAACTTGTATACAGTTATTTGTGTAAATCAATCCAGGGTACCAATAATAAAAATTATATTTACTGTATGATTAGTTTTGTAAAAATTATTATAATTTTTTTTCAGTAGGCCTACCACTGGGTAATGATTTCAAGGCTAAAATTACTTTAAGCACAATTCATCTGACATAGGCTAGTATGACAAAATTGCTGAAATGACCCCATAAGCACACTCACTGGCATTCCAACAGGAATCTCTGCAGGGAACACTGCCTCTCTCCCATCCCTTACGAAAAAGAAGTTTATTCAAGTGTTCTATTAGTATACCTCTTTTAAACTAAAAATAAGAAGTATACTTTCAGTCTACATTTTATATACTTCTCAAAAATATACTTTATGTACTTCTCAGAAATATGCTTAAAATTACACTTAAGTGTACTTGACTTATACTGAGTGAAAAGTCCAAGTATATTTGGCCTGTACTTGTACTCAATCTTTTTATATAAATAGTAAACTATAAGTATAATGTTATGTTCACTTACTTAAGAAAACTTACAAGTATGAGTGTAGTATAAACTACTAAACTAGTAGTTTACTGAGAGTACACTTCAGTCTGTACTTTCATAAACTAAAAAAAAAAATACTACTTGTATTAAAAATAGTAAACTACTAGTATACTTATAAGTTTACTTGTAGTACAGATGCATTACAAATAAGAAACCTAGTTGTGAACTTAAAGTTTACTACTCTTACACTTATAGTACACTTAAACATATCCATTTATAAACTAAAAGTGGGCCAATTTAGTCCCAAGCAGTATTGAAATAGTACACTTACAAGTTTACTACAAGTACACATTGATATTAGTATACTTACTACATAAAGTATACTTAAAAATATACTTGAACATTACTTAAGTATACTTCATAAAATTAACTTGAAGTATACTTCTTTTTCGTAAGGGATACATTGAAAGAAAAGTGGAGTGTTTTGTGATAGACATCCCAGTCATTCTGCTGGTCATTAACCAATTTCTTGAGGGCTCTAAAATGAAACATAAGGGGGAAAGTTTTTTGATTTTTAGAAGGCTTATACACTTGGCGTATAACAGCTTTTTTAGGAACGCATTTATAACTTATTTGCTGCCTTGAAGTGGAAGATGGGTGAAAATGTCATGGCCTTAACTTTTCCTGACCTACACTTAGGTACATACAATAATAAAACTTACCGTTTAATGTTGTTGTTGGTCTTTTCATCCAGGCCGTTAGCTTGAGGATGATAAGCTGCTGTCACACTTCTTTTGATGCACAACATTTCACAAAGCCTGTGGTTAAGCTTAAAAAATAAAGAAAAAAATCACTGTGAGCAAATGGGTGAAAAGCTCCTTAAAACATACAATAATTGAATACATGTACTGTATGTGCAATGGAAAATATAACAACTCATGTAAATCTAAAAAAGAAGACATTGAGGCTAAACCAAAATCACTTTAATACTGATCATATTAAATACACTTACTTCATTTACAAATTCCCTTCCCTGATCTGAGAGAATTTTCTGGGGACAGCCATGTCTATAAATGATGGAACAGAGATGTCTTCCAACTTCAGCTGCTTTCTTGGTTTTTAAAGGAAAAGCCTCAACCCACTTTGAGAAATAGTCTGTGGCTGTGAGGATGTATTTAACCTTCTGGGGTCTGAGGTGTTGTCTGGGCCCTGGAGGTGTTCTGACATGCTCTGACATTTGTGCTTATTTCTGTTACTTGTGACATTTTCATGGCTAAAGTCTGGCTAAAGTCTAAAGCCATCTGCAGTTTCAGGTAATGGTCCAGTTAAATCAATGCCAACAAGCTCCCAAACAGCAGAAACCTATAAAGTAAAATAACATGTAAAGTAAGTAACTAAAATAACTATATAAAAGAAATAACACATACCCATAGGCGTAATTTGCGGGTGGGACGGGTGGGACATGTCCCCACCACTTTTTGCTAAGGTCGATATTGTCCCCACCACTTTTGAAATATCTCGCGGCACGAATGTACCAATACAAATAAATAAAACATCTCCAGTTAACTAGCAGAGCATTCATTTAGTTCGTTTGTAAGAGGCGATCTAGCATTGAAATGTGTTGTTTTTGAAATCAAGTGATCAAAGTGCTCGTTGTCGCTGCGAGCAGATACAGATACAGACACAGGCATGGATACTGTGTTCTCTTGTGGCTCGCGCACAGTCATCACTCGGACGCGTGCTTCAATCCGTTGTGGAGACTCTCTATTCGTTCCGGTGAAATTACAAAACAAAATGCATACAAAAGTATGATTGCCTGATATACAACCACTGATAAACATAATGGGTTTTAATGAGAAAAAAAATGTATATATACGAGTGCGGATTAGAACCCACAACCTCTGACACGCTTGGCAAAAGCTCTACCACTGGACCATTTCAATATACATATTTTTCTAACGGATTTACCCACACCAACATATATCAAACCTCATTAAACGACAAATTAAACCCATGCACTATTTCAATCGATTGCTGGACATGTTATTGTACATACATCGATTTATGATTTAGCATTCATAAATCCCTCCCCCCCCCCCCCCTCCCGTTTTTTTTTTTTTTTTTTTAAACCCGTCCCACCCACTTTTTAAAACAAAGTTACGCCACTGCACATACCCAATTTTCAATGTCAACTGACATGCCATGCCAGTAAAATCTGGCACAGATGGCAGCACGTGTTTTACCAATCCCTGTGTGCCCACCAATGGGAGAGGAACGGAATTCTTCGAAGAGCATCCTGGCTTCCTCTAGGGTTTTAATCACTCTTTTACTTCCATAAAAAAGCTCTCCATCTACATTAAAGAGAAAACATGACTATGACAGAAGTAGACTAAAAGGACATTTGGCATTGTTGGAAAAGAAAGGTCAAGATGGCAACAAATGAATAATAAAATAAACATAATTGAAATTTAAAGTTAAAATAACTACATACCTACCCTTTATATTGAATTTAAGTGCATATCTTTGAATATTCTGCATTTTGGACTTATCATACCCTGATGGGTACGATCCTACTGACAGAAGATAATACAATGCTTCCCACTTATCTTCAAAAAATGCAAGAAAAAAAAGCACAAAAAGATATATAGTGCTGTAAATCAATAAAAAAAAAAAAATTTAAACTAGATTAATCACACATGTACAATTTTAGTTAATCAATTATTATTACGCAGAGTTTAAATGAATCAATATATAAAGGTAATATAAATATGCTTTATAATCAATAGATGAAGCTATAAAATGACTACATGTGAGCTCAAATGTTCAATTCTCTCTACCTTTATCAACTGTATAAACTAACTTCACAACTTTTACTTGCACTGATATAGGGAGACTTTTTCCTTTAGTTGTCCTCTTTCATATACAGCTATTTTCTTCTTGCTGTGTAAATTTGTTTAAATTCTTAATATTTGAATACTTTTATTTAATAAGTGAATTGCGCGGTTTCTCTCGCGATAAATGAATCACAAGTTCCCTCTTTCTCAGCATGTTTCTGAGAAAAGAAATGTTTCTCAGCTGTTCGCTACTACTGATGTCACACCTAAACCTAAACACCTAAACTCCTAAACTCAGGATCAAAGCCTGAGTTGACAGAGAAAGTTGATGATCAGCATCATGGTACCAACAAAGCCTGGTTGGATTGGTTTGGTTTTGTCAACTCGAAACTAATCCTGCAACCCTGTGTTTGTTCAACTACCATCATGGTACAGGCCCCTGGACTCACTATTTAAGCAGTCACAGTTCACATTTGTCTGGTCTTGTTGTTCCTACATGAAATGTTAACCTGACTACCTACCTGTTATGATCATCCTCAGTCTTATGTTATCTTCAGTTGCCAATCTGTCAGCACCTGCAAAAATAAAAACCGTTATCCATTGATCAGTGTTTATTGCTTATCATTTGACTCTATCACTCACCTACTTGCATCGCTTGTCTCCTTGTCATTACCGGCAATAAACAACTTGTTTGGAAGTTACCTGTGTGAGTTCTCTTCTGTTTTGCTAACATATATAGCCTGAAGATGTTGCAACAAGCGGAAATCAATTTTACAGAATATTTTCCCATATTGTTAGTCTAATGCATATAGGAAGCATATCCACAAAAAGAAAGATTTGAAATCCCTTTCAAACTTGTCAACTGGTGGACAACATTTACTGTCATTCTGAAAGTCCTCAATGATAAACAGACACAATGGGGTAAAAAAAAGCTATTAGCTTACATATCTCATCATTCTTGATTCAGCTTAGAATATTATTACCTTAGGCTTGCGGATTCATGATGCTCTTTCACAGTGTTTTTTTTATTTTTTTATATATTTTTTTAATCTATTTCTGTGTTAAGAGCATTTATCTGATCACTGAACGCAAAAATGAACTGAACCCGTGAATGTTGTGAAATGAATCTGATTACAGAAAGATCAGTCATTAAACTTCTCCATGCTTTTGGAAAGGTTTTAAAAAGATTCTCTTTTGGCTATATCATCAGTCTGATAGAAACGGAACACTATGATCATTTTAGTAGATGCAAAACTGTCTTTGTGAATGCCAGCATATAAGCAAACATGCAGTGACAGGGATATTTTCCATTATATGCTTATCTAATAATGATCCTTCATCTAAACAGTGGAATGACGGCTGGTGCTCCTGTGCATGACAATAAAATGTCAAAATTATGCACATTCAAAGAGAGCTACATAAAAAATTAAAAATTCTCTGAATTTGTCTGGTATAGTCTATCCGTAGCCAGGTCATATGCCTCTCACATAATGGGGCCTAATTGCAAGCAATTATAGGCTCCATTATAGAAAATAATGGTCACAATTTATCATCTTCACAGACAGAGAGGAGTAAAGGGAGTTTCATATGGTTAAAATGGTAGATTCCTTTTTTTTTCTTTTTTTTTTTTTCTTTGCAATGAAAGAAGAGATTTTCAGCCATCAATTAATGTGTTCATTTTGACATGAATTGATTTAGGTGGAATTCACAGTTATATTCACATAACAATGCTCTGCTTTGTTGAGCTGCTGACACTAACGGCTCAGCTAAATGTGTAAAATTACAAGGCTGGTGAAACAAGTGAAGGATTTAGGGTTAGCGTTAAGAGCGACTACAGTAGCGAGTAGTATGAAAGGCCGAAAATCTGGTTAGTTGGGGTGGTGGATGGGTCAAACAACACAGGACTTTTACACAGGAGACCAGGCATCGTGTCCCGCGTGTCAAGTTTCCTAAACCCAACCGTCCCGTTGTTCTTTTACTAAACCCAACCGGGCCGTGTTTATTTCACGGAATTCTTCCGTGGGCCCATCACGGAATTTTCGGCGATTCTTGCAAAGCTGTATACAGCTTCTCTGCTGCAGAGAGAATCGTGCTACTTCTTTTTTCCCCTTATGTGCAACCTATTGGAAAGCCCGGATGAGTAATTAGTTGGGTTAGTAAAATAACGAAATTATAGTTTTTAGGAAAAAATTATTATGTAAAGAGATATAGTAAAATAAAAGCTGCTTACAGAAACGTGCTGCAAATAGCACAAAGATGTTTCAAGGGGACCCCAACAAGTGACGAACCTGGCTGGGACCTCTTATTGTTCAATGTCTACTCATCAGTGTTGTTGTCGATTAACTGAAAGGTGAGTTCTTTGTTTATTTTAACATCCTGATCGTATGTGTGTTGTGAGTATTTGCAGCGTGTTTCTGTATTTAGTTGCTTTCTGAGTATTTGCAGCACACGTGTTGTCAAACTGATGAAGATATGTTCTAAATTTGCTGGTGTTTATTTTTCTATTTGCATGTGTTTTCTTCAGTTGCACCGCATTGAGCTCTCTCGACCGTACAATAGTTTCTTTGGAGCTTGCAAAAAGCTTCTTGTGTGCACTCAAATGTTTCTCGTGCGCATGCAAATGTCTGTATAGTTTTTAATTTTGCAAAAGTTCCCTTAGATGCTCCATGCAGACACACACACACACACACTCCATCATTGGGAAAATTTCAATAGAGCACATAATTAGCCAGAGCTCTGCAAAGTCCATTGATTTTGTCTTTTGTTGTGATAAATTATCTCTCACACTTCTTTCCATGTGACATACGACACATTGAAAGTCAATATGACCCCGGGGGTAAACGTTCCCCCTCAGCTGCCATAATACTGTCATGTTTGTGTAAGCTGTGAACATGTGGAGTTGACACGCTCCGCTCCTATCACCACCATTACTGTGCTTTTGGTGATGTTTTGTTTACTGCTATTATGGTATGTCTTCATGTCCTGACATGATGGGTCTTGCTGCTCACATTTAGTTGAGATCAGGTGTATTTTTATTGAAAAAAAGTGGCATGCGTATTGATTGATATGTGGGTGTGCATGAGGAAGGCAGATCTTGTATTTGGTTTTGTTTGAGGTTACTACTGAATAATTAAAAAGATGAGTTATTGGAAATTTAGCAGAAACTTTTTTTACCTTTGTTTATGTTAAGGGCCAGATTTACTAACAGCTTGCGCCAGCGCCAACCCTCTTTTGGTGTTAAAAAACGACTGTCAGGATTCACTAAAGACACGCAGTGAAAAAAATGCGCTGAAAAGGCGTGGGGCACAGTTATTTTCGGGGCTGACCTTATTGCACATGCATTTGTAAGAGTTTCCCTTTCAGGCGCAAAATGTATGGGAGGAGAGTATTTAAATGAATCACGGAAGATGATTTACTATGGTTTACACTCGTCAATGTACTGGTGTTTGCACCATTAAATAATGCCCAAAAAAAGCACATCTTAAACCAGACACTACCTGGTAGATTGCGGTGGCTAATTCGTATGAATTCATACGACCTTGCTCGTTCGAATTCGTATGATTTTTTGCTAAATCGTATCTTACAAGTTGCCCAATTCGTATGAATTTGTACAAATGACCTACCCCGTTCTTTAATTTGCGCGCTGTCAGTAGATCACGCACATACAGTAACTTTCCACTCCCATCGGCGCTGTTTTGGAATTGCACGCTCACGCTAATTTGCCCAGTTTAGTAAATCTGCCCCTATGTGTTAAGGGAATCTCATTCACACTGTAAGCAAAATTATAGGCTACCGTATGCTTAGCACGCATGTGTGCCCTAAACCATACAGAATTTGGCAGACTCCGTCCTTTATCATCTTACACATATGCTTGATGTGAAAAGAAGGGATCTTTATGAGATGAAAAGCCTCCTCCTGTGATCTGAAATACATTTTACTCAGATTTGGTGGTCCAAAAGTATTTGCACAGTCTACATACTCTTCCCTTAAAGGAACAGTTCATATTCATAGTGTCATTTACACACCCACATCATTGTTTCAGACCCACAGGCACACAAAAACAGAATAGACATGAAACAAATAAAAAAAAAAAGGTAAATGTTCTGCCTCCTGTATGTCACACCGGTCAAACAGCTGCCTTGCGTGGTGTGGGTGTTTGGATGAACATTCACTATCAGATCACGCAGCCCAACCTTTAGATCATTAATCAAAGGGCTGTTGATTCTGATAGTGTTTTATTAATGTCTTATCTGAGTAATATAGATCCATGGGAGGTGGAGGGGGTGCTGGTGCCCTCTGCAGAGATGGGCTTTGATCAGCTGCCTGATATGAGGCAACTCAAATGTGACCTGGGTCATTGTGTGGCATGACAGGCACAGGGGAGAGACCACCTGCTGCTGGCCTCACCATCACACTGGATCTGTACAACACAGGTGATATTAAAGAAATAATTATGACATTGACATGCAAAGAAACACCCTGACTGCCCAATGAGAGAAGAGTGCTGTTGAATGCTAAAATACATTTTCTGCTGAATTATGGATTTGACATGATACAGAAATGTTGGGATACTGTACACTTGCTAGCTGTAAACATTGCTCTGCAGTGAATATTTGAGTATTTGGAGTGTTCACTCAAAAATACAAAAATATTTCATCATCTACTCAGTGTCTCAGTCACCAACTGTAACCTGTCTGCACTACACTTCCCAGCATCCCTTCTGGTCCCCACCTGCACTCAGTCAGCCATCACCACACCTGCTGCTGATCATCACCAGATACTGATTCCCTGCACCTGCACTCCCTCATCAACACAGCCTATATCAACCTGCTTCACCTTCACATCAGGGTCTGGTCTCGTCAATGTTACTACGAATGTAACTGCTAAGTAAACAGTCAAACTTCTTACCTGAACACTCACCTGGGGTTGTCAAGTCTCCTGTCCACCGTCCGTCCCCCTCCTGTCCACCGTCCGTCCCCCTCCTGTCCACCGTCCGTCCGTCTCCTGTCCACCGTCCGTCCGTCTCCTGTCCACCGTCCGTCCCTCTCCTGTCCACCGTCCGTCCCTCTCCTGTCCACCGTCCGTCCCTCTCCTGTCCACCGTCCGTCCGTCCGTCTCCTGTCCACCGTCCGTCCGTCCGTCTCCTGTCCGTCCGTCCGTCTCCTGTCCACCGTCCGTCTCCTGTCCACCATCCGTCCGTCCGTCTCCTGTCCACCGTCCGTCCCTCTCCTGTCCACCGTCCGTCCGTCCGTCTCCTGTCCACCGTCCGTCCGTCCGTCTCCTGTCCACCGTCCGTCTCCTGTCCACCATCCGTCCGTCCGTCTCCTGTCCATCGTCCGTCTGTCCATCTCCTGTCCACCGTCCGTCCGTTCCTGTCCTTTCATCCTGATCCAGATCTCCAGTCATCGTGTTCATCCTTCAGAATTTCCACTTCAGTCATCGCCTGCTAAGTCTTCATCACCTATTATCAAGTCACCATCCTTTTACCTTCGTCTGGTTCCTGCTGTTGTATCATCACTCTGCTTTTACTGAAATAAACCATTACAAATATCTGTCTGTTCCCTTCTGTGAGTGACTCTCAGGCTCATGTTGTCCAAAATGTATTTTTCTTTCTACATCTGTGGTACACAAAAGGAGATATTTAGCAGAATGTCTAAGCTGCTTTTTCATACTACAATGGTTGTCAAATCACCCCCCAAAAAAGGACAACAAAGGACAACAAATTACCCTAAGAATAGACCATTTATACTATGACATTTTTTTGCTCTTGGTCACCAGCTAGTAAGTACAAAGTAGCTTGGACATTCAGCTATTTTTTTTTATTTTTATTTTTTTTATTGGAAGAAAAAAGGGTGAGTTCAAAGATATGAGGATGAGAATATTTTCTCTTCCAGTTATTATGTGTTCCTGTCCCTGGTTGGGGGTGTCTTTGAAAATGTGTTTGATGAACTGTGATGGTTTTTGATTTCTATAGAAGCATCAAGTCATTTTATCGCTGGTCTTCTCAAGCTATTCAGTTATTGAATACTGGGCCAGTAAGGCACATACTTGATAGTGGTGTTATATAGATATTATTTATTAGGCCTATTAGTTGCATTACGACTGTCAATGCTCATTGATTGCACAAACAGTATTTACAGTTCTTATAAGTGTGCACTGATAACTGTAAATTACAGTAGTATGATGAAATGTATGAATATGATATGTAAGCACTGTATAGTACCATAATTCATTACAGCACTACATTTACATTTATAACTGGAACGAAAAAATATCAAGCGTAGCGTTAGTTCTGGCAGGTCACGTTAGTCAAGCTCGCATCAGCTGACTATCAGCTGATCCACATCTACCTATAGGAATACGACGCCTATCACCGTATACATATATAAGCTGCTTCAGTATTATCCGCAACTATCGCGTTTCTCAGGAGCGAATTACCCTCCTCCATCCCCAGCTCCTCCTCTCATCAGTCAGGATTAGGCATTCTGATTCCCTTCGAATCAGAATAAATTCTCGAATTATGTCGTACTTTAAAATCTTGAATTAAGGATATCTGCAATACATTCATGTTGGTTCTGTTCTGTTTACCCCAAGGGGGGTTATTGCTGCTCTCCCTGCTCTTATCCATGCTAGGCTGCATGGATGCGCAGGGAGTTCTCGCCCAGAACGGAACCATACCGCCAATCCAAATTGTATGCTAATTGTCAATCATATATGACGATAGTGGTCCTGACAGAAATATACGTTTTTTATTATTTATTTTTTTAATGCAGGCATCAAATGCCATCGCTTACTATTTGAAACACTGTAACGATAATTTTACACCCAATTTCTGACGTTTTTATAGTGCATTGGAAATGTTAATGATATATTGACAAATGTCTCAAGTTCCAATTTAAGAAATTTCAGACATCCAGTCATCTTTCTTACCACACATACCCACACAGCAAATGTCAGTTTATCTGGGAGTATAGCATCAGCTCAGTCCTTCTGCTTGTGCCAGTAATATGCTATCTATCTATTTTTTTCAATCCTTTCTATCTATCTATCTATCTATCTATCTGTCTATCTATCTGTCTGTCTATCTGTCTGTCTATATATCTATCTTCTTTCATAGATCGATAGATAGAAAGGATTAGAAAAAGATAGATAGATAGATAGATAGATAGATAGATAGATAGATAGATAGATAGATAGATAGATAGATAGATAGATAGATAGATAGATAGATAGATAGATAGATAGATAGATAGATAGATAGATAGATAGATAGATAGATAGATAGATAGATAGATAGGGAAACAGGTTAGCAGTGCATTGTTCATGCATCTCATGATTTATAATAACACTCTATTCCCATATCTCACATGCAAACACACACATACTCACACAGCAAATGTCAGTTTATCTGGGAGTATAGCACCAGCTCAGTCCTTCTGCTTGTGCCAGTAATATATGACATTATACACAGTCCCAGCCATCTGCTGGCGGTACCTATTTCCCCCTAAACTTTCTCTCTCTCTTTCACCTGAGCCAACATCTCATCATCTCAGCCAAACAACCTATTTAAAGTGACATGTAATTCAGAGCAAGGATGGCTTGGAAAAATGAAAGTGTTCTCTCCCGCACGAGGGACATCATAGCTGTGGAGATGTACTCTCTGGCTCATTTGGGAAGATTGATGACTTTTGTTTACTTTTGAGACTTTTCAGGTGAAAGTCCTCATGCCCGCAGAGAGTGAATTTGCTGAAGTGCATTTTTGGTAATAGATAATGTCTGTGGGTAATGCGATGGTAAACATAACCCCTTTAACACTCTCTTATACAGTTAGAAAGTGATCAATGTACTTCAATGGAGAACATGAAAGGCAAACTGTCAACCTGAATGCCTCACGCATTCATATTGTCTGAATCATAGTGATGCTATTGTAACAATCATATCTGGATTTCTAATAGAGGCAAATCCACAAGCATGCCCAAGGAAATGTAGGCCGCTTTTAGCACAAATATGCCGAAACATTTCAAAACAGTCGCCACTTTGAGCAATAACACAGTGAATCATTTGAGGTTCATCTCAACAAACATAAATCTAAAGATAAAACTAATGCAGCTGTCTGAGATGCCACAAATAGAGCTGAAATAAGCCATGCATTTATATATACAACTGGATCCATCCAGCAAAATCTAGTTTTAAATTCAAACAGGAATGTCTACATAACCAAACTTTTTTTTTTTTTTTTTTTTTTTTTTTTTTTTTAAATGAATAAAGTCATGCTTATAATACATCAAATGACTAATTCACAATTCAAGTTGGTAACATTGCAGACATGAAGTAGAAATAGTCATATACAGTAAGGTCAACATTTAACTCTTCTTGTTCTGAAGCTGCAGTTCCACATATCTGGACAAAACAAACCAAGAACTGAATCAATGTGGAATGCATTGATATGTTTCAATGCTTGAAGGTTTCCCTTGACAATACATTTCAATTATAGTTACAATTTCAAATTATAGTACTTTCTTTCAATTGCATTGTCAATTCACTTCTAAATGCTGCATAAAACTGACATTGAAAACTATTACTAAAAGGAATTCAAGACTAATGTGAAAAGACTTGACTTGGACTTGGCCTTTGAAGATCTGAGACATATACTGTACATGTCTGCTTTCTACAGTGCAATAGGCTGTATTTCGTATTAGTTGTACATTCATAGACATTCACTGCCCTACCATAACCTCAAAGTGCAAAATGTGAAACTGTGACCCTGATTACAGTTTTTCTCGATTGTTTACACACATTTTCTGGTACTTGAGACACAATGACCACAACATATAACTCATTCACCAACCCCCTGAACCAATTCTGCTAAACTACAAGCACAATTCCTGCTTTACACTCAAATTGTACTTCTAAAACACACTTTTTTCAAAACACTACACACAATTCTCTGCTTTTGGCACACTTTTCATGCAGAAAATCTCTTGTTTTCACAAGGAACACACTGCCATTCAAATATGCACACTGACTCATCACATGGGCAAACACCCGTCACACAGTTTTACAATTAGCAATCAGAGCTTTAGCATAAAAGGGCAACAGGTGAGCTCTTCAATGGTGCAATGGATGCCAACATTGGATTTTTTTTTTTTTTTACTGTAACTGTATACAGTAAATTCTTCTGTTGTTTTGTATGTAGACCACTGTATGTACAACTTTGTGTTGGTTTGGGATGTACACTGTATACATTGTTTTTGTGGGAAAAATAAAATATATTTGTTACCATGTATTTGTGTGTTGAGTATAAAAACAATATTCTCAAATATTTTACAACACACTTATGTATGTACTGTCTGTAGTAAGTGTAACACTGAACAAAAAAAGGCTTAAGTCATTATGATGAATGGAGAAGAAGTGTTTTCCATTCATCATAGTGTTTTACATTGAGCACATCAGTGTTCAACTGGTTCTTATAAATGTCTATTCATATAATGGTTTGTGTGTGTCATTTGAAAACAAAATACCATTTTGATAAGAAATAACATTGTTTTGAATGTAAAGTTTCATTTTGCAGGAGAATTGAGGGTGTTTGCCCATTGTGTGTGTTTTTTTGGATTTGTGTGTAGAGTTCTGAGAATATGAGGCATGCTTTCAGAAAATGTGTGTAAACACTCGAGAAAAACTGTAAAGCAGTATCACTAAAGTCATTCTTCCTTTAGATGGTAGACTAATTGCACCTATTTTAATTGTACATTCCACCTCTCACTCACCGTACTGTGGCTAGTTATTTTGTGTGTGTGTGTGTGTGTGTGTGTGTGTGTGTGTGTGTGTGTGTGTGTGTGTGTGTGTGTGTGTGTGTGTGTGTGTGTGTGTGTGTGTGTGTGTGTGTGTGTGTGTGTGTGTGTGCGTAAATGTGTTTGTAATGTAACCTGAGGTTGTGGACAGAATTAGACTCTGGCGGCTTTTTTAACTCTAGATTTGGGGACATTGGCTCGGCTGCAGCTGGACCAAGAACAAAGGCCCTGAGCTTACGCATCCATCATACAAGCAAGGGAATTGTGTGCTTTTCCTCATGACACTGTATGTCCACACTGTATTTATGTGTTGCCCTATTTAACACATTATTAGAGAAAGCGCACCATGTCCAATTTATGAACCTATGGATTTTTAATGTAACTTTGATTTTTATTTATATATATTTAATTTTTGCTGTTGTATCAACCCAGTTTGTCATATTTCTTTGCGCCTCTGTGATATGTGAGCTTGATTCCAGTAGCATCTTTTAATAATGTTTCTTTTCAAAATTAACCAGAAACAAAAACAACAAATACTTATTGGAAACATGTGCTTTTACCAACATTTCTTTGTCAAAACTCCAAAAACATGCATACAACCATATACAGTATATACTATATGCAATTCACTGCAGCTTCCAGCTTAAAGGGATAGTTCACTTTGAAATTAAATTTTGGCTGTGTACAAGAGGTAAAAATGATATAAATATTGTTCGTTTTCTCACACAAACCGCTCGTTTCGTGTCTTGGGCCATCAATGTGTACTTACGATGGGGAATTGTTTAATTTGGATGATGGGGAATTGTTTTAATTTGGACTCTGTGCATGCTCTTTGAGACAGTGACCATCGACCTGCATTATATGACTGACAGACAAGAACGGTTTGACCTAAAAATATCAAAATTGAAACTACTGCGGAAAAAAAGACACCTACATCTTGGATGCCCTTGAGGTAAGCTAAAACATACCAAAATTTAATTTCAAAGTGAACTATCCCTTTAAATAAACACGTGAGGCAGTAAAACATCAACTTATTCCTTTTCACAAAAAATATGATTACAGGGGCAGATTAATAACTTACTTGTGCATGGTTCCTTTCTCAATACTCGGTTAAAACCTCAAAACACTTTTACCAAAGTGCATGATTTAGTAAAATAGTACATTTTGACATTTGCATCACATATTCAGCTTCATATGTATGGCTTTTCTGACATTGTAAACTTGTTCGGTAGTTCAACTGGTATAGCATTGCACTGAGTGCATGGGTATGGGTCTAGTTAAACTTGAGTCATGTTAAAAGTTAAAGTTAAAATGGCACGGTTGCTTCAGCAAATGTGTTTTCTATCTAATGTCTGCTTTTGTTAACTCTCTTGGTGGATAGGGTTTAGTGTAGGCGGTACGTTATTTTCAAATGCAATAGAGCATTAACCTTTAAGTGCCACTCTTTGGACATTTCATTTCTGAACTACCACGATACATTTAACAACCAATGTTGCCAGATTCACATTCATCTGTTTCAGATAAAACTGAATGCGCCTTTTGTTACACACTGGAAAGTGTGGGGAAACATGCAAGAAGCAACGTAATATAATGCAGAAAAGTCACCACAGGGAAAATTTTTCAATTAGCCTTGGTTGAACAAAAATGTTACTTCAAAAACCAAAAAAACTATATCGCCTAAATTTCGAAACCTAGAAATATTTGAAATTAGTTTTTTTTTAAAGTTTTTTTTTTTTTATGTATATTGATTTTCATTTTATTCACAATTAGTATATTGAAATGAGTAACTTGTGACTGTTAAAGTATCATTAATAAATAATTGGAATGATTATTGTAGATAAAAAAAGTGCTTGTCTAAAATGCTGTCAAGGTGTAAATTTGGTCAATCCAATCGAGTCGAACCTTCTACAGATCCTTTGCTTTCAAAGCATAAAAAATGCATGGATATTACTAATATTGCTATGTATCTATTAGTTTAAGATTTTCACTTAGATCTCCTTGCTCTCAAAAACTGCCACATATCTTACATGCATATGACGAATTACTCTGTTTTTAAAAAAAAATCTGTGCTCATGTCTTATCTTGCCAAAGGCACCAAACGAGTCTGGTTGCCTCCAGTGGGCCCTTCAAATAGGAAGTAGGTGCATGACGCACGTGTGTGTGTGTGTGTGTGTGTGTGTGTGTGTGTGTGTGTGTGTGTGTGTGTGTGTGTGTGTGTGTGTGTGTGTGTGTGTGTGTGTGTGTGTGTGTGTGTGTGTGTGTGTGTGTATATAAATCCAGCTCATGCCTGCACGCCCTTCTGATTCAGTAGCACGTCATACATGTTCTCTGCCTTAGTGCCAAACATCAAACCAATAAAAGCACAGCTGTTGCTGAACAAATGAGAGTGACAACCACACTAGAAAAAAAAAGTCATAATCAGACAAAAACAGTTTGGCTTTTCCAAGGTTTCTACTTAAGGCTGTGTGGGCTTCTGCTGAGATTAAGCAAACTGACAGGGTCAGGATTGGGTGGTATGTGATGGGCCTTTTTGCAGGGGAGTTCATGCTTGTCACAAACTATTTGGAGCACTTGAACAGTGCTGATGTGGACTGAACTAAAGGCACAGTAGAAGATATCATTATCTGTGTAGGGAGCCGCTCTGAGTGCCTCAGATGGTCTATTCGGTTTATGCCATGATGTGGATTCAACCAGGGAAGAGGCTGTGAGTCACAGACGGGCTGTGTAAACTGCGGCAGACAGAATATAGACAGTGAACACCTGTGAAGGTGTGATATGTGTAAAGGTATACAGACAAAAAGAGACAGAATTTATGCTCTGCTACATTCTGTCAGATGCTTTGACTACAGCTTGCATAGTTTTGACAGTATATTAACAAACATCTGAATGTGTTTATCCTTCTAGCTTATGATCAAGAGGCTGCGTTTAGATGAACAAACCTGCTTCAATTTAAAACAATTGCTATACACAAAGTTGTTTGTTTCTTTTTTCGCTTCTCTTTGTTTTCAGTTAAACATTTCACATGTTTTGTCTACTTTCTCTCTGAATAGAAACATTTGTACTTGTCTTAGGGATCATTTAGATTCAGGGTCTGCACTGATCAAAGTGGATCAAAGATCAAGTTGCAAAACGTCTCGTTCACTGTTTCACTCAAGTTTTGGCGTAGTGCTTCAGATCGAACCTTCTCTGCAGAACACAAACAAAAACACCTTTTATTAAATATCAAAACATTTTATCCTCAAGTATTATTCAGGCTGCCTGAATACAACATTTTGATTATATACAGTCTATTACTACCCAGCACTGATCTGCACAGAGCCTTTTATTAACAACAGAAACAATTTGACTCAAAAATCTAAGATCAAACAACAATGTTTTTCCTCCTCTGGCTGTCAGATGAACTGTGCATTCATTTTACTTCCAGAGATAAAGAAGGTCAGAGACTGTAAATTGGAATTCATCAGAGTCCTTCCCCATACACAGAGACCAATTCACAATTCAAGTTATTTGGTAACATTGCAAACATACAATGAAGTAGAAACAGTCACATAAGGTCAACATCTAACTCATCTTGGTTCTCTGAGCACTGACAGAATAAGGTCTGGACAATCCTGGATGAGACTGTTCTGAAGCTGCAGTTCCACATATCTGGACAAAACAAACCAAGAACTGAATCAATGTGGTATGCATTGATATGTTTCAATGCATCAGTCAATCATAAATTCATCAATCATTGTACACATGCTTTTAAAGCTTGAAGGTTTGCCTTGACAATACATTTCAATTATTGTTACAATTTCAAATTATAGTACTTTCTTTCAATTGCATTGCCAATTCACTTCTAAATGGTGCATAACACTGACATTGAAAACTTTTACTTAAAGGGATTCAAGACTAATGTGAAAAGACTTGGCCTTTGAAGATCTGATACATATACTGTACATGTCTGCTTTCTACAGTGCAATAGGCTGCATTTCGTATTAGTTGTAAATTCATAGACATTCACTGCCCTACCGTAACCTCAAAGTGCAAAATGTGAAACTGTGACCCTGATTAAAGCAGTATCACTAAAGTTCTTCCTGTAGATGGTAGACTAATTGCACCTATTTTAATTGTACATTCCAGCTCCCACTCACCATACTGTGGCTAGTTATTTTGTGTGTGTGCGCGTATGTGTTTGACTCGAAAATCTAAGATCAAACAACAATGTTTTGTGGCTCTCCATTTTCCTCCTCTGGCTGTCAGATGAACTGTGCATTCATTTTACTCCCAGAGATAAAGAAGGTCAGAGACTGTAAATTGGAATTCATCAGAGTCCTTCCACATACAGAGAGATAGGATCACAGAGGTCCTCCATGTAGGTGCACATGCAGCAGCAACTGTGTACCTGACATGACCTTGTCTGTATTGGCCCGGACCACGTGCGGTCCTGCAGAGGAGGATAGTTCAAGAGCAGACCACAATTCTCCATCGGCCAGCATCTGAGGAGAGAGGGTGGGTGTTGCAGTAGTTACATGATTATGACTCTTACAAGGAGCCTTAAGGTTTAAACCACTGGAAAACGAAACATGAGCAGCACTTCTAAATTAGGAAGGAAGGTGTGAGGTTATTTCAATTGAGAAAGAGTTGCAAAAGGAGAGTTTTCTCGGTTTGATATTGACTAATTCGTTCCTTTGCTGCAGTATAGCAATGAACATTAAACCCAGATCTCTTTCTGAATAAGCTTAGCACAGCTTGAGGACATCTGCTCTCTCCTCTAGTTACACTGCTGCCTGATGTTCACATTAGATCATTTACAGTAGCAGAATCTGGTTTAAACCACCATGATATACTCTTGCTAAATCAAATTTCTCTTATTTAAGAGAATCTGATTGCATTTCGCTGATATGAAATTACAAAAGGATTATATTGGTCTGGCGCAGGACAGGCCAAGAGGGCTTCTTTTTTTCTGTCTATTTATTTAGGCTATTCAAGAAAAGTTTAGGTAGCTTGGCATAGGCCAAATATTTCTCTTATATAAAATGTATTTATGTGATGGCAAAGCTGATTTTTTAGCATCATTACTCCAGTCTTTAGTGTCACATGATCCTTCAGAAATCATTCTAATATGCTAAACATGTATTATTATCAATGTTGAAAACAGTTGTGTACAATTATTTTTCAGGATTCTTTGATGAACCGAATCCTGAAAAAAAACAAAAACAAAAAAAAAACACACACACACACAACTGTTTTTAACATTAATAATTGTTGTAAATTAGAATGATTTCTGAAGGATCACGTGACACTGAAGACTGGAGTAATGATGCTGTAAATTCAGCTTTACCATCACAGGAATAAAATTACATTTTACAATAGAAATGTTAACAACAGAAGGAGACAACACAGGTAATTCAAACAAGCGGGTATATGTATTTGATTAATGGTGAGTATAAGATAGTCATATAGTCTTTTTTAAAATTGTTTTGTTTTACATGTACTGTAAATCTGTTTTGTTTGTTGTGTCCGTTTCTGTGATTCTGTGTAACTTGTGTAATTGTTAGCCCCAGGGCTCCCTTGTAAAAGAGATTTGAATATCTCAATGGGACATCACCTGGTAAAATAAAGGGTAAATAAAAAAAAAAATATATATATATATAGATTGCAGACACTTAGCTGGACATTGATTGTGCTTTCTTGTTTTTGCAGTGTGAGGTGAGAGCATGAAACGCTGGGTGAAGGAAACAGATGACTGAAGACGGCGGGCAAAAGACGGGTCAATGGAGATCAGGTAGGTAGCCAGGTGAGCTGAAGCGTACAGCAACAACAAGACCATGACAGTGTGGAGAGTGATGGTTTAAGAAGGGTGAGATAATGAGCTGCAGGTGCAGGTGCAGTGCGTTAGAATTTGGGTGATTGGGATCGGATGATGCTGGGTGATGTTGAGCATAACGGTCTTCTTTTAAAAACATTTAAAAAATCTTACAGATCCCAAAGTTTTGAATGGTATAATGTGTGTGTGTGTGTGTGTGTGTGTGTGTGTGTGTGTGTGTGTGTGTGTGTGTGTGTGTGTGTGTGTGTGTGTGTGTGTGTGTGTGTGTGTGTGTGTTTGTGTGTGTGTAAATAAGTTCAACTTTTAAAAGACAGGTTTTTTTTCGAGATCTTGCGCTTTTTCCCTTTTCCACTGCCCACTTCTCACTTTCTTCAAAGCAAAACCACTTTCTGTGTGAACCAGCCTTAAGAGGCGAAAATGGCCAAATAAGTATTTCCATCATGTCTAAACCTTATGCAAATACAGCCGTACCTTATAGTTTTTTTTTCAATTGCTAACACATTAAAATGACATGCACAGCACAATTATTTAAACTGCCACTCAGAGAGCAAAACCTCTTCTCAAGTCTCTAAAAGTCTAAAAACATTTTCTGCTCTACACACATTTTGCAATTCAAAATGGCACTTTTTAAATGCACTGAACACGGTTCTCTGCATAAGACACAACAATCTGACATAAAGTCCCATGTTTGCCATTTCAAAACACTGCCATTCAAAATTACACTACATGAGCTGATTGGCCAATACATGTGCCACCTGGCCAAACACCTCAATGGTTAATTGTTAACACTTCA
Source organism: Leuciscus idus (assembly GCA_021554675.1). Taxonomy (NCBI): domain Eukaryota; kingdom Metazoa; phylum Chordata; class Actinopteri; order Cypriniformes; family Leuciscidae; genus Leuciscus; species Leuciscus idus. Next base: position 15,879,100 of record CM038639.1, on the reverse strand, counting down.
ATCTTTTTCAGTTTATTGTTTTTTTGTGAGCATATTTTTGTTCAGTCCAATGTAAATATATCTGCTGTGCATATGTTGCACTGACTTGTTTGGTGAAAAAAAAAAAAAAAATTCAACAGCATGTGTGTGTATCTGCAAATATTTCTGTGCATGTGAACAATCTGAAGCATTTTCTACAATTTGAACTATTTTAGTATTATGGCAAAGCATACTAAAGATGAGAGTGCTTTTCATCATGCCCAACAGTGTGTAGTTTGGTTAGACAAAAATCTGGTAATATGAATGAAGTGTGTGCCATTTCGTGCAAAAGTTTGATTTTGATAATGCTATATGTAGTTTTGGTTGCACTGCTTCATTTTGCAGGATATACAGTATTAGGTATTTTGCAGTTTGGGTGTGTGGTTTTGTGAATTGTGTTAAGTCTTTGGATATAACCAGCCTAGTTTGTAAAATTGTGTATTAGCAATTGGAAAAAAACTGTAATTCCAGGTAAGATAACCATCTCATGTGAAACTAAAAGATCTATCACACATAGCCTATTAGACAAGACCACACTGAGCAAAAAAAAAAAAAAAAAAAAAAAAACAAAACCATGTCTAGCCCAATATAGACATACATTTTCAGAGTAGAAGTAAATTAAATGTCTGGTCTGAATAGAACACATGAATATGACATGAGTATAAGTATATGATATTAAAAAAAGCATAAATGGATCAATAAAAGAATAATATTTGAAAGGATTAATCATAGAAATAACCATAAAAGAATAATCATACACATTTTTTTTCTTTTTCTTATACACCACATTTAACAAAAAATCATCTTAATATGAATATGAATGAGTAAGAATGAATTTTTTTTTTTTTTACTTTATACTTATAAAATAATTGTTTGAGATTGAACAAAGAACCAAACAAATGCAACTTATATCTATTATTACAGTTTTTCTCGATTGCTTAAACACTATAACCAGGCTTTTGAACTAAAATTTCAAAACCATAATGCCATTTATCAGAAAGCACACCCATTTCCCTAAACTATAAACACTATTCCCTGTTTTGACACATGAGTCAGATTTGTAGAACTGTCACTGCAAAACTCTACACACAAATCCCTTCATTTCTCATTGCCTACATGTTGTCATGTATAAAGCAGTAGCATTCAATATTGTTCACTCAAGTAAGCACAGCGTCAGCTCAGTTAGCACACAATTACCCAGGTGGAAACACTAAAAGTCAAAATTGAACACACATCAACCAGATCCTTATAGATAAAAGGGCCCGAATCAGTTTATTGTGTTTTGGAACAATGGATCCAGAAAGACATGAAGGAAGAGATCGAGGAGGGATAAGGAGGAGGAGGAGGACGAAGGGCAAGGGCAAGAAGACAAGCAGTCTCAGATGAAATTCAAGCCACTCTTGCCCATGTCTTTATCAATGGTATGACTATGAGGGAAGCTGGGCTACGAGTAAGGCCAAATTTGAGTCGCTTTACCGTCGCCTTGAGAACCTTCAGGGAGGTATGGTGGCAAACAAAATTCTATCACTGAATAAAAGACCACAAGCAACATAACTTACCAGTTTTGGAAATGTTGTTTTGAATTTATCGCACCAGTGTGTTAGACTATGTTGTAGTGTGTGTGATTTTGAGGTCTTGTGTGTCCTGTCTGAGGGCAAAGTTTGGTTTTTCAGCAAGAGTGAATGGTTTTGAGTCTAAAGCTTCATTTTGACCTGAAAATAGGATGTTCGGGAAATTGGGTGAGACGTTATGGATTTGTGTTTACAGTTTTGAGAATACGAGGCATAGTTTCAAGAAATGTGTTTAAGCAATCGAGAAAAACGGTAAGAGGTTTGCACAAGAGTTAACTGTAAACTGCAAATATTAAACTTAGATGAAAATAAATCTCTTTAACTGGAAGCATTCTGGAAGTATACTAACTAAAACTGAAACTAAATGTATAAAAACTAAATATAAATGTGTTCACAAAATAAAAACTAAACTAAAACTAACAAAACCATTAATGAAACTAACTAAAACTAAATGTACATTTATAGGACATTTATGTGTGTGTGTGTGTGTGTGTGTGTGTGTGTGTGTGTGTGTGTGTGTGTGTGTGTGTGTGTGTGTGTGTGTGTGTGTGTGTGTTTGTGTGTGTGTGTGTGTGTGTGTGTGTGTGTGTGTGTAATGTTTGATCACTCTATTGCATCATTGCTGGAAGTAATCTTTGAGACCGTACATTTTGAGTGGTACTGTAAATATATTTAAGATGTAAGGGAAATATATACATTTTTTACTTGGTTACACCACATTTTGAGTGATACTGTATATATATACAGTATATATAAGATGTAAGGGAAATATATAACTTTTATACTTGGTTACACCACATGACATTTTTCATTCATGACATGACATTCAAATCATTCAAGTTACTCTTTTTTATTTTAAAAGTGTAAATTTCTAAGAAATAATGTGTTTTTGTTTATCATGGACATCCTTACTGACCCATATATAAATAGCTGACAAAAGCATCTATAAATGACTTTGGGATGATGACAAGTCTACTGCTTAGACATGATTATATTTCTAAGAAACTTAATACACATAGGAATAAGGGTGTTTGTTTACACGGACTCTATTTTTATCTGCTTTCAAAAGCTTATGTATAACTCTAAGATTTGATATCTAAACCAAAGGCATTTTGAAAACATTCCTACTAATCTGCAGATTAAACTAACCCACTGACTGGGTTGCCGCTAACATCGCTAACATTTCTGGACTGCTAGCAGCTGTTCCTACATTAATATACAACAGATTATTCCCAGTTCACAGACTACATTTTGGGAAATTCTCACTGAGCGTGTCTGCTTGTAAACAAGCTTTGCCATTAAGCTGAAAGTCCATTCACGCCCAAAAAAAACACACCATAGAAATACAATAAAACTGAAAAAAACAAAACAAACAAACAAAAAAAACTGCAATACAGCCAGAAGGTGTTTTCTACAACATCAAAGAACATCTACTTTCCCTCTTGGCGGTGTGTAATCCTCTTGTGAGTCTGCTGGCGTGGTCTAAATTTGGCTCGGTGGCTCACTAGACCCAACTGAGACTTAATAGCACTAAATCGGTGGGATTCTTACCATGCTGAAATGAAGGACGTTGGCCTAACCAAGGACACAGCTAGCCTGACAGATTAGGCACCAGAGGGATTGGAAAGAGACATTAATTAACATGAAAAAACAGATGAAGGATGGTGCAGGTCCAAACCCAGAGCTGACCATGCCAGCTTTAGCTTCCCATCGCTAGTATATGTGAGAAAAAAAAAAAAAAGACAAAGTCCCAGCATGACAGCTAACCCATCAGTCAGACTCAATCCATGGCAATTCCGCGACTGAACTCGGAAGACAACTCGAGTATTAGAAGAAAAGGCTTGACAGCAACATGTACATGTCTTCATCAAAAACTTATAGTAGGGTCATTTTTCACCAGTCCGTTGTCTTGTCTTTCAATAGAGCTGCTCTGTGATTAATGAGTGGTCTGGAATGTGTTCAAGAAGTGACATACAGTGAGACTATTATGCCAAGTGATCTATACAGCCTTTGATGAGCCACAACACTGGGGAATTCCATCTTTTCTTATGAAATTTGAGGACATTAGGAGGGTATTTTAGCATTATTATCTAATCCTTTAGCCAGTGTTTGTTCCTGTGAACTTTTCTCCTCTGTGCCGGGAGTAATTGAACTGGCAATGAGAGATAACTTTAACAGTACACCACATATGCTGCCTGCTGCTGGAGAAGTTAATAAAGAAACAGCACATTAGTGATTTTTACTCATTACCACTAAAATGTCACCCTTGTTCCCTATTCAAACTTAAGTAGATTCCAAGGCTAAAATTTTAAATGTTGAAATGGATTGAATGGCGTTTCTGTTATAATTTGCTCATTAATTAATCATTTTCCTTTTCTTATCTGTGGAGTTGAATGTCTGCTAAAAATGACAAAAGCACATCAACAGAATCCTATAGTATCCTATATTCTCTCTCTCTCTCTCTCTCTCTCTCTCTCTCTCTCTCTCTCTCTCTCTCTCTCTCTCTCTCTCTCTCTCTCTCTCTGTGTGTGTGTGTGTGTGTGTTTTGGAAGGGGCTGGAGGGGAACATAAGCAACAACATCAAGACAGCTTCAATTTTACGGTTTTCTCAAACAAAGATATCATATGGCTTCTGTTCGTCTGGAATTTTATATTAATCAAAGCATTAACTATAAGAAGAAATGTTTCTTGAACACCAAAACTGCATATTAGAATGATTTCTGAATGATCATGTGACACTATTTTAATAATATTTCACAATATTACTGTTTTTATTGTATTTTTGATCAAACAAATGCAGCTTTGCTGAGCATAAGTGATTGATTTAGCAACAGGCATATAGGATATATTAGTAAATGCTAAAATATGTTGCGGCTAAACACACTTCTGCGTTTTGTCCCATTCAAACGCAAGATTTGCAAGGCTTTAAAGAAATCCTCTGAAGGTGAAAATGTCACGACATTGACATTTTGGTAGCACAGGATTAAAGTTGACACTTGCCTTATAAGACTGGCCTGATCTGAGAGACTTCTTTTTTTTTTATTATTCTTTTTGTCTTTTCTTTTTTTTTTTTTTTACTTAAAATAGCCATTTGTGTTATGACTGAACATCTATAAAAGGAATTATAATATAACTTTTAAAGACATTGGAAAGTTATCTTAAACATTGGTTTGAGTACTATTTTACATGCCATCAATAAACAGTCAATGTTTGTTGCCAAAATGCTGTGACTTTCATACAACTGTACTCTCACTTCTTTTATTTTTGTTTACCCCACCTTAAATGTCATAGAAAGAATCGGCAGAAATTCGGAAAGCTCTTGTGACTTATAACCCAAAGACGTCAGTAATGCCTGTTGAAAGTTATCAATTAACATACCATTAATCTTCATTGTCCTCCGGACAGTTTATATATGCCATCTTTCATCATAAGCGTTCATCCAAAAGCCAAAAGAATGTCTTAATACCTCCAGCGACTATAATTAGCAGTGAACTTAAAGTCAGCAGACAGAAAATACAAGTCCATTTCACAATTTAAAAAATTTCCAAAAAAGGGCATTTAAAGTATAATCGTATTGTTTTTTTAATGGAATATTGCAGTATTTATTATAAATGATTCAGCCGTGCTCATCATTATTTATTTTTTAATCAATGCCCTTGTAATTTTTAATCAAAATTCTCCTCCCCCTTCTCTTCTCTTCTCTTCTCTTCTCTTCTCTTCTCTTCTCTTCTCTTCTCTTCTCTTCTCTTCTCTTCTCTTCTCTTTTTCTGTTGACATGTTTACTGGTACAAGGGCAAGACAAGCTGTCACACATGAGATCACTGCAATAGCAAACCACAACCATCCAATAAATTCCTGATGAACAAAATCAAACCCGCCCTACTGTACATTTTTTCCTGTTCGAGAAAGCGTTTCACTCATATAGGCTACACGGCTACGTCGCAATATGGAAGAAAATACCATCACAACTTCCATTTCATGCTGACTTTAATCAGCAAAGCTTTGAATCCTTAGTAGGTATAACCAAACACTGCAGACAAAGGATGGCAAGGATTCATTGACTTGTGAAATCCGTATTAGTGCTTAATAATTGCAATTGACCACATCCATTGCACACCATTATTTCAGCCACCTGTTTTTAGAAAGGCATGCATTTTACATGACATCAGATTCCTGTCTCCCAGCAATATTCACATCAGTCTTGCAAAAAACCTAATTATGATGTTTTCACACAGAGTGTAGCTTATTATCCGATGATTCCGTGCATTAAACTGTGCCAGACATGATGATGATGATGATGATGATGATGATGATGATGATGGTGTGACATCTCTACAGAGGTAACACCAGTGAATGACAAGTATATGTTCCTATAACTCAAATGCTCAAAGCATAACACATCATAAACCTGAACAGCTCAAAAGTGTCAAAAACCCACCCAAAACCAGCCACATCCTGGTCATACAGAGAGATTTAACTAAGTCCTTCTTGAATGTTCACTGATAAGTATCCTTTTGTATTGTAGTTGCACAATTGCAAGAGCAGTGACTATATTGTCAAAAGTTGCATTTATCTTAGCCCTAAAACCTATTAGTTAAGCATAGTATGGTGATTCAGCTTGACTCCTTGTTTGATTAACTCATCCGTCTCCGGATCATTTACCATGTGGTTTGGAGCGCGTAACGGGGGCACGTGCGTTCGCTTATGCTTTGCTCCACAGGAGAGCACTGCCTTCGCCTGAGACAGAAGTCTGTCCGCAGAGCTCTGCCATCTGAAGTTTCTCACTGCCTTTGCTTGGGAATTTCGTTTCGGACATAAACGGGAGTATCATATAGAGGAACATTGCTTTAGTAAGCCGGACGTTTCAATTCTGCGTCCTTTTGCAATAGTAGAACATCAGCATTGGGAATATGCGTCTGTCCACCCGAAACCACCACGAGTAAACGGTTCCTACGGAAACCTGGGGTTTAGTTCCCCTCCTGAGTGGAATAGAGAACTTTTCCCTCTGTATATGAGGCTTTGGATTATTTAGACAGGGAAAAGAATCATGGTCCGACAAACGCTGGATACAATCTGGGATTTTTAAGGTCATAGAGCGTTTAGAGCAGCATCGGTATTTTAAGAGGACTAAGCAGAATACAGTAATTTGGAGGGAACATATGACAGCACGAGCGGCTTCCTTTAACGCACGCGGACTCCCTTTCAGAAACAGAAACATGTATATCTATATCTACGGCTTTCTGCTCTTTTTAGGTAAGTTTTTGTTTAAATTTACACCCATTTGCCTTTTTTCTGTAGTCGAAGTGAATCTTCTCATGGCATTTAATTCAATTTATTATTCAGTTTCATTGTTGCTATTTATCCACTTTCCTCTGGTAACAACGTCAATGATGTGGCGGGATTACTACATTTTAATACCATAATAGTTTATGAAGTTACGTGAAATTAAGGTGAGGTCAAGTTCAATAACGAGCAGAAAAGCAACGATACCCTATGCATAATAGGCTATCAGTTTTCATTTATGGAAATCGGAATTGAAGACATAAGAACTTATCAGTTCATTGCGTATTGAAATGTATGATGATGCAAGTTACATGAGCTGCATTTCATTCCTTATGAATGAATATAACTAATCACGTTGTTTTATAGTTTTACATGGCATCTAATTAGTATCCCACTCATATATATATATATATATATATATATATATATATATATATATATATATATATATATATATATATATATATATATAATCCGACTCATTACGAGTCAGTGTATAGAAAATAATTCACAGTAAATTAAATGTTTCAATAACGCTGAGAATTATCAAGGTCACTTTGTGGATTTATCACTGGCCATTTCACACTGACGAGACTTGATCCTTTCTGCGCACCATATGATGAAAAATAGGCTGAATATTTAAACAGTCCGCAGAACATATTAACCATTTACACATTTTGAAATATAGATATTGAACCTCCAGTTACGCTTTACATAGTTTTAATGTTGCAGTGTATATGTGGAACTGTAATTAATACTACAGTAAGTATTATTAATATCTATAATAAAATGTAATGTAAAGTACTACTTTCCTGATTTTCTTCTTTTCACACATTTGCGTTCTTAGAGCATCTCGCAGCATTTCTCAGTCTTTTTATGTATTTATTTATTTTAAATATGCAAAGCATTCATCGGTGATTCGTTTTCCAAGGGTGTGTCTGAATCTTTCATTCTGGTTCTTCTCACTGAGTGACATGCTCTGAACAGTTTAAAAAAAAAAAAAAAAAAAAAAAAAAAAAATAGATTGGTAAGTATTCTGATGTATTTACACCTGTAGGTGTCACTGGTGGGTTGCACCTCCTTTACAATGACCCTATGACCAAAAACAGAAATGTGCATACATGTACAATTTATTTTTATTTTTTTAAATCTATGTCACACATAGGAAAAAGAGGAATTGAGCAAAGGCATTTTTAGTAGTAAAATAACGAAGTGTAAAGCCACTAATTAAATCTATTTTTTTTTTAAAACAAATGCTAAAAAAAAAACACTGTCACTCACTGGTGACTCACGTCATGCTAATTAGAAGTCTTTTGTGTGATGCATATGACTCTTTGAGGGACATTTGACTCTTCGAGGGATGTATTTCGTACTTTGACACCATTCTGAGCTGTTAAGCGACCCTTGTGAGTCATTAAAAGGATCTCACAATCATCTGGTCATTGCCCCTGGCTTGATCTCTAAATTGCTCTGTTTTGCTGTATAGTCATTGCAAAATTGCTTTATTTTTATTCTGAAAAAATTGTGGATGCAGTCAGTGATGTCTTTATAGATCCATTAGTCATAAATAGATACAGATTTGGTAAACTTCTGTCCTGTTATCTAATTAAAGAGTTGTGTTTGTGGGACATTTCTCAGTCCATATGTAAAAATATATACCTGAACCTCCATTCCTCTCCACCCTCCTACATAGATGAGCTAGTGTTCTCCATGTCGGGCTCTTCCGCTCTCTCTGAGTCTGGGCACCAAGATTCAATGGACTGTTTAAGAGCCACCGAGAAGTGTAACCAGGACCAAAAATGCAGCCATCGGTTCAGGATCATGAGGCAGTGTCTGGCAGGCAAGGACAGGAACACCATGTTGGCCAATAGGGATTGCCAGGTAGCCCTGGAAGTGTTGCAGGAGATGGATCTGTTCGACTGCCGCTGCAAGAGGGGAATGAAGAAGGAAATGCAGTGTCTGCAGAGTTACTGGAGCATCAACATAGGCCTGACTGAAGGTAAGAGCTCTCTGGGATTATGGATCAATGGATAAGATAGTCGGATAGATACACATGATTGATCCCAGAAAGGCAGTAGGGTAGATGGAGGCTAGTAGTCACACATTTAACTCCAGTTAATATTTCTGAGTAGATTTATTTAATGATAATTTTCTGTAGACGCCAAAGTCTTGCCCTCAGCCAAGCTATACTGAACATTGAACTGAATTAAACATTTCCACTGTTATTATATAAAGAGTGTTCTGATAGAAAAAATAAATAGAAATTTACATTGCATGTGATTTTATATATATATATATATATATATATATATATATATAAATATATCATTATATATATATATTATAGGTGTGTGATATATATCGATATATATCATCTACGATAATATCTTAATTGTTGTTTTAACGACATGCGATCTGACATTGTCGAGTATATCCCTCACTTTACAAAACACACCTAGAGAGCGGACATACATATGTAGTCTAGTAGGTTAAATTAGTGCGTTTGCACATTTAGAGTGCACACTTTCACTGCATGATTTAGTCTATTACAATCCGTTTTTAATGCCCCCAAAACTCAATATAATGGGCAAAAATTGATTTTGTATTTATATAATTTACTATAGTTAATATCACATGAAGAGTGCAGTTTTTTTCCTCTAAATATTAGCACTATTACATATGTGATGTTGATCTTACACAACAGTTCAATAAACAAGAAGTTAATATTAAGTGACTTACATTTTAGACAATATTTTCTGTTTTTGCTCCATTTCGCCAATGTAAATAGTTAGAAACAAGGGTTTCGTTACTGAATGAATCAACTTTTTGAACGAATCGGTTGAATTAATGATTCAATGACTCACTCATTAAGACAAGATGCTTAGTTCCTGAATGAATCAGACGTTTGAATAAATCGGTTGAATCTCATTGGCTCATTCATTAACAGTGACTTGCTTCCATATATATATATATATATATATATATGTGTGTGTGTGTGTGTGTGTGTGTGTGTGTGTATTTTGAACATCCATTTAAAAGTTTGATGTAATTATTTGACTTTAGAAGATTTTAGAAGATTTAGTTAGCTGCCCGAATCCAGTGCTAAAGAAAACACAATTGTGAAATTATTATAACATCCCTACATAACACCTTCACTGTTCATTTATAAAGTGCAAGTAGAGTCCAGTGGCAGTAGATGGGATGTGCATTAGCTGGTAGTGCTGTCAGGCCCATGAATGAGAGAAAACGGTCCTTGTGTACTGACATTACTCCTCACTGGGGTAACAGCCAGAAGTAATGCGGCACAGGAGGAGGGTGAGGACGCGCCATTGTGGTGTCATGTTTGCATGAGCTGAATATATATGACTTGATCAGCTTTGGCCAAACACCTCAATGTGATGCTGCCATTCAGCTCGTCTTCTTCGTTCCTGCAGCTGCTCTAAAGCAAACACAATTCAGTTTGCATCTTGTTTTTTTAGTTTCAATCAACATTCCTCTTTCTGCCGGAATGTCATTTCTGGTTTGTAGTCAAGCAAGATTTTGATGCATGGAAGTGTTTCCAATATTCTCATCACTGATGCATTTTTTCCCCCATTAATTTGTTAGTTTCATATGTTCAGAATGTTTTCCACTGAAATAGAAAGCACAGTGATAAGCCTAGTTGAGAATCGTTTTGGACCTGAACAGAGGAGTCATTAAATGCCAGGATGTAGCAGTATGTCTCAACTCACAGTTAACTGAGCACACTTTCACTGTGATGAACATAACGCAGATGTTCACTCTGGTTATGTGAAATGTGATGCCAGCAATTGATCTTTGCATCTGATCTAACGCTGCACTGCAAGAAACATTAGAGCCTCTCTGAGCAGTTTTACAGTAGTGACCAGTGTTGTTCTGTGTGGATAGCGTGGCTCATGCGCCCTGTGGTTATGGAATATACTTTATCTCTGCCCTGATCAACCAGATGCAAACTGAACCGTGTGGAGTCAAAACGATTGATTGACCTCCTTCTGAGCAGCCATGCATACAGTACCAACCCCCATGTGAACAGAATGTTCACAGCTTATTGGTTGTACTCCCTCAATACTGTTAACTAGATGTTGTTATAGATTGTTTATGAGATGAAGATGCATCCCTTATTGCCTTGTTGTGCACTGTTCTTGTCTTATTTCATTACGTTAGAGGTCGTATCCCAATGCAAGCTTACAAACCCAATGCAAGCAAAATCTTTTTGATCGTTGTTGTTTAGGTGATTGTTTTCAGTCGTGATCATTACAGTGAAATAAATGTTCGTCCATAAACCTAAATGTATTCCTTCTGGCAACATTTTAATTAAATTTTTTTAAATATCATTTAATATTATGAATATTTCGTTTCGGTAAGATAAAAAAAAATTTTTTGTTACAAAAAATGTATTCCAACAACTGACAGTGTAAACATGGACTACATTAGGTTACACCAATGAAGGGTCATATTAAGGGTCAGATCAGGCAGAAATAGCTTTTTAAGGTAACAACTGCATGTTTTCACAGTGTCGATCTCATAGGTTTAGTGTGTTGGATTTCCCATTTCAGATTTGAATTATTAAGAACTTACAGTAATAGCTGAGTGTTATCATTACAACACCTGATTTTCTGCTGAATGTATTTTATAAATCTTATTTTTGCCATGGTTTTAGAGATACATTTCCCAGCAGGGTAAAGCATGGGAAACATGCTGAAAATGCAGTCAGGTGCAGCATTAGCATTATGCACAGAGGTGGATACATGTAGTCTAAACCAGAGACATTATAAGGAGGAGGAGACGGACTACTTGTAGATTTTTTTTTATTTTATTTTTTTTATGATACTGTTGTTGTCATATTTCATTGCTGAAACCAAATATGAAATTATATTGCTATTTTGACATGTAGTCTAAACCAGAGACATTATAAGGAGGAGGAGACGGACTACTTGTAGATTTTTTTTTTATTTTTTTTTTTTATGATACTGTTGTTGTCATATTTCATTGCTGAAACCAAATATGAAATTATATTGCTATTTTGACAAACAGTTTCTCAACTCTTTCCCCTCTTATGTGTCAAGATCTGTAATATTGTTTGCATGTTCCCAGCATCGAAAATAGTTGCATGGAGGTTTTACTTTACCTTAAGGTTTAGCGCTAAAATCCGTATGTGCACACATTTCACTCATTTTTTTTTTCTCACTCTCCATCTGGTCGTCTTTATAGCGATCCAGCCATTCATCCATCATTGTATCTGCCAAGCCTAAATAAGCACGAGAACACTCCATGGCAGAGTGGAGGGAAGTGTATACTGTTTACCTTTGGGTCCTGAGAGCCGAATTCATTCCATTCTCCACCAACATCATAACAATAGATTAGATAGTTGACAAAGAGTAATTGCTTTCTGCGGTATGTGTGCAACGGTGAGGTGGAAAATCAGTACAGAGGCATGACCTGATCTGGGAATAGTATAAGATTTCATTTAAAGGCTCCAGTGTTTCAAGGCCCTGTATCCTCTGTAGGATGAATATGTATGTGCAGTTCAATGGTACTGGTGAAAAGCCCCCTGTTGCTATGTAAGGTTATGCAAGCTCTGTTGTCCAGCCTGTCTGAGGTTAATCATGAATACCTTGAATTTAAACACAAGGGAAAATAATGTTTGCATACGGAACAAGCTGGTCTAACTACCTCCAAATGGCCACACATAACTACTTTACGAAGTGAAAGCTATCTGTTAGCATTCCCGTTCATCTCAGCATCACTTGATATTGAATATGAATCTTTGCGCGTAGACAAGTTGTTATTAGTTAAGTATTATAAGTAGACTGTCTACTTAATATCTGCTAACTCTTAATTGTGATGATCTCCCAACAGACATTCTACTGACTATAAGTTACTTTGCAAGTACATGTCAACTACTAACCCTAACCCCTTATTCTTCTAACCTCAACCCTACACCTAATACTCTAATGAGAGTTAGTTGTTAGGCAAGGCAAGGCAAGTTTATTTATATAGCACATTTCATACACAATGGCAATTCAAAGTGCTTTACACAGAAAGGAATTACAATAAATAAAAGCAAACAGTTATAAAAAGAGATATATAATACAGTTATAAAATGAATTAAAAGAGTAAAAAGATGATACATAGATAAACTTCTCATCTGGCAAAACACCGGTCTATCATATTTTTCACAACTCCCAATTTTACTCTGAGATTTTCCTATGGTGATTAAACTGTGTCTGTGGTGTTATTTCGGCGCCTAAGATATCTATTGGACGTCTCCGATGGACCCGATTTTCTCCTGAAAACGGACAGGAGGAGCTCTAGGACTGACTCACGGGGTAACCTCGGGTTCACTGCCCCATCAGTCCGCACCTCAAAAAAACCCATTTGTTCGGTGTAGTTGTAGGTGCAACATTACTCACAGTTAACGTAATGTTTATAGAGGAATGTCAAAATAAAGTGTTTCCTGTTTCTTAAAAAAAATTTTTATCATGAATAAATTGGCCATCAATGGAGAAAGAGTATTTATTTAAATTTTTGTTTTACGTTTTTACAAACTAATGTGTAGCTATAGCATCTTCTCATCCATGTTAACCACCAATTTCCATGGTTTTTCCATGACTTTTCAAGTATTTTGTGATGGATAAGGACTTTTAATAACCATTTAACAGGGACTGCACTCACAATCCGAGTGATTTATAGCCTATTAATATTTATGTTCATTATCGAGATTTCCAATCCTTTTCTATGAATTTTACAGGCTTGGAAATGATCATTTTCCAATGACTTGATTTTTAAACATCCTTAAAATGAGACAAATTTACTGCAGGGATGACATTTTTTTTTAGTTGTGATCTGGGAAATGCTAACTTTCGCCTGCTAGCAATCCCACCCTCCCTGCAAATCGCCGTCCAAAGCCACACCTCATCCAAAACACATGAACGCACACAGACTAGGAGCGAGATGAACAGAGACAACGTTATTGGATTACATCATGTGTCATTCACCTGTGAGAAAACTTTAGAGTACAGTGAGGGGAGAAACAGAAGCACTTGCTTGCATACACAAGTATGTGATTGTGAAATGACTCCAGTTCAGAAGTTGACCTGTTGACATAAAGGAAATAATGCACTGTATTTCAGCTTTATTCATATGCGATTATAGCAGCAAAACAGTCAAATCTCACTGAATTATTTGGATAGGGAAAAGTCAGCGGTTCATAGAACTGTACTGCCAAACTTGAAATGTACTGTATATGCTTGCCACTTGTTGTCGGTTAAGAAGGAAAGGTTGTTAGGTTGTTGCTGTTTGCCTACCTTTCTCGTTCTGTCTGCACAGCGTACGTGAAACACTCTGATGACGTATGATGTCTGAGTGAACAGGGTGCGCAATGGTATGCAAACACACGTTGACTGACATTAAAAACTCATGGTATTATTTCATTCGGACCGAATGCAATGATTGAACGGACATTTTATAGTCCTACCGACGATATACATTTTATAGTCCTACCGACGATATACATTTTATGGTCCTTCCACAGAGGATATATATTTATAAAAATACAGACCGCTTAACATGGTGATTGCTATCAGGATATGAGGAGACTTTCAACCAGCATAACAAAAAAGAAAAAAGAAAATTCTGTATAGAATCACCTTTTGTGGTTCCATTGTCCCAAAGTCAGTTTTTAATGGGTTTTTGGTTAAAAGCCTGAAGTTTTATTCAGGCATTTCAAGTTTCAATGTTATTTTTGAAGTCTCAACCCCTACTGATTTGAAATCAAACAATCCAATTCCTTGATTCATTATCATAATTTTGTATGACTCGCACGTGCACGTGACATCACCATTGCAGCAAGCTAGCTTGGAATATGGAAAAGCTTACATTCGGTGGCTAGAAATATTGACATTACTTAGTTTTTTGGGCGTTTTGTTTTTTTCGGTCGGGAGAAAATATGACAAGAGCATTGCGGTCAAATGTAAGTTGTGGCATTACTTTACTCTGACATTACATGGCTTGCCCATCCACATCCCTTAGATCCCAATATACATAATACCCACCTATCAAAAGTCTTCCTTTTTATGAGCTTCATGTTTCTTGTGTAAAAATATTTCTATGGGTTAGTTAAACAGAGACATAACGTGGAAATGTAATGGAACTTCGTCATCGGAAAAGACAAGGCTGGTTATGAACACGTAAAATGAGTGGCATATGTGCAACAAATGATCTTTTTCTTTATCATAACAGTGACTCCAGTAGAGAAAACACAGGGAGACAGCACACTAATATGCTTACGAGATCACATAATTCAGTGGAAAATGAATAGAAACGATGACTCGCTAAAGAGATACTCACTAAACGTGTAAATATACCAATATAACATGCACTGAGAGGCGCACATGCAATGTCAGAATTTTGAGAAGAAAATACGCAATTACCAATTCTGTGGAGTGTAATGGAAAAGTAATATAACAAGTGTAAAAAATTACTGTTGACGGAGTGATAAGTAAAATTAGTAATATTAATTAATAAATTAATCAAATTACTTTTTAAATGAGTAATGAGTAATAAATAATTTTTGAGTAAAGAGCTCACCACTGCTTTGGGTTGGCCTACAAAAATACGTCATCACTGCAGGTAAGACAATTAGACTTGTACAAAGTAGAATGATGCAAAGTACACTATTGTGATAAACATATAGCATGCAGTCTTTTAATGTGGTCTTTTAATTAAGAATTAATGTTGATTGAGTACTCCCTGAACTGCAGTACTTTACTAACACAGCATTAGTGATGCTTATTCACCCGCCGTAGCTTGAGTTGTGCTCTTGTGGACACTGAGAGTATGGCACAGAATCAGTCAACATTAATTTGAACCATTGTGCAGTGAACCAGGTTCAACTTAACAGGAGGCTAATTGATTTTGACACAAGCTCCCCCGGTTGTCTTACCAAAGACAAACACTTTGTAAGTAATTTTACCATAGGGAAAACTAGAGAAAGCCACTGAGCAGTAAGAAAGGCTTGTGATCTGATTGTATACCTGAAGGAGGTTCTGTCTTAAGATACAGATGAATAGGGTTAGGGGAGTTACTGCGATCACAGATCTGTTCTTCAAAGTTGAGAACTTAAGAGAGACTCCTCTAAACGGTACATCAAATTATTATGTAGGCTAAGTGCTGCTGATCATGACAAACATACAGATGGCAGAAACCTTTTGAGAATTCAAGAAACAAAGTAAAGATTTAAAAGTTTTGAAGTTCCAGTTCAAAATGTAGAGGATTTCCATCTTTTATCCACGTAATAACCTCCAAATGCTATGCAAATTTCATACTTTTATATATAATGGGATTTCCCTGAACCAGGTTTTTTTTTTTTTTCGTTAACTAAAACAAACTAAAACTAAAAAAAAATAAAATTAAACATAAATAGTGATAAAAAACTAAAATGACAGCATATTTCAAAATGACAAAAAATTAACAAACTAAAATTAACACAAAAACTAAAAATATTCAACAACAAAAAAGGTAAATATATTATATATAATATACCTAAAACACAAACATAACACTGCGCTGGACACTGTTTGTATGTCTTTCATTGGTTGGACAAACAGATTAAAAATGATATAAGAAAAAAATACACATTTCAGTTTTGATGAATGTGGGTAAGTTTCATAAAAAAAACATTTTGAGGAAAAAGCTGAGAAAATCACGTTTTTGTCAAAGACTATGTCTGGGTGGGATTCAGAGTGATGATCAAAAGCCAGATGGAGTAGATTGGGTCCATCAACACCCCCAAAGCTTCACAGTCCTATAGCTCGCCCTGGGTCGACATTTCATTCGGTAACATTAGGCAGTTTTGATTCATATGCTGTTGATCATGTTGTTTGACATGTATTTGCTTACATATGCTATCGCTTGTTTCTGCTTCTTCTTCACGTGTCTTTTGATCAGGAGATTCAGTTCTCTTTCAGAAGATACGAAATAGCGCCCCCTACTGTATAACAGTGAAAACACAGAAAGACGGAAATTTTATGCAATGGCGGGGAAGCGATGTCTCATAAATTACAGAAATTTCCATCAATGGCAGGGAAAGAGTTCATAAACAGCTAAACTATAATCTATAATATGTACATAACATGTTTCATTTGAATGACATGTTCTAGAAGAATTCCCTAATCATGTTCCAGTTCTATTATAATGTTCCTTTGATCTTTTGTTTTTATTTTATGGAAGTTGACTTCTGTTCAATTTAAATGTCAGCCTTAGCCTCCATCTTATTCTGGTTCCCATGGATACTCTGGAATCTCTACATATGCAATAAATACCTGAGGAGACTGATTCACATCTTGTAAATTAAATGTCTGTAATTCGCTATAACCTGCTGGTCCACAGTAATAGATCCATCGCCTCAGGGGACGTCCAAGACTAGATGGAATGACACCTCATGTCTTCCTAAATATTTTTTTCTGAGACTTGCAATCTAGTTCATTTTAAATTTCAATTTGAAAGCCAAAGATGGATGACTTTTGCTTCAAGGTCTCTGTATTTTGAGCAGAGGTTGACAGTTACCTGAGCAGGTGAATAAGCTGAACAAAATCAGTGTGATTTCAGCAGCAAGGTCCAGCCTCAATTATTAAGAGCTCCTTCAAGGTCAAGGTTACCGGGGCTAGCGATGGAATTGTAACAGCATAGGGTTCCCACAATCACACTGCATTTTTTTTTTTTTTTTTTTTGTAAAAAATATGTAAACATCATTAAAACAAAACCAGTATATATTAAGAGAATCTTGAAATTTCATGATATAATGAATGAATAAATATATTATGTTTTATTGAGCTTTATGCTTAAAACAATAAATATTTAAACATTTAAACAAGGTACATATATTTATTAATATGATATATTAAGAGTTTTTTTTTTTTTCACCATTGGAGGATTGCTTTATTTTGGCTTGAGCATAAATCTATTAAAACGTAATGAGGTTTAAGCTTAAAAAAGAGAAAAAAATGGCAGTAGGGTATACATAAAGGTTCCTTTAACATCAATTGCACAAAATATTCTGTATAATGGGAAAAGGTTAAAATGTTCTTCAAACCTTTCATTGAAAGGTTCTTTTGCTGCAAAAAAAACACACACACACTTGATATCTCCTGATATGTATAATATATAATAAAATATAATACAAATATAATATAATAAAAATATATGATATATACACACACACATACACACACACACACACGCATATTCAATTGAAAGCACGTTCTTGAACAATTTTGTATTTAAGTATTTTTAAATATTTAATGTAATACTTAAATACTTTTGCAATTACATCTTTTTTTTTTTTGCTTAGAAAAATACTGGTAGATTCACAGATTTGCTATTTTCAAACAAGTCAAGGAAAGGTTAGGGAAATCTCTATAATGAGCATACATTTTTCTAGTTATGCTGAGCTCTAAGATATTTAATGGTCTTGAAATTGCTCTTTGTGATTGCGGTCTCTATAAAATGATTGTTAAAAAATCCTTATCCGTCACGAACCATTGGAAAAAAATCATGGAAATTCATTGATTAAAAATGTATGGGAACCCTGACGGCTGGAGACTTGTGAGTTCAAACCCTGGAGGGTCTGGTTTCCCCAATGGTACCATAGCAAGAAAAAGGAAGAAAAGGAAAAAGAAAAAAACAGTATGTATTGCTTTCTGGTATTTTTTTCCCCTCTCCGTGTGCCGGCTCTTTCTCGAGCTATGATACTAACGCCAAGCACAAAGTATCTTTCCCCAGAATCTAGCTATTAACTCTATGACCGATAGCAGCAGTCAAAGTCTATTACCTCAGTCATCCACTTTCATAAGGACAGGCTGGCCACAGGGAGGCGATAGGATGCCTCACCCCCACCTGGTCTATTTGTCCTCTGCTTCCTCCCTTTTGCCCCGAACCCAACCCACCACCCCCCTCCCACCCCTAGTCTACAGCCACTAAATCATCAGCGCTGGCCCTAGGGCAGCTCAATAGCTCTACACTGGATCACAGACGCTTTCTAAAACTGCCAACCAGCCGGGTGGACCCACATCCACACACACACAAGCTCCCACATTTTCCCTAGAAACATTTCGGCGCATGTGTTTATGTGTACAGCGGAGAAGAAATACGATGACAGGCACAGCACTTGTATCTCCTTGTGAATCCCTTTTTAATGATTTCCATTACTGTAAGTGGAGATGCAGCGAGACAGTAGTGCAAGATTGATGAGGCTCTAGGTGTAATGTTAAAACAGTCTTGGCGCTGTGCTAGGACTCTGAGCAGGCGGTGTGAAAATGCCAGGGTTTAGACTGCATGGGGAAATACCTTATGACTGTACCGCACTGTGCATCCAGAACCAGCAACCACTGCAAAACTACATTCAGATATAGAACAACATATTGTATTCCCTTCCCTGAAAAGGCTAGCTTAGACCAGCGTCATTATCCAGACTGGTTTATGTTGGCTAGTGATTGTTATGTGCTGGTCTTTAGTTGGTGGACCACCACAACCATGCTGTTCACCATTAATCTAGCATTATGATAATATTTAAAATTATAATTGAAAACTAAATCATATAGTATATATTAGTATCAATAATAGACAAAGGCCATTTTACTTACTTTTTACTATTTTACTAACTATTTTACAAAGTTTTGCATTGGCATAACAGACTTTTCAAAAACATTTTTGAACATTTTCCCCAGTCTTCTCAGTGTCACATGATTCTTCTGAAATCCTTCTAATATGCTGATTTGGTGCTCAAGAAACATTTATTATTATCATCAATGTTGAAAACAGTTGTGTTACTTAATATTTTTCTGGAAACAGTGCTAAATTTATTTTAGGATCTTTGATGAATCGAAAGTTCAAAAGAACAGCATTTATTTGACATAGACATCTTTTGTGTCTAATCACTTTTGATCAAATCAATACATTTTTGCTGAATAAAAGTACTAATTTCTGTCAATCAATCAATCAACCAATCAATCAACCAATCAATCAATCAATCAATCAATCAATCAACCAAACAATCAATCAATCAATCAATCATTCAATCATTCAATCATTCAATCAATCAATCAATCAATTAAATAAAATCTTATATTTGACCAAAAATGTCTAACTCAATGCAGATACTATACTGAAAACGTAATTATCCAGAGAGGAATTTACACAATTATACAATCTTCAATACGTCATATTGTAAGAAAAGGACCCTAGTCTTTTCAGCAGGGTGATTAGAGACAAATCTCACAATATGAACGTAACATAACGTAAAAGTGAGTTTACTGCAAAACAAAGGTTCAGTAATGTACGCTATTGGTATATTCACTGACTGAGACAATTGGAAGAACTTTATCCTTCAGATCACTAAGAGTCGAACACAACTGAGTGGATAAAACAACAACAACCACAACAATGATGATGTATACCCACCCATGCCCTCAACATAGAGATGAAATGGGAGCGATTCTTGTTTGCCAGTTAAGATTTTCTATTTCAGTTATGCCTTTTGGCACTTTCCATTTCAGAGAATCTCCCTCCTGCTGTTCAATCGTCCCACTCATCTGGAATGATGTAGTTTGAGGAACAAATGCCACCACAACACTATTGAACATTGTTGCCAGGCAAAAAGGACAAGTAATCTTGCTGGCAGGAATATTGACTCACAGGTAGATGATTGTTTTAGCTTCATTAAACTGGAAATGGATGTGCTCTTAGAAAATGTAATGAAAGAAAAAGGCAATTATTCTGCAATATGCTGAGGGTTATTCTTCACCTCACTTTGCAACTCCCATATGAGCAAGATTTCCCATAAAGAGTGTGGGAAAAAAAATGTTGTGTAAACAATGAGAAATCAGCATATTAACATGCTGCTCTGAAAGAAGAATTGAAACCCAACTGAATTATACCTGCTGGCCAAACGTAGATGTTAGTAGGTGGCCTAATTATGTTTTTGAATAGCCGAATTGTTTACTTTTACCCTTTTTTATTTATTTATTTGGCCCCATTATGAAAGTCTCAATCATAAAGTTATGCAGTTGTGGAGTTTGTATTTTGGCAGGTAAAAGAATGTTAAACACTTTATGTCAATCATATCAAAGATCTGAAAATTCCTGGTCTCACATTGCAACAACTGTTTTCAGTTTAAAAAAACAAAAAGAACAAAAAACAGCAGCAAATGCAGCCAAATCCATTATTTACTCTTAACAAAAGAAGCATTTAAAATCAATTGCACATTGTGTGTCTTGTTTGGGATTTTATTTTAGAAGTAACCATGTACTCGCCAGCAGCCATGTCACCCTGTAGCCCAAGACTGGTTGCCCGCTGAAGCTAAGCAGGGTTGAGCCTGGTCAGTACCTGGATGGGAGACCTCCTGGGAAAAACCAGGTTGCTGCTGGAAGAGGTGTTAGTGAGGCCAGTAGGGGGTGCTCACCCTGTGGTCTGTGTGGGCCCTAACACCCCAGTGTAGTGATGGGGACACTATACTGTCAAAGAGCACCGTCCTTCGGATGAGACGTAAAACCGAGGTCCTGACTCTCTGTGGTCATTAAAAATCCCATGGCACTTCTCGTAAAGAGTAGGGGTGTAACCCCGGTGTCCTGGCCACATTCCACCCATTGGCCCTTAACAATCATGGCCTCCTAATAATCCCCTTCCATTGAATTGGCTCTATCACTCTCTCTCCTCTCTCCACCTATAGCTGGTGTGTGGTGCGCGCACTGGCGCCGTTGTACTGTGGCTGCCGTCGCATCATCCAAGTGGATGCTGCACACTGGTGGTGGTTGAGGAGAGATCCCTTGATATGATTGTAAAGCGCTTTGGGTGTACAGTAGTACATATGAAAGCGCTATATAAATGCCTCATTCATTCATTCATTCATTCATTCACTGAAGAAATACCAGCAAAGCAGTTTGTAAGCCAATATTACTTGTGCAACTGATGTAAACCGTACCTACAACATTTTAGAAGTAAAATTCTTTATTGAAAATAGTTGTTTTGACCTTTATGAGCCTAGGGATTTTTTTCTAATAACCTTTTGAGTGCATTTGCAATATTATTCATTTTTTATTGCATATAGAGCATACAAATATGGCCAAGAGTTGAATACTATATACTGTTGTTGTTTTTTTTCAGCTAGTTGTCAAAGTAATTTTTCCATTTAGTTTAACTTGTTTACAAAAATAACTAAACTAAAAATGAAATAAAACTATAGGCTGCGGCTATTTGCACTAAGTGTAAATAGCATCAAAAAGTATTTTCTTTGCACTAGTGTAAATAGTTGTTAGATACTTAGAGCAAATAGTGGCAGACACTGCATATTTGCACCTCCACTTCCATTAAACAGTATGCAATAATAACTACATATTCAGTGTATATGATTGTAATTATCAAAATCGTTAATGGATGGTGTTTACTTGTCCCTGTCCCTAAAGCCCTCCCTTACACCAACCCCTAAACCTAGCCATTAAACACTTTATTCCCACTATTAATTACCTGCTAGGGACTTTGTCAGGTTTATGTTGAGGGGCCGTTTACGCAACACCGGTTTCAACTAAAAACGGAAAACTTTTAATGCATTTTGATCGTTCATTTACACGACAACGGCATTTTGGGGGCCTGAAAATGCAAACTTTTGAAAACGTGTTTCAATGTGCAGGTTTTTGAAAAATACCATTATTGTCTCAGCGTAAACTACAAAAATGTGGTGAATTTGTGAAAACAGCGACATCATGCATATGCATATTACGTGTTCAGTCTGTAGGCGCATAGTGTTTCTTTACAAAGTGACCTCGTCAACTGCCTGGTATCCATAATACAGGGTTCTCTTACGAGAGGTCTCTCGTACTGCGTAAGATATCTTACGCTAGGGGAAAATCCTTTTTCCGCGAGATATTGAAGCCAAAAATTATCCTTAATTTTGTAATAATGCAAAACGCGTTGCGGCAGCATGCAGACATAGGCGAGGCAGCTCGCGCGCCTATTGGCTGCTCTGCGGCAAATGCAGCAGCCTATCGAGCGAGGCCTGGTGTGACGCCAGACCCAATCAGGGCACTTCGCGCCCGCTGCGTCACGTCCCGCCGAAATGGGCGTGGTCTAGGCCTATAAATACCGCTCGCAGGCAGCTATTATCTGATTTTTCATCCTTCAAGCGAAGCACACGCATCGCTGGAGCTGGAGAAGAAGCCGCGCCGTCTGAGAGAGAGCACCTTCAGCGGGACGAGTCACTGAAGTCGCTGGCCGCGCCGCCTTCCTGCCTTCCTGCTGCGCTTTCCGGCGCTCATATCCTTTCTATTACACTGTACTCTGTACTAGCGTCTTTTTCAAGATGCCTTCCTGCGGCTCGTGCAGAGCCACACTCAGCGACGGGGACCGCCACGTGGTTTGCGTTTCCTGCCTGGGTGAGGAACATGCAGTTCTCGCGCTCGCTGACGGCGGCTGCCCTCACTGCGAGCTGATGACTATGGCGACTCTGAGGACTCGCCTGGCCTTCTTCGCTGAGACTGCTCCCCCACCCGCCGCGGTGTCGCGCCGTAAAAAGCGCCGTGCCCAGCGGGTCCCGGAACCTTCCCCCAGCCGCCAAAGCTCGCCGGTTCGCCCGCTTGCTTCCCCGGCTTCGTCAGCCTCTCTTCCTGACGGACAGCGGCCGCCGTCTGCCGCCGCTTCCGTCGACATCGCTGATGAGGAAGCCCTGCTGGGAGAGGATGATTCCTGCTCGATCCTGGCGTCAGGCAGTGAGGATTGGGCGGGCTCTGAGGATCCCGCGCCCCCTGCCTGCACATCGTGAAGCCCGAGGCCCCGAAGTTGTCCTAGCACGTCTAAGAAAACGACGGTGTTCAAGTCCCGCTGCGGCCAGACTCACACCAAAGCTATTCGCTCGTCCAGTTCCAGCAAATGTGACTGTTCCAGTGTTTTCTGCAGCCAACAAGCCGGTTCTGTCACCCGCTTGCCTGCACACAAATGCCGTTTTCACGGCTACCCAGATAAATCCCCAAAAGAGTGTATTTTCTGGTGTCCCGGCCACAGCCGATGGTGTCTCATGTGTAGTAAGAATGCCCACTGCCCAGTGCCCATCTCTACACACAAGCACAGCCTGTCACACAGGGCTCGCGCACATAAAACCGACTCAGATCGGTTGCGCTTCAAACATGGTGAATGTGCCCACTACCCAGTGCCCACTAACACCACGTTATGCATGTCTCACGGTTTCTGTAAAAACGAAACCAACGTGCATTCGCTTCACTCAAGCGAACGATGCTTTCGGTGTGATAAATGTGCCCGCTGTCCCGCGCCCACATCCACACATAGACATGACAGTTCCCACGGGAACCGCCCAGCCCTCCCCCTCGCGGTTGACCACCGCAGAGGAGTCGAGCGCGGGCAATCTGCCCGCTGTTATCAGCACGCCCCATGCCTCAAATGTCACGAGCGCGACGCTTGTGTTGCAGCACGCCGAAGCTTCTCCATCGCTGAGCGAGCGGAGCGCGCTTCGTATTCAACCCCTAGCTATCCATGCAGACGCATGGGCAAAGCTGCCCGGGGTTTCGAAGTGGGTGCTGAACATTATAAAAAGAGGCTATTCGCTACAGTCTCGCCGACGCCCTCGCCGCTATGCGGCGCGCGTCGAGACCACGGTAAAAACAGAAGTAGCACATTTACTTCGAGCCGAAGTGGCGAAACTATTGAGCAAAGGGGCCATAGAGCCTCTCTCTCAAGTTCAGAGCGAAGGATGGCTATACAGCAGATACTTCCTGGTACCGAAAAAAGACGGGGGTCTCAGACCCATACTAGATCTAAGGCAACTGAACAGAGTGCTTGTGAAGCGGCAGTTCAGGATGCTCACGACCAGACAAATCCTTGTGCAGATTCGCCAAGGAGATTGGTTTGTGTCAATAGATCTGAAAGACGCGTATTTTCAAATACAGATAGCGTCACGTCACAGGCGATATTTGAGATTCGCCTTCGAGGGCCAGGCATATCAGTACACAGTCCTGCCGTTCGGTTTATCCCTGGCACCCCGTACATTTACGAAGTGCATGGATGCGGCACTCGCACCCCTCAGAATGAGAGGCATGCGAGTACTGAACTATTTGGACGATTGGCTGATTCTAGCGCAATCTCGCTCAGTGCTCATAGAACACACGACCGTTTTACTCGATCACCTCGAGAATTTGGGTCTCAGTGTCAATTGGGCGAAGAGCTCTCTGTCACCCAGTCAGAAGATATCTTTCCTGGGCACAGAATTGGACTCGCTGTCCATGATAGCGCGACTATCACCACAGCGCAACTCGTTCCGCTGCGGCGCGTCTGTCCCGCTCAAGAAATTTCAGAAGATGCTAGGTCTCATGGCCTCAGCATCATCAGTGCTCCAGCTGGGCCTGCTCCGCATGCGCCCGCTGCAGTTTTGGCTGAAAGCGCGAGTCCCACGCAGAGGGTCCCTTCGCCTCAGGGTCAATCAGAAGTGCGTCACAGCTCTGAAACCTTGGAGAGCGAACGACTGGTACCAATCAGGTGTAAAGTGGTGTCCACGGACGCGTCCACCTCGGGATGGGGAGCGCTGCTCGAGGGCAGACCGTTCTTCGGCCAGTGGTCGGAACGGGAGAAGCTCCTGCACATAAACTGCCTCGAAATGCTGGCAGTAGACAACGCGCTGACGCGTTTTTGTCCCCAAATAAAAGGACGCCACGTCCTGGTCCGTTCGGACAACATGTCTGTGGTGTCCTACATAAATCGCCAGGGCGGCCTCAGGTCCAGGAACCTGTACAGGCTGGCAGAACGCCTCCTGGTATGGGCTCAGTGCAACCTGCGCTCGCTCAGAGCAGCGCACGTGCCAGGGCTCCTGAATATAGGACCAGACAGACTGTCCAGGAACAATGTTCCGGCAGGCGAATGGTCTCTACACCCACAGGCCTCCCCGTCTACATTTATAAGATTATATAACCTAGAGGTTCCCGCCCTGCAGGCCAGGCTGCTGTCGGTCTAAGTTTACCAGTATTATCTGACCTGATGCTATCAGCTCAGAATGCTGCGTCTACTGAGCACAGCTCAATGTTCGACAGTGAAAAGTAGCAGCACGAGAGTGCCTGGGCAAACTGTGTAAGACCCACATTCCCCCATCAGTTCAGGCCGTACCCCGCCCTGTCTGTATGATTAAATTCGCGTCTAAGCGACGCTGCCATATGTGGAAGAGTGCGGCTTCGCCCCTCCCTCTTCCCGGACTCCCTGTGAGTTCCCTGAGTGATTGTGCACTATATGTACCCCGGGCTTTCGCCCTTGGGTCTTTGGTGTCAGATCTCAGCATGCACGGCGTTTTGCATTGGGTCCCCTAGCGTAAGATATCTTAAGCAGTACGAGAGACCTCTCGTAAGAGAACGTACTCGGTTACTAACGTAACCTCGGTTCTCTCTAGAAGAGGGAACGAGTACTGCGTATCTTGCCGTGCATGCACACGCTCTGGTTGCTTCGATGATGAAAAACCAGATAATAGCTGCCTGCGAGCGGTATTTATAGGCCTAGACCACGCCCATTTCGGGGGGACGTGACGCAGCGGGCGCGAAGTGCCCTGATTGG
The DNA here is from genome assembly GCA_021554675.1 of Leuciscus idus. Lineage (NCBI taxonomy): Eukaryota > Metazoa > Chordata > Actinopteri > Cypriniformes > Leuciscidae > Leuciscus > Leuciscus idus. The sequence continues at coordinate 15,852,617 of CM038639.1, read as the reverse complement.
GTCTGGCGTCACGCCAGGCCTCGCTCGATAGGCTGCTGCAGTTGCCGCAGAGCAGCCAATAGGCGCGCGAGCTGCCTCGCCTATGTCTGCATGCTGCCGCAACGCGTTTTGCATTATTACAAAATTAAGGATAATTTTTGGCTTCAATATCTCGCGGAAAAAGGATTTTCCCCTAGCATAAGATATCTTACGCAGTACTCGTTCCCTCTTCTAGAGAGAACCGAGGTTACGTTAGTAACCGAGTACGTTTTTAATAGTTTTTGCGGATCCATGTGAACGGAGATCGTTTTGACATCATTGTCGTCTGTACGGAAAAAAAGAAATAAAAAGGGGGAAAAAAACCGGAAAGGAAAAACATTTCCATTTTTAGTACATCCTTTTCGTGTAAATGTATCTTCAGTTTGTTGGTGTTTTAGTTTGGTTAGCCCTGTCTGCCTGCCTGTCTGTATTCACTAGTTAGTTTCCTTGTTTACTGATTATGCTACTTTCTGTTGATTAGCCTCCCTTGTGCAGTTAAGCCTTTAGTTCTCTCAGTTCTTGATATTCCTTCAGTGTGCACTTTCTTACAATTATTTTTTATTAATTTCTTTTAGTATGTCTACTGCCGTTGACATTATTTTTGGATCAGTGATATTTTACTATCATTGATTCACTATTATAGTTTATATATGCAAAACGAAACTTGCTACAACAGACAGCTTGAAAGCTATATGTCACCTCCCTAATCTCAAATACAAACATTGCATTTTAATCATATCCTGCTCTTTAAACAGGGATTTTAAATCGAAAAATGCACTGTACACACTGTGCACATACAGTCCCACTGGGTTTGCAGAATAAAACTAAAATGGACCACAAATTAAGAGAAGAGGTATTTGCCTACTGCAGCATGTCATTTTGAATGAATTTTACAGCATGAATGGAAGACAGGAAGAGAAAGGCACAAAACAATGAGGATCTCAATTAGAGACTTTTTTGGGCCTTTTTCTGTCTTGTTATATAATCAAATATCTTCTTTGTTGTCTTGTACTCTGTCGCATTAAGCTAAAGGCAGACATACACTGTGCGATGTGCAATTTCAGCAAGGTATACCTACTCACACTGAACGAATAGATTTCATGCGATGTAACGCTAAAGCTCAGGATTTATGTGCTCACACTATACGTTCTGAACGTCAAACTGCGACTTGACTGCTCACACTATACGTGTGAAATATCCGCGATAAACCCCCGTGCCGGGTTGCACAAATAGACGATATCATGTATCCAGAGATATTGTCAAAACAAACATCAGCTATCAATATTAACATGATTTAGCATTTCCAATTTATGTATTAAATTATTTTTAGTATTATTGTATTATTAGTATTATTAGGGAAGGCTGACTTTTATAATTCATTTGCCACGCAATCATTTCATAGTGCATCACCGCATAACCAACGCACTGTGAGGATAATAAAAGATTACATAGAAGCTTACCCCTCCTCATTGAAAATTGTTCAAACACATTTAGGTCGATTACAATGAATTATAGGCCTATAATTAAAATTATTAACAGTCTATAATATTTCCGAACACTGCAATAATTAGTCAAAAACTTTATTTCAAAAACAGTTGGTTTAACATGGACATTGTTTAACAAATTAATGGGGCACGGTGGATACATCGCAGGTGACTTGGAAGACGTGGGTAATGTATGGTTTATCCATTTTGCAACACAAACTGGAGGTAAGCAACAGTAATTTGTAGCTAGTTTGATAGCTACAGAAATTAAAGGGATACTTCACCTCTGGAAAGATGAATGTGTATTTAAAATGGGTCATTTATGTAGAAGAAATGTGAAATTATTTTTGAATTTGGAGCTTTCTAGACTGAGAAAAGCCAGAAAATGTATTTTTGGCTTATGTGGATGAAAGACAACAACTCCCAGAATGCACTTGCTTCGCTGCCCTAGGAGACCACTCCCAAGCCACGCCTCCCGGTAAGAGAGCTCAGCAGTTAAACAACAAGGATTAGCTACTAGTGAGTTCCGGGATCTCGAGATCGCCCAAAATGTCCGGGATTCGGCTTTTGCGTTCGACAGTCGCCTTTTTATTATCTTTACTGTGGAGAGCAGGACGAGGCTGAGGGGTGCGGGAGAACGGCGCGAGGCCGGTGGCGTGATTACCGATGAGCAGGTCGCGCTGCAGTCAAAGACGCACTGGTCTCGTATCTCTCACGGAGGAGCGGGAATTTTCTTAGCAATGTTAAAACGCACATCAACCAATCACTTGCTTAGCGTTCATGTAAACACTACATTCAGATTCACCAATTGGAATGAATTCAGTTAGATTGAAACAAAGGTGTGCATGTAAACAATGAATGTCGACTGCAGAAAGCAAAAGCCGAATCCCGGACATTTTGGATGATCTCGACGGCCGGACATGTCCGGGAAAAAGAGGATGGTAACCCCTACTACTCAGCTTTCTCCTACTACTCAGCTTTCTCCACAGAACAAGAGCCTGCTAGCTTAGCTTCCAAAGAAAGACGACTGTCACTGTGTACATTCTGTGAGTGAGATCCCACCCCCTATGGGCGGGTTGAGAACATGCGGGACAGCCCCTCCTACTGGCTGTAGTCTTTAGCCTCTGGCCAAAAAATCCTCCGATGACGCAAAATGATGATTTTTGCGTCATCGGAGGATTTTTTCCAGACAAAAAAATTCATAAATCTCTCGTCTCAGGGGGATATGAGGGTGGAAAGCACGGTAATTCGAAAATACTACAGGTTTTCTACTAAAACAAAGCTTAATGCTAAATCCTGAAGTATCCCTTTAAGATCTCCCTCTTTTCATTTTCTTTGGCTGCGTTTATACTTGGCATCAACATGCGATCACCGTGATCCGATAAAGCATATTGGACACGGTGCGTTTAAACCTGTCCACATCAAGTGACTTCTGTATCTGGATAACAGATCGGATCTCACATTCCCCCCCCCCCCCCCCAAAAAAAAAAGGATGGCTCCGGTGCAAAGTCGACCTGAAGTGATGGGTTTTCTTTAAAAAACATGTTTTCAGTTGGGGTACATTTTACAAATCTCGCAAAATGAGGAGGATGAGGAGGCTGCAAGTACTAATAATGTGGATAGATTCCGTAATGGAAATGGTACAGAGAAATGTATCCGAGAATGTTGCCAGCTGTGGTGGGAAAAATGCATGTTCTTTACAGAAAATGAATGGTTCTGCAACTTTAGGCTGCGAGGGCAAACATCTCAGTATAGTTGCGATATACTTCGCATGCGTCCTCGACTACCTCAGAACCTGGACACGCTGATCGGATAACATTCCAATCAGAAACGCGTTTACATTTGTCTTTTCAATGTGTATGTGGACAACATCTGGATACAGGTCGCATGTTAATGCCAAGTGTAAACGCAGCCTTTCTTGCTGCAGATAAAACGGTTAAACTTCTGATTTTGCGCAGGCACAGTGAGGGAAAAAACACTGAGTTTAGGGCAATCGGTTCATAGCTTTGCTTCAACTGTGCGATACAGTCACGAGGAGCGACCAAAACTTCTGACATGCCAGACATTTTTCCGAACATCCGAGTGCCGGTCGCCAGAGGTTTATCGCCTCTCGTTTCCCCCTGTACACTGCACAAACACTGCAAAGCTGAAAATCGTCCCGACCCGAAAAAGAGTCGCACAAGTCAGAATTCGGCTCAAAATCTGACAAAAAGTGCACAGTGTATGCCCGCCTTAAGGCATATCTCAGGTAAATCCATACTTGAGCCTGATTAATACCCCAGCTGTGAATGAATCAGGGTGGAGTAAATGATCATTGGGTTGAACAGGAGGAGCGGCCTAGTGAAATTAAATTAACTCAAATATGTCAGCCATCCAGAGACTGATTATTGTCCTCAGCCCTCTTGATTGAGCCCTCCAAATCTCTCATTTGCCTCAATTTGCTGCAAACGGAAAAAGGACAATGTGGTGAGATTCCAATTTAATCCACTTCTCTCTGGGAAAATGTAAAGACCCTGGTTTTGTTGGGGTAATTCATCATCAATCTCTAATTTATAATTTAATATGATGAAGTTGCATTCTTGGTGCATATTAATTTTTGGCACAAAGAGAAAAACATGTCTAATAATGGCAATGGTTAATGATATACAAGTATAGTATTTTCATATATTATTTTTTTAAATTTCAAAAAAGTTTCAAAAATAACACATTTTTGATGTGATGTAGGAACACGATGAGTATGTGAAGTTAGTTGGGTTGGGAAGATAATAAAAAACAAAAAACATTGGGAAACACTATGCAATCCTTTTGCAAGACTGCAATGCCTTACTCATAGAAGTATAACTCAGATCAAGTTGTCTCAGAGAGGATTTTAAAGTATTTTCAGCTGTGTTTATTGATGCAGGTTTTTAGTGCGTCTCTGTACTGTGTGTGTTGCAGTGTACATGTTGTAGCTGCACTATTCCTTAAGAACTCTCTGATCTTACTCCTAATTACCATCTTGATTTCCCTAGAGGTGTCGTGGCTGAAGTGCCAAGTGCTCTTGATAAACAAGTTTGTTTCTTTAATTAATGTATAGAATTTTGAAACGCACAATAGGCATTTAAGGCAGCTGTTCATTCAGTCGTCTCACAGGACTTTTGTGACGTCTGTATTAATATAAACTTACAAGTTCCTTGCAAGTGCATTTTAGAGAAAAGTTCCCCTTGTCTCGTGTTTAGTCTGCTCAGTGGTTCTTAACTGGTTTTGCTTCAGATTTTACCTATAAACTGTATAGTGTAGTTTTTTTAAACAATACATAATGTCATGCAATCTGTTTTTTAATGTACCCTTGTTACAGTGTAATTATACATTTAAGTACTGAGTACTAGGGTTAGGGTTTGGGTTGCATGTAATTATGCATAATTTACTGTTATTACTACAGTAAGTACATGTAACAAATATAACAAGGATACAGTAAAATTTTGTGTTGAAGTTTTACCAAATCTTCCTGTTAAAAGCTGATATTTAGTTTGCCATACAAAATGCAGTTTTATGATTAGTTGCATTTTATTATGCAGTATAATTATGCAATATATAATTACAAATGTTCTCATTTTACAATTAAAATATAATAATAACAATATTATTATTATTATTATTATTATTATAAGAAGAAGATTTACCATATTCATGAATAATTTTTCCATTTAATGGTGTCTCTGAATGTCCCCACAGGGAGGATTTGCCCGTTTTAGCTCACTTCTGTGGACACTTTTTGTACTCGTATTGCTATGCAAAACAATACACACCCACAGGTTATGTATATTCATGCTCTTTAAGTCTATTAACAGGATGTCTCTAAAATAAACTATTGGATGTTGTGGATTGAATCACAGTCTGTTTCTATATCCCGTGTCTATTTGGAACAGGATCAAAGGCCTTGCTCAGTCAGGTTGATATTGAATGTCTTGGCTGATGCTTTAGGGACATTAGTGCTTGCTTTGCTTGAATTACTTGTTTCCTGCTGACCTAATGGAGTATTAACAGGGGGGCTGAGGCTTATTAGACACAGTGTGTGTCCCAAACATCAATTTTATGAACAAAGGCTGTGGTGACAGTATTGAAGGGAAATGTCTCGTTTAAGGACTGCTATTGGATTGGTAACTACATTCTGTTATTCTTATGCCAATGAAGTTGGGAGAAAAAAAAGAAAGAGACTACAGATAAATATACAAGTTTGTATCAGCAAATCCCTTGTTTTAGTATAAACTCATTACGGTAACAGTATAAAAAGGGTCTGCAGAGCCTAATGATGTGACATTGATTGAAAATGTTGTCAGGAGATGTAGTAGAGGTCACACATGTTTTGAATGTCTAACGATAATGGTGCGGTCTCCTCATTCTCTAGTCCTTCACAAACAATTATACAAAAGCAATTATCCAGCATGCATCAGTGAAGCGTAGCACACTGTGATTTAGCTGCAGATTGGGATCTCTGTTGCTATCATCATTTTGTTCCGTTCTAAAAATTTCTCTCTCTGTATTTTTACGACTAACTACACAGGCGAATTAGCCCGCAGTTGAAGCCTGACTACAAATATTCATTTTTGTGACAAGTCCTCTTTCAGGAGGGCAGGCGATTTTTGAGTTTACTTCCTCCATTATACTGTGCTCATCGATTTTGTGTTTATTTTTCACAGTGAACAGACTGGGGTGGAAAGTAGACTGTGGAGGAATGATTCTTTACGGTTATGGTCTTCCAACAAACATCAATCAAAGTGGTTGCTCCCTGCGCAGGAGAGATTTTAAATATTCATCTTCATCACCTCAGGATTTGAGCTCTTTTTTTAATGGTATACATATCCTGAAAAAAGGGATGGCAAAACAGTGAGGGGAAACGAAAGCACAGGATGAGCCTCACCTGGATAGTGTTAGATCCATGTTTAGATGCAGTTTGTCTCTCCATCAGGAGACCGTAAACAAAAATGATTTCTGAAAAATTGGAGTAATGGCTGCTGAAAATTCAGTTTTGCCATCACAGGAAAAAATTACATTTTAAAATATATTAAAGCAGTAAGTAGTGAGCGTGAAGTGGAGCCGCGTATCAAGGTCCCACCCACACTCCCGCAGAATCGGTTAGTACAGTTTGAAACTGTGAATGGAAGAGCTTCTGTGCTCCTATTGGTCAACTTCACAGATATGACAGAACCCTTTGTGGAGGGCCGAAAAAAAATTAAAGGTGCAGTATGTAACTTTTTCCCTCCACTAAAGCATAAAAATACCATAATATGAGTAACTGAGGTCACATACTAGTTTATCTGAAAAACACTTCTACAGCCAGTTATTTTACTTTGAAATGTGCGTTCCGTGTTGGAATGTCTGTTTTTGTTTTGGTCTGTGTGATCGCGTCCACTGCCAGTTCACCCAATAGTATTTCGACACCCTGGGATGCCAGTTGGCAGGAAACACAGCGTATTGCAGCCAGCAAACAAACTGGGGCAGAGATTGCAGATTCTGCCAAACCTAAAAATCTGATATCGGTATCCATCTGAAAATCTCTATGAGAGAGAGCATATTAAAACGCAGAGACTTACTTTGTAAGTCTCCTCGGCTTTCATTGTCAATTGTGTTTGTTCCTGTTGCGTGTCCTCAAACTGGCAACCCGCGTGAGCGTCGAGTCTGAGGAAGAGGGGGCGGGAGAAACAACGATCTCTGATATTTTGACTTTGGACTGCAGTACCTACTTCGACCACTAGCTGTCATTCTTACAGACTGCACCTTTAAACATGCTTGTCTTTCTGATGATGTCAACGCGAAACATCGCAGACACAGCGTCGGTTGTTGTCCACTATGACACACTATATGAGGTGAAACGGTCGATTCTTGCATCCCGACGCCAATTGTCATTTACGAATCACCAAAGCACCCTTCTTCAAAAGGATTGTGCCAAAATCTGGCTGATTTTGTGTCGTCTGAACCCGGCATTAGGATACTTAATTATACTTTTAAGTATATATCGATCAAAAGATTGAGTACAAGTACCAAATAAACTTAGGCTCTTCTGTCAGTATAAGTCAAGTAGCTATACTTAATTGTAATTTTAAGTTTATTTCTGAGAAGTACATAAAGTATATTTCTGAGTACATAAAAATAAGACATTTTTAATTTGAAATAAGTATACTAGCACACTTGAATAAACGTCTTTTTTGTAAGGGAAGCTAAAATGCTATGTGTAGCGCTTACATGTCTACAAGCACAATTATACATTATGATAAATGTCTTCTAGCATCAAGTCATTTGATACTAGGCCAAATATGGATTTGTACAATTATGTGAGAAAGATAAGCTAATGATTAGCTTGTCTACTTGAAAGACTAGTGCTGTATTTTCCCCATTCACTTTTGTGTCCACTCATTGTAAAACCCAGTGCTGGAGAAAAAATTCCAACCCTGTAGTGGAAGGCATTTTAAAATCCTGCCAACCCTGTCCGCATGCAGCTGTGGAAGCCGTTTGGCATCTCTCACCTGATGCAACAGTGAGACGGTGAGTGTTCTCTAGTAGAAAGCTGTCAGACAACATTTGTCTGTTCAGCTGTCACCTCGGCACTCCTGAGCTGGGCTTACTGACAAAAAGAGACAGACACATAACAGAGACAAAGAGACAGAACACAAGAAAGAGCGAGAGGGAGAAAGACACGAGGGAAAAAACAGAGACAGACTCCCTGTGGACTCATGTAATAGGCTGTCTCTCCAAATGACCATCAGAGTTCACTTCACATTGCGATGATTGCAGGTGAAGGAACGGCAAAGGGAGAACGACTGAAAGATGGAGCTCTTATTCAGATTGAAATGTCACTCGGGAAAGGACATATGCTAATTCTTAAGTTCTGTGCATTTAGTATGTGCTATTTAAAACAGCTTCATACTGTGCTTTAGGTTGTCAAGTTCAAACATAACTATTCAGTCACAACAAAGAGAAAAAATAAGACAGAGTCCCAAAGGAAAAGCTGATCACTCAGAGGTTGCTTTGTCAAAGCTCGGGGAATGTAACGAAGATGTTCCATTGAAGTATAAACTTTCTCTGATGCTGCTCGTAAAATTTGCTTAGGAGTAATAGAACTAAATGTGACCATCTCGACATCCAGTTGTTTTTGCTTTTAGGGGAAACATCTAAGAAAGCAGATGTCTCAGTTTGTTCTCCATTTGATCTTATTGTCAATATTGGGGAAACAGTTGAGATATTGAAGAGATCTCATTTGTGATTTTTCATTCCCTTGGGATGTTGTTTACTCCGGTGGTTTTCCAGAATGTTAAAATCATTATTAGCGTACCTGACACACATCATAAAAGGTCATCAGTCATTCACTCCTATGCTCTGTTGACTTTTTATTTTTTATATTACTTTTTCTATTATAATTTGGCTAAAAGTAACTGGACTTTCCATCTCCAGATAACGTTTTTAAATAATGTCATGAGACAGGCCCTGCAGACACTGTTTCATGTATACAGTTATTCTAATAAATGTATATAAAAAAAAAATATATATATATATATATATATTTTTTTTTTTAATCACCCTTGTATTAAGCTTTTGGGTCAATGGCATGATTCATTTTTCTCAGGATATATTAATTTATTAAAAAATATATTGCAATTCATACATTCAATGACACCTCTTCTATGGTGAACATGTTTTTAATTTCAGAATTAACATAGATATTTTTGGTCATGTATCTTAAAATTTCAGATAATTCGATTTTTTAAATGCTATTTAATAATTATACCATCGAAAATATATTCAAAATATATTTTAATTTTTTTTTTTTTTTTTGAAAATATTTCAAAATTCTGAACATTTCTAAAAACTTGACATGTGTTTTTGTAAAACGACATTTTTAAAAATATTTTTCCTTTGCTTACAGATATATTTTTTAATCTACACTTTTTTTTCTTTTCTTTTTGACCTTTTAATATTTAATATTTCTAGTTTATCTGCAGTGGAAGTTAGAATCCTTCTAATCTTTTCAGATGTCTTTAAATGTATAATCAAGTCATTTTACTTTCAGACTTAATTGTACCAGACGTTTTGGTCTATTCATTTTAGTTTGGATAATTCATACAATTCTATCTGTCTGTCTAACTGCAGAGTGAATCCTTGACACTCGGTCAGCAGGTGGAGTGATGTTTAATACGCACTGTTCCATGTTAGTGATCTAATGTGAGTTAGGGACCGTCTGAAGACATATGCCATCTTTCATCACATCTCTGCATGTGCACACATCCATGTGTTGCCCATCCGCCTCAGAAACTGCTGTGTGACAGTGAAGCTCGCGGTATGATAAAACGAGACTGACACAGCTTAAATACTCCAATGATCCGCATTCCCCAACAGAAAAGAGGATCCGAGTGCCCCCTGCTAGTATGCAGGTGTGTGAATTACATGAAATGATTGTGAATGTCGAATTCTGGATTAAAGCTCCCGAGAGACTTTCAGAAGGGAGTACCGCAGGCAGGCTAATTTTTAATTTTGACAGGCACAATCTTCACACACTCATCGTTGAGGGTTTTTACTGTCTCCCCAACTCAGTTCAAGAGTCACAAAGCTTCTTATTTTAATATGGTTTACACACAGTTTTTGGGACATCTGATGGTGAACAGTAGCAGTGATATGACATAATTCCCAATGGGTTTTCATGGCACAGGGGCCTTTCAACCCTTGTGGAAAAAGAAGTGTGCTTATTTGTATTGAATGTGCACTTCTAGTGTACTTCAAATTTTAAAAGTATATATTTTATATAAAAGCTGCACTTGCAGATAATATAATTTTAATGAAATAAAAAGGCCACTTAAGTGTACTTACAGTACAGTATGTATTTAAATAGTAGTACATATTTATATGTAATTTCATAATTACTTAATTGTCTTTGACATATGGTTACAGGTTTTACGCTATTTCACTGTAAAAAAATTCTAACCCTCCCAAATCAAAAATTTCAAGTGACCGATAACATCTACATTTTTCAATTGGCCCAAGTGAAATTCTTGTTGCAATAGTCTGTTAACATTGGCTCAATGAGAAATAATACGTCAGACTAATTGAAAAATTTAGATGTTATCGGTCACTTGAAATTTTTGACTTGGGGATGTAATTTTTTTTTACAGTGAATGAGCTGCGGCTCAACATTTAAATACTGGCAGTGTTTGTTGTTAACAGTCTGCAGCCCACTTCCCTCCCCCTTCCCCAGCTCCACCTGTATAGATCTGCTACGGGGGGTTATTCATGTATGTTATATGTGCAGCAGCAGCATATCTTACATGTTCACAGCAATGTCTGTGAATGTATTGGCAGTTGCAAGTCACGGTATACTTGCTTTGCAGCGGCAGAAGCGTAGCAGATCTATTCCACCGAGACCAAATACATTAGCATTGCCATATCCTTTACCATGCCAATCTCTCCAAGAGTTGTCATGACAGAACTAAACATGTCGTCCCCTTGGAATTATAAGGTTCTATCTGACATTTTTGTCAAAATTGAGTTATTCACATATTCTTATTCTGTGACAACTTATTTACATTATGTGATGTTTTTTTTAAGTTGTGTACATTTTGGGACTTTTTATTGAAAAAACAAAAAGGTTCTATCTACAAAGTCAAACTCTAACTTGGCTCTATAAGGTTCTATCTGCGTGAGCCAATCAGCACTTCGAATGCACAGACGAGGACCAATCAAAAAATGAGTCATAGAGAGTATAAATCTGTGTTTTAAAAAATGAGTCACAGAGAGTATTATAGTTCTGTGTTTTAAAGGGATAGTTCACCCAAAAATGAAAATTCTGTCATCATTTACTCACCCTCAAGTTGTTTCAAACCTGTATGAATTTCTTTTTTCTGCTGAACACAAAAGAAGATATTTTGAAAAATGTCTGTAACCAAACAGTTGATGGACCCCATTGACTTCCATAGTAGGGAAAAAAAAATACTATGGAAGTCAATGGGGTCCATCAACTGTTTGGTTACAGACATTTTTCAAAATATCTTCTTTTGTGTTCAGCAGAAAAAAGAAATTCATACAGGTTTGAAACAACTTGAGGGTGAGTAAATGATGACAGAATTTTCTTTTTTGGGTGAACTATCCCTTTAAAAAATGAGTCCGACATTTTTTGTGATTATATAGTCAGTGAATAATTTTTCAATGATTATTAAACTATGAATTAATTTGCTGAAGCATGTCTGTTTTCTTGCAGTTTTTAAAGTCTTAAAATGCCTTAATTTTTACAATATTAAGCCTTAAAGGTCAAATAGTCAACAATTTAATTGATGGGGTCTTAATTACAACAATAAACGTTAGCATGTTATTTCAGCCATACTGATGTCTAGAGAGAAAGCCATTTTACCTGGCCCACTTTAGGTGGAATAAAGTCCTGCTCAGATGTATTACAGTAGCTGCTTTCTGTCTAAATAAAAGAAAGATTAAAGTAACAATTTCTGCAATAATGTGTTTAATTACCCACCAAATTGGTATAAAAAATTTACATCTGCACTGGACAAAATATTTAGACCTACCTTGCTTAATTTGAAATGTCTTAAATACATGGAAGTGCTAAAAATATGAAATAAATGTCATAGAAAGGATAAAATGTTACTTTCTAACACGTTGAGACATTGTTACAACATTAATAATTTTATATTTAGTGTTCAAATAATGTTTTGGCAGATAGAACCTTATAATTCTAAGCGAAAAGTGTTTTTTTAGAATTAGAAGGTTCTATCTGCATTTGACCCATTCCAAAAATCCCCATTTACAAATTTGAGAGGATTTTGATATTGTATATTTAGAATACATTTAGGGTCCCTGTTATTTTCATGTTTGAAAGAAACTTGTTCCCCATATAAATTTTCCTATATGTAATGCAAAAACTTTGAAGCTCAATATCTCAAAACTGCTCAGAACGCAGATAGAACCTTATAATTCCAAGGGGACGATGTGTCATCGTTTTCAAATACCTCCGTTTTCATAGTCCACACTACAAAAAACAGCGTGTTCAATCTGATCCTCTTGAGAAAGCTCAATTTTTATTAGGACATGCCGTCTCAGTGTGGAAGGAAGGCCAGAACGGAGAGAAAAAGATACGTTTTCAAACGAAAACGAATGTATGTGGACAAGGCCTTAAATACACAGCAAGGCCTTGTGCACTATGAGTACCTAGATGATGTACTTGTAGCAAATGCTTACGTGTAGCAAAATAACATAAATAAAATAATGTAATTGCCCCATTTGGTACAACAGTATCTTTATACATTCTATGGCAAAGTACATAGAGTATAGTGTAAGTGCATAGTGTGTACTACCACTGAAGATGACCTGATACCATGAACCAAAAATGTGCAGTACAGAGAATATTTAAGGATCTACTTGACCTTCCATTTCCAGTGTGATGAACTGTAAGTAATATAAGCTGAGATTGTATCTAGTTGTTTTGGCTTATTATTTTATCGGACAGCATTTTTTAACACAAAGTTGGATCCTCAGATGATAATTGGATGCCACACATTTAAATAAACATACAACATAATAAGGACATGTGACAACAATGTAGCACAATGTACTTATCTAGCATACAGATGCAGTGTAGCATTGTAGTGTGTGGGTATGTACAGTACAGTGCTAAACATTATTTTAATGGTCTATAATTATGTCTTTTTTTTAGGTGAGGATTTTTATGAGCCATCTCCTTATGAACCCATGACACCTCATCGGCATTCAGATGCATTTCGCCTGGCGTCAATCATCTCAGGTAATTATCAATATTTCCATTACTAATACATTCTGGCAATGTGCTGTACTGTTCGCTGTTGATATTGACTTCTTTTTATTGCCATCTCTTATATGAAACTCATAAAATCCAGTACTAAATGAATTATTATTATGTTCCAATACAGAAAAGTTAAAGTTTAAAAAGTTTCTTCTTTCTAAATGTTTCTTTTAGCACATTCCAAACATAATAAAGGGCGAAGTGAAGATAAATTAGTCATTTTCCTTTCTAGGAAAAAAAGAAACAGGAGCATGCACTTTTTCCAGTGAAATAGAAACCTTTCTAGGCATTTGTCACCTTGGCATGAGTTAAGTGTAATGTTTAATTCACTGACAGCAGTCATTACAGACAGTAGAGGACAGACATATTGTATCCAATCCATTATCACAGCCTCACAGAGCCTGGAACAACCAGAATAACTCTTCTTTTTTTTTTTTTTTTTTATTCTGATATGAAGGAAAAAAAATAATAGCCAGTGAATGACAAATCTCATGTGTGCACTATAGAAATATTGAATTCAACAGGGTTGTCAGATCCATCTTCTTGCCATAATACCATTTTTGTGTCTTGAAAGGCCTGCTGTGAGTAGCAACTGAGTTTTGGAGTTTGCATATTTCCTCTCTTTCTTTCTTCAAAATAAATAAACATTGTTGATGGGAAATGTGGACACAGCCTCCATTAGCTGATTGTGTAAACATTAGCTGATCATGTAATTTCACAGAGAGGTGAGTTAAGTATGATTGAATGTCTTTGTTGTATAATTGTATGTATTGTTATGGTTATCACATCTTCAGTTGATTGTATGACAACTTAAATGGGGAAAATGAGTTTGGAGACTGATTTAAAGGGATAGGTCACCCACAAGTTCACATTCTATCATCATTTACTCACCATCATGTTTTTCCAAACCATTTTTTCTTTTACCGTTTCTTCCTATCAAAGCAAGAGTCATTCCTACAGCGAACCAAAGGCTATAGTTTCTCTCTAAAGAAACCTTTAAAATCCTTGCTGATAAAAGGGAGGCCTGAGATACGTCTCATTGCGTCTCACTCACAACCCTCGCAGATTGAGATGGCATCTTTTGATTTGATGTGACAGCCCGAGTCGTTATTCTAGACTGGCTGTGTCTGTTCATTTACTACAGAGGGTGAGAGGAACAAGTGGACCGCAGCACTAACACTGACATATTGAGGGTAAAGCTGGCGGACCCGCTCAGCCCGTATCCACTCCCTGGCGGGGATCTCTCCCAATCTGGAAGTGGAACAGCCCTGTGTGCCATATTTAGGATCAGGCAACATTAATTGTGATCCCTTAGTGCTCCGACTGCTGTGATGCACAACCCTGGATTCATATATCCCTGGAAGCACTATTGTGTTACTGATGTTTCTAAGTGGATAGTATGAAGTAAAATCCTAAAACACACACGAGGGAAATCAATAAGAGTGAATTGCGTATTAATTTGTTAAAAGCCACATTGCGACATATGAAGTTACATATATGTGATTTATAAAGTCACAATTACGAGAAACAAATTCACAATTGTGAGATAGAAAGCCACATTGAGATTTGGCGCATTAGTTTGTCACATTCTGAGATATGAATTCAAATTACGAGAAACAAAGTCAGAATTGCAATATTTAAATTTACACTGTGATTTATAAAGAATCACAATAAAAAATTAATTTAAAATTGTGAGATTTGACTGCATGACTTTTAACAAACTAATGCGCAAAATCTCAATATGACTTTATATCTCACTATTTTAAATGTATTTCTTAGTTGTGACTTTATAAATCACAGTGTAAATTTATATCTTACAATTGAGACTTTGTTAAATTAATTTGATAGTAATTTGTAATTTGAAGTAATTTGACTGCATATCTGAGAATGACTTTTAACAAACGTGCAGAATCTCAATATGACTTTATCTTACTTGAAATAAAGTCTCAATTTTAAGATATGAAGTTACATTGTGATTTATCGTCACAATTACAAGAAACTTATTCACAATTGTGAGATGTAAAGTTACAATGAGATTTTGTACATTTGTTGAGTCCCATTCTGACGTATGCATCAGATTACAAGAAACTGTCACAATTGCAAGAAGTTGCATTGTGGTTTATAAAGTCACAATTACGAGAAGTAAATTCACAATTGTGAGACATACAGTAAAAAAAAAAAATTGCATACTGCATTTCAACATACCACTTCATGTTGTGGTTTACACTCTGTGTTCAATTTGATAGATATCAGGCCAGGGCAAAAAATATTTGTCTGCCTGAAATATGACAGAGCATTTTATGACATGACATAAGACTCTCTTCATGGGTCATTTCAGGTGGCGGTGAAGAGTCTATTAACAGGAGAATCTTCTCTCTTGCTTGTTCACTTTCTTTTTCATTTCTTTTGACAAATCCCTCAAGCCTGGCGAGCAGAAATACTTTCTAACAGAATAAGCCACTAGAAAAAGAAATGCAGACAAACAGAAGAATAGAAAAAGTAGAATATAAATTAGATGAACCCTTTCAGGCACAGTGGTCTGTGAGAAATCACCTATTATTTTCTCGCCTTTCAATTTACATTAAAGAAGGAATCTTTCCGTTGTGTGACATTTTGTGTCTCACCAAAGTTGGGTGTGCAGTTTCTTTGAACTTCTGAAAAATCAAAGCTAAACTACTTTGTTTTTTTTGCAACTATTCCTATTAAGTGTTATGTTGCATAGAATTGATAAAAAATCATGCTACACGTTTTTATATAGGAGATTTGGTGGTTTTGCACAGTAAACACTGTGGATATACAGGAAATACCGAATCATATGACAAAATGGTGGTAAGCATTCTGTGTTGGATCAAAATGAGAGATCTTTATAATATGGTCAAATCATTTTGACAAAAAAAAAAAAAAAAAAAAAAACGTTAAAAAAGAAATGTCAGTCAGTGCACAAATAAATATACACTCAATTCAAAGAAGTGCTTTTTACTAAGAACTTTTAGTGAGAAACCACCTCAAAAATGCCTGCAAAATCCTGTTTGAAAGAAATTCAGTGACTGTGTCTAAAACGGTTTGAAAAGAGATTATGGTGGCATGAGACCATAATCTCTGCAGGTTCAGAATAGTATGATTGTGCAGTTTTATTATACTCATAGTAGCTTCCAGATTTACACTAGCTTCTGATCAAATCTTTTGGACCAATAAAACAGCATTCAGACTGACAGTTTGAATGATGGCGGCCTCTTTCATAATCATTTTCTTGGGTTTAGTATCTTCATGTAGTGTTTATTTGCTGCTCTTTGCTGTAATGGAGGTCCACTCTTACAGTCATGGCCAGCATTACTGTCACAACAGGCAGACGAAGAAGGTAATGATAGTGCAAGTAATAAAAGCAAGACTTTATGAGCTTTCTGCTCATATTCAGAATCTGAAGTGCACATGAAATGCATGAAAATATGTGTGCAAAGGGAACTGGGACAATACATGAGTGAGATTGACGATTTTATGATAATACACCTTACTTCATGCATAATGTAAATAAGAAATTTAAATATTGCTGTTAATCATTAAAGTCGATTTAAGACGAGATGAGTTATGCAATTCACCTGTTAAAAACACCTTCATCTTTGTGATTCACTTTGTCTTTATTGCCTCAAGCATTTTTCTATTCTGAGTTCAGCAATGGAAATGATTGGGTATATTTGCCAGGCTAAGTCCTTTGGGGAGATGAAGCGATAGCTACATGTTGCGATGATCTGACAGCATGCAGAGCCAATGATAGCACTGAGTTCCTCACACCTGGCATTGGAAACATAGAGATTTCTGGCTGAAATTGGCAAAGACACTCAAACAAATTTTGTGTTGTTTCAACCCATGTTTGGGTCAAGTATGGACAAATCCAACCGTTGGTTTAAATTAAAAAGGTAAAACATATAGGTTAATTTAAACCAACGGTTGGGTTTGTCCATATTTGACCCAAACAAGGGTTGAAACAACCTAGCATTTTTTAGAGTTTACTGAATATGTTCAGTTCTTGTAGCTTATGTTGCGTTTCCAACTTACAAAATGTTGAGTTTGAATTTAGTACATTTTTGAAAGCAGTTTCTTGTAATTATTATCAGTTATAAAGGGCAACTTTACTTTAGATTATTTTTGTTCTTTTTATTTTATTGAACAAATTGAGAAAGAGTTGTAACACCGGTGACAATATCACAGTGGCACATTCTCATAGTGTCAATATTAAAAAATACCTACCCCTGATCAGATAAATAATCAATAAATATCCCCATAATCACATTCAATAGAAATCTATCATACAAATACTAAACAATGTAATACTAATGATATGTTTAAATATATAATATGACAAATTAATAACATTTTCAGCCGTTGAATTATTAGAAAAATAATGCACACCTGAGGTGGAAACTGTAAGTTGATCTGCTCCAAGAACAGCGCCGTTATTACCTCGCTAGTGAAAAATGTCAAGTAGCTTTTAAGTTGTTAAACTATTTTACTGATAAAATAGTCAGAGCAGCGCTAGCAACACATTTCTGTGCAAGTGTGTCCGTACTATATGTGTGTGCATTACTGTGTTTGAGTAGGAAAGAGCGGGTGAAAAGCGTGAGAACATCTGCTTTCCATATATAATAAAACGTAATTTTGTAGCAAAAAACATGGAAATAATTTGTCGTTTTTTATCCTATTGTTTAATATATTTATTTGCTTGGTCAGTTTCGTTGTGGGTTTTGGTTCTTTTGCTGTTGTAGACTGTAAGGTCCTTTGAAATAACCAAAATCATTTGGTGAGATGATATGGAACTGTAATGCGGTCAACACCTGCCTGGATCTACTTTAGCCGTGCATTTACCGGAAAATAATTGCACACGTTAGAATGTCCGTCAACCAATCAGATTCAAGCATTCAACAGCCCTGTAGTATAAAATGTATACGTGCAAAAAATATATATCAAACAGGAGTTTCTGGACTAAAAGTCAAGGGACATATGTTTGACACAAAAGAACACAAACATTTTGACAAACTTGTGCAAAACTGAAAAGATTTTTTACAAGTTACAGTGTAAAACGTAACCTTCAGCCACTGAGACCAATTCCCTCTTTCTCGTCCCCCTTCATTCCCTTCAAAGGGAAAACACTGTTAAACACCCAACACAACCTCAGTTCAAGACATTGTTATCTTCTCTCTTCTTCCTATTTCCTTGCACATATATTGTTTCTTTCCCCTTTACTGCTGGCTATATTAACTGTAAAAGCACATTTGAAATTCATACTTCACTGTTGCCTTTGTGCCCCTTCAATGGAGAAATGTAATGAGACTGTTTACCATGTGGCATCCCTGTCAGCAGGGCATGAGATATGGTCTGCGTTATACAAACAAGCCTGGGTCATAGCCACTGATTATTAAACCAACAACAAGACTGTCGCTTTGTGGTCCCTGCTGATGCTAAAAGTTTGAAAGTAAACCGGTTTTAGACTTCAGAAATGTCCACACAAATCAAACGATTCATAATAATGAGGAGACACATTTTCCTGGATGTTTTTGAGATAAAAGAGATTATTACTGTAACTTTCAACAGTCAAAACCTCCTCTCAGTAAAAAAAAAAAAAACAGTTTACAGAAATTCACAGCAAAAACTTGTTTCATACTGCAATAGATGAATACATTTGAATGCACAACCTCCTACATTTGCACATCATCAATACCCATTCTGTGTTTCAGACTATGACAATGATGAATAAACACTGTAACGGTAACACTTTACAATAAGGTTCATTAGTTAACATTAGTTAATGTATTAACTAACACAAACTAACCATGAGCAATACATTTGTTAATGTATTTGTTAATTGTTGTTAACGTTAGTTAATAAAAATATAGTCATTCATTGTTTGTTCATGTTTGTTCCCATTGCATTAACTAATGTTAACAAGATTTTAATAGTGTAGTAGATGTTGCAATTAACATAAAAAAAGATTAATAAATGCTGTATAAGTACAGTTCATTATTAGTTCATGCTAACTAATGTAGTTAACTAATGTTAACTAATGAACCTTATTGTTACCACTGTAACAGATGTATTGCTTATTTCTATTAGTTAATACATTGACTAACATTAACTAATGGGACATTATTGTAAAGTGTGATGTATTTTTATAATTTATTTAAAAAAAATATAGAAGCAATTTAATTCCTGAGGTCAGTAAGAGGATTGAACATTGTAATAAAAAGCATATTATAAGGATTTTGTTGCAGAATTGTTTTTATTAATCTTATAAGTGAACCTCAGGGACCCATTCTGTTACAGCAGACTGAAAAAGTTTGGATCTCTCTTTCCATCGCTGCTTTTCTCTCTCTCTTCCTCTCTCTCCTAAATAAGTATTATAATAGAAGGAGATAATGAGTAATGAGAAGTAAAGAAAGGCCTCCCATTCTCCTCGCAGCAACAGTAGAAGCTAAAGACTTTCTAACGAGCTCACGCACCTCAGAGGAGATTACATCTAAACTGTGGCACTTCTCCTAATTGCAATCAGCATAGTCAGTGCCAAGAGCTGTGAATAACCCAGACTGAACCTGCTGTCCCTTTAGCAGTCCATTACACAAATTGTGCATTATTCCCACATTATATGCCCGTGAGTGATCTGTATAGGTAGCCTATGTGTAGTATGAGTATTTGCACATTAAATAAACCCACATGCCTTATAAACTCAAACTAATTCATTAAATTATTCTGGTTATAATACAGTATTTGTGACCTTTGGTCTACCGGCAGGTCATTTTTGGTCACAATTTGTTTTACAGGTTACAGAATTACTGGGCTCCCTCCAGCACTAGTGCTTGAGAGGAAGAAAAGAAAGAAAAAAGCTGTAAATCCTTTTTATTCCGTTGTCATTTTCACTTTTTTTTTTTATCTCAGTATGGCGTTTTTGTGACCCAAATGGTTCTCTCTAGAGGAGGTTTATGGTTTTCTATTTCTCTCTGATGCCAAATAAAATTCCAAGTGTCATTTGATGTCATGACTTGAATGTAAGGAACGTATTGGTTGAATTCACTAAAACAGTTGCACCACTTTTGGCACGGACTTTGGGCTACTGCGGATTCCTGTATTTGATATTTGCAGGATATCTGAACATCTCCCAATATTTTGTCCCATTTCCTTCTGTTCGGTTCCTATCCCTTCTTTAACCAGGCAAATGTTTGTGCATGCTGAGCGCAGTCTGTGCCGCAGCATCCTCTGACCTCCAGACGCTGGACGCTTTTTTTATGTACATTCTCGACAACCAATTTCATACCTCATTTACGGCTTCTTCCTCCACTGTGAGACACACCTAAAATTGCTCTCTCACAAACACACACACACACACACACACACACAACAAGAGACAGAGGACTATTGAATCAAATTTAGAAACACTCTAAAACCACACAGTATTTTTAGATTTGGGTAACCTTTGCTTGCCGCACATTCAGAACATTGCAAATGGCTTTTGTCGATTGAGAGTAAGAACTTTTAAAGGGCTATTATTATTATGGGAACACAAGATTGCACCAATTGCAGGAGACTCTCTCAACCTCGTAATGTTACAGGATACAATGAATTACAGGATACTTTTTTGACCTCAGTCTAAATAGCTGTCGGTTGCACTGCAAAAATGTTCTTATTCAGTGTTTTTGTCATGTTTTCCAGGATAAATATCTAAATAAAAACCATCTAAACAAAATACATTTAAAACAATATTAATATTATTGTCAATATATAGTTAGGGCCTGATAGGTCCTTTACATGCAATTTTCAAGCAATCACATCATTACCGCATGACATAAGCTGATTGGCTTCTGCTGATCATGCTGCCAATGAGATTGCTTGCTCAACATTTAAAGAGTATGGTTCAGTGTTTGCTGTAAGCTAGTCCTGCAGCACACTATCAAAGTTCCTCTGAAATCCTCCACCTCCCCCAGTTCCACCTGCCTAGATCTGCTATTGGATTTATGGAAGTCTATTTATGCAGCAGCAGCATATCTTACATGCTCACAGCATCATGCGTCACAATTCTGCAAGAGATAGGACCCAGATGCAAATGAGCAAGTGAAGTGTGAACCAGTTCAAACAGGAGGGCAGGACAGACGACAGGCAGAACGGATGACCACTGAGACCGTCAGTATAAGATGGTGATGACGAGAGTACAATAGAAGCAGCTCCAAAGGAAAGACCAGGCAGCAACACAAGGAACTCGTAGCTTGACGTAGATCTCAGATGTAGTCTTGCTACCAGGTAGAGGCTCACAGAACCAGAGGCTTGACATAGGGGTTAGATAGCTGCACCAGTCAGTGGCAAGGGAACTCAGGATACAGGGCAGGAACACATAAGAACATACAAGATGAGACTCAAGACAGACAAGAGATGGCAACAATTAAGAGAACCAAAATTAAACTGATAAGATCAATGACTATAGAGAGACAAAAAACAGAAATATAAATAACAATAGCAAACTAATGAAAAATCTAAGATAATTTTATTTTTATTTTTTAAATGGAATTGCAAAAGAAAAGCAAGACCTCCACTTGACAGGGAAAATAAGAACTGAAGAAAATAACTACAAATAAAATTCTAAAACAAAAGAGAACTCAAACTATAAAGCACAATAGCTAAAACTAAGCAAAACAGAAGCAGAGAAAAACAAAATAGCAACAAGGATACTCTGTAGTGATGTTACATTTGACACTGAAGCTTCAAAGCGCGTATCGAGTTCGATGCGCAATTTCTCATGAAGCTCCGTGCCGGAGCGCGTATTGTTTTCAGAGAAACGCGTGATCAACGAAAAACAAAGCTTGTTTTGTTTTTGCTCACTTTCTTTCCAGTCACGTGAATGCTTCACTTTGCATGTTGGAATGCTTGAACCCAGACCACTACTCTACAGGTTTTTGGAAGTTTAAGTCCATTTACTAACATTTTTTGTTGTTGTTGTTGTTGTGTAATATATATAATAAGCCTACAGCCTATGTTACATGATCATATATTCTGACACATAAACAGCATAGAAACCATAAAATAATCAGACCAACATTTACTTGCATTAAGCAAAGTATTTTTATTTCTGTATAGTATTAATATAATTGTTACTTTTATTTTATTGCCACACTTTAATATGTGAATTATATTATCAGTAAACTGAACATTTAGCGTTGTCAGGCTTTTATTTGTGCTTAATGGATAAAACAACGGCGCTCTCAGCTGCTCATAAACATGGCTGCTATAAATTTGACCAGCCACAAGATGGCGCTGTTTTCGACACTCTTGGTGTTTCGAATCTTTTCCCGAAACATTCAGGGGAAAGCCTCAGTGCTTCATGAGGCTTCATTTGCCCATCCCTAATACTCTGATACTGGGAATAAAAAGATATATATATATATAAAAAACTAGAGTAAGCACTAGGATAATTTGACGAGCACAAACCAGAAAACACCACAAAGAACATTTACACAACACACCAGCAAGGACATGAGGGAAAGAGTCACAATTTAAAGGGACCAGAGCACATGAGGATCAGGTGAGCACAATTAGTAAAAACAAGGACTGGACAAGGACTAAACAAGGGGGCGGGACACGAGGCGCACATGGCAAACACAAACAAAGACAGAGCCATGTGCTCAAACACAAGACAAACATAGAAACATGAAACAAAGACAACACAGACAAGGCTGCCAGGGCAGAACCCTGACATCATGTCTGTGTATTAGCAGTAGCAAGTACATACTAGCTCTGCAGCAGCAGCGATAATCAACAGCATCAGCAGCGTAGCAGATCTAGTCTGCCAAGACCAAATACATTAACATTGCCATATTCAATAACATGCTAAAGCTATTCTGACAGTTGTTTTTACCTTTTTTAAGCTGGTAGAAACTAATTTCACATGTATGTGTAAAACAAGAATATTTGGGGGAAAAATCAACAATGGGGCGAGTTAACAAAAATAACAATTGATATGCAAACATATCAATATGGTTGTATTTTCAAATTCAGAGAGGATCAGTAAATGTACTTCTGGTGGGGTTTTTTGTCCTCGGGAAATGCAGGGCTCCAGACTGCGACCATAGACAGTATAAGAAGTGGACAGAGCCATCTCATTGGAACTCAATTGAGACAAGTGAAGCCCATTTTTAGCGATTTTTTAGGACTTCCGTTCCTGACGCGCAGACTCAAACCGAGCTTGACTACGTAGATGTGACGTGAGCAACCCGTCTGTCTTCTAGTGGCTGTGGCATGAGAAATCTGAATCATTCCCTTCCGAATCTTGCAGAGACGGAGAGCGTGAGTAGGAGGTATCCACGAGCTAGGAGCAGGAGAAACTTTTGCTAGGTATTCTGATTAATTATTTTGTCATTTTGCCTCCACGTCTCCCCGATTGCCCGCGAGCTTCTCCTCCTGTCCATACGGTAATCTCTCTACTGTGCGACAGAGAGTCGCGTGGTTATGACGCAATCGTTAGCCTACTTTTACAAAAACTGCTTCTACGGGGCCATAACATAAGCTACAAGGTAATGGAGCATTTTATACATTGTCGTGTTTCTTTAGAAATAAATAATGGACAAATGGAGTCTTTAAACGCCTCAGATGTGAAGTTATTCGCTGTCAAAGTGACGCCAAAATGAATGGGAGTCAATGGGATGCTAACAGCAGGTGAAGTTCTGCTACAAGATGGTGGCACGCGGCCGGCTTCAACTTCCGGTCGACTTCCTTCCCGCTTGACTGCGACCAATTGGTCGCATTTTGCGACCATTTTTCCTGCCAGTGCGACCAAATATTTATTTAGGTCGTGCTGGCGCGACCACAACGTTGCCGAGCAGCGAATCCAAACAAAATGAAAGAGGAACGAAAATGCGCTACTCCTTTAAACTTCACGGACTGTTTATTAGTTCGGACCAATAATAGACAGCGCAGCGCTCCGAACTTGCCAGTCGCGGGACGATCTCGATCACGCGACACTGTTACTAGGAGATCCAGACTCTGGAGATCCAGTGAAGAAATCCATTGAATTCGCCTCAGAATTAATAACATAATGTCTGCGAGATCCAGTGAGAAACATTCCGATTCGGTGCAGAGTTCTCTGTTCTAAACCATAGATATCAGATCAAACAGCGCTGACGTGGAAACCAGGAGAAACACTTCTGTTGAATCAGCAACATTCACCATGGATTTAATGTAGTAACTGTAACCATAATGTGACAGAAATAGTCAAACGCTTACAAGTACTACTCATCTTTTTCCAGCACTTCAAAACTATCATATAAATGTTATTTTTTATGTGATGACCAACACATTTTTTGTTCATCCTTCAAAAATTGTCTTATTTAAACTCTTATTTAAACACTTATTTAAAAATAATAAAATAAATAAATTACCATTGTAAGCAGTAGGATGCTTATTGGCTATTTTCACTCCCTAATATACACATTTTTTTCACTCGGTTTGCTTTTTAATTAATATTAAGACATTATGAATGATAATAATTAAAGTTAACTTCATCTACACCCTAAATTAAGCTTAGTGCTTTATTGTCAGCCCCAGTGCTACCAGATATGTATTTGTAGAACTCGGTGCTGCTGCCCTCAGATGTTAGTCTGGAGCCTGTGAACTTAAAATAAAACTGCACATTGTAATATCTGTACGTTAAGTCTATTTATTATTAAATAATTTGTCAGTATTACAGTTATTTTGGGGAAAATTTGAATAATTGCATTGCAAGCTGATTTAAGGTGTGCCCCTAAATTTTCTGCTTGCACTCCTAAAATTTTCAGTCAGGGGCTCCAGCGCTCCTAGTAAAAAAAGTTAGTCTGGAGCCCTGAAATGAATCTTGTTAAGCCTAAAAAAGCTTGGGGAGTAAGGTTACGAGGAAGAGAGGCTTCATGCATTGATTGCACTTGCTACAAATTGTATTGATTGCATTCAGGAGTCCCTCCTGTATTTAACTGTAGTGATACTTGAGATCAGAGGCAATCTGTGTTATTTCAAATATCTGACAAATGCTTGTATTTGCTTCTAGCAGGGACGGCCATGCAAAATCACGAGTCCAGATCTACATCAAATGTATAAATCTGTAACACAGATGAGTAAGGATATGTTTGAGTCTTTAATAAGTAAGGATATGTTTGATGTAAACATTCCCATGTCTTATTAATGTCAGACTTTTGAACATGTGTTATTAATCATTGATTTGTAAATACAAGACCTCTGAGCAATGATGTCTACTCTAAAACCAAGATTACTTCCAACAAACATCAAGATAGTTATTAATATCAATCAGTTTCAAAATATCTTCAAAGGGCTTCATGAAAATCCCTAATGTTTCCCTGAGTCGTTTGCTGCCATAGCACAAGGTAATTTATATGCCGACTCCCTTTTTATTTACATAAATATTATATTTCCACTCATTTAGAGTAAACAGTTCAGACATTTAGATCATTAGCACTTTATTCATAAGTAACAAAAACCCATTCGGAATGAAATTCATCTTTTACTCTCCACAAGGGGTCTGATAAACCATCTGTTCTCAAAGTTATACCAACACCCACTGGGTTTTATTAGTTTCTCTCTCTCCCTCTCTCTCCAATCACCAGAGCTGCCGTCAAGGCTAGAGACGCCATTAGGGCAACATATCATTGCCGACCTTCATACACTTTTAGAGGTCCAGAACTTCCCCACAGTCTCCAGCTGATAGTTCCCCAATCCCCTGAATGCTTCGTTCAGCTGCCTTCAGCTGAACACTTACAGATGTCGCACAGCTGGATACATGCCCTTGTTTCCCTTTTCCCACTTTTTCTTTATCTTGAATGTACTTATCGGATTGTGCACAGTGTATACATCACTTGAGGTTTCAATAATGCAAAGGTTTCAGGAGGGTTTTAGATAATTCATTTAAACATCTTTTGGTTTTAGCAAGGGTACAGCTAATGTTTCATGTCCATTCTTTTGTCAGGACCTTGTTCAGCCAAAAGGTCAGGATTACATGGGATAATCCACAGCGAAAGTGCATTGCCCATTCGGACTGATAATAATAAGATATGTTTCTTAAGCACCAAATCAGCATATTAGAATGGACACATATTAGACTGGAGTAATGGCTACTGAGTGTATATGTACACAGAGAGATAACCCAATGTCCTCAGGTTTCAGGCCACTTTCCCTACATTATGAGGACATGCAGCTGTCCAAATAATTAAATCGCTAAATAAGGATTATTATTATTATTATTATTATTATTAAAAATGTAAAAATGCAGGATTATGTTTAGGGGTGGGGTTATAGTTATGGGATAGACAATATCATTAGCCCAGTATATATATATATATATATAAAAATAAACGTCAAAAAAAAATGGAAAGTCCTCTAATATTAGGTGTGTGTGAGTGTTCTGAAAGCATTCCTATTAGGACATTGAGTTGGAATCAGATCAAAGAGTTCATTGTTGTGCTGGAGTTGTCCAATACATCTGTGCAACTCTTTTTTCTTATGCACACCCACTCTTGATTCCCCTTTCACTCTCTTTATATCATTCTCACAAACACAATCTCACTTGTCTTTCCTGCTCTCTTCTCCTCTCCTAGGCATACATTCTGGCACAAGTAAAGGCCAGCCACACTGCTCAGATCCCAGCCGCCCATGCAACCCTTGTCTGGACGCCACCAAAGCCTGCAACCTCAATGAAAACTGCAAGCGTCAGCGCTCCAACTACATCTCCACCTGCACCCGTGCGCAGACACAGAGCCAGCAACCCTCACAGTCTCAGTCACAGGACAGCTGCAACAGAAAGCGCTGCCATAAAGCCTTGCGTCAGTTCTTTGAGCGCGTCGAAACGCAATACACCTACGGGCTTCTCTTCTGCTCCTGCAAGGACCAGGCCTGTGCTGAGAGGAGGAGACAGACCATTGTACCCTCTTGCTCATACCTAGACAAGAGCAAACCCAACTGTCTTCAGTTGCGCAACACCTGCCGTATGGATGTGCACTGCAGGTAGGCAAGTCAATGCGTTTTATAATGTAGCCCTGAAATGAACTGACATTTATTCATTTAGCATATGCTTTTATCTAAAACCACTCACCAGAGATAGAAAAACAAGTGATTCATCCAAAGCCTGTAACGAAAGAAAAAAAAAAGAAAAAAAATGCAGTTTCCATAAATCTGCAACTCTTGAATCTTTATTTATAACCACAGCTTTACCAAAATGTCGCCATGGAACAGTGACCACAATCTTATTACAGGGAAAATCCCCTTGGAGCTAGGGTTTCAGGGATATGTCATCCAAAAAAGAAAATTCTGTCATTATTTGCTTCTCCTAATGTCATTTCAAGTCTGTATGATTTCCCCCCCCCCCAGTGGAACACAAAAGGGACCTTTTAATAATGTGCTTTTTGCTCTTTTACATGCAATAAAAATGAACCGAGACTTCAAAAAGCATCAAGCTTCATTAAGGATGTAAAAGCGTAGAACATAGAAGCATCATAAAAGTAATCCAGACCACTTGTGTGCTGGTTTTGATATTCTCTGCATTGTTACCTATAACATTTAAGGCCCGGTTCCCCAAAACGTTCTTATCGCTAAGTAGTTCTTAACCTATTCCTTAACCTCTCTCTTAACGTTATGGCACGATTCCCGACATGTTCGTACGCTAAGTATATCTTCTGTAAGTCATACTTTCGGAAGGTTGGTCTGGACCACTCTTAGCTTTACCGTATCACTGTTGCAGGTCTATATGAAAATAATTCTGAAGTTTTAATACACACAGACAGTTCATTTAGGCTAATTCAAGTGTTTTCATGCAAAGAATAAAATTTTCAATCACACTGATTGTTGTTAGAATTTTAATTATATTATTATTATATATTATATTATTAATTTCATAAAAGAGCGCTTTTAAAGGCCAGTGAAAGCATAGGCTAATGTCAGTTAAGTCATATTCGGACGCTAATATTGTTTCTCATGGGCTCGTCCGGTATTTTAAACAGTTACAGGGGTAAGTCTGTGATTTTAGTGCCGTCCGAATCCATAATATCAGTGTTTTTTCTCACCCAACCCGCGTAAAAATCCCTGGCCAAATTAGTACCTACTGTTTTTTGACAATCAGGTCGTGTGCTAATTTAATTGCTGTCTGAATCCACATCTCTGAGTTTACAAGAAGAGATTCAAAATTCACTGTTTAAATCATTTTTGATCACTGCCGAGCACCGTACATAACATGTAAACTTTTATTACTGAAATGCTGGAAAGTATTTACAAGAACAATATTTCATCGCAGCTCCACCTCAGCGAACAAAAATGGGAAAGAGATGAAAGCACGTAAAATTTTTGAAATGGTTATTGTGGCAGCAATATATGATACAATTTTAAAATATGTAGGCTATGCTATTATAGGCTATTATAGTTTGGATTATTTTTTATAATTTCCAATAGTCCTAATAAATGTAATTTCAACTATTTCTGAAGTGCTTCTTTTATAAAGAACACCACTTTCTAGCATATAACAGTGAAACAGCGCCTGGACAAGAGAATAATTGATTCTCGATATCAACAGATTCAGCACCATCGTCACGGACAGCACCGGGTAACGTCGCACGTAAGAAGGTATATCTTAAGCAGCTTCCTAAGGTATAGTTCGGGGAACACGCCTAGTAATGGTATACCTTTAGTTAAGTTATAACTTACGAGTCTTCGTAGCGCGCTAAGAGACAACGTTATCGGGAAACCGGGCCTAAGTCATTATTCACTGAAAATCTTAAAAAATAAATGATTGTAATATGTGGCTTATATATGGCTTCATAAAACTATTTTCGTTTCTATATATCATGCTAATTTTATACAAATGTATATGTTCTTTATCAATCAGTTTGACTTTAGAAGATTATAGTAGATATTTTAGAGACAGACCTTATTCACTTTCATTTTGTTTTAAAAAAACTGTCCAAGATATTCTACAAAAACTCCACTCTTAGGTTGTAAGGATGAAAGAAAGTCATATGAGTTTGGAACATCTTTTTGGATGAACTGTTCCTTTAAGTGCCTTACTCAGGGCCTTAGTATGTGTGTTGTGCTCAAAGGCTCAATGGTGTCGGCTCACAGCTCACTCTTTGCTGAACCAGCATCCTTCCAGTTAACTGCTCTCATTCTTTAACCACTACAGCAAACCAGAAAACAGATGCTACATTTGAAGTACCTGTTAAATTGAACGTAAAGTAAATATTTTTACATTTACTTAAGCATATACCTTGCATTCATTTTCCATTTAATTTTTTAGGTTACTCCCAAAGCGTTTAATGTTGCTTTGAAATTAAAGTCTGCTCTTTCCCTCCACCATATTCTATTAGCGCCTTGAGCCTTCGCCAGGAATGTAATTGCAGACATTTTAAGAACCTTCTTTTAGAAACAGAAGAGACTTTCTGCTTAATTGACAAGACAGTGTTCAATTAGGCTGAACCGAACATTAGTACATCACTTTTACTGTGTTTCCCTGGGATTTAATAGCCAACCATTGTATTAACACAAGCCTATCCACTACCACTTACCAGTGGACCATTGCTGGATTACTTCAGTCAATACCTGTCAAGAAATCAAGCCTCTGTAAAATGAAGTTTCCACACAGATTAGTATAGTTTTTTTTTTTAAGTTTGTGTTTATTTTAGATTATTTTGTCTTTTCATTTTAATTTAGATTTGAATTAGTAGATTTTTTTTTTTTTGAAGTTTTGAAATTTTAGGCTTGCCAATGTTCATTTAAAATCTTTCAAAACTGTTTAATGGCATTAAATATTTCAGCACAGTCTAGTGTTTTTGCAATCTATTGCCATTTTCCTGTGCAATGCAGGTGGGTTGTAAAGGTTTCAAAAAAATAATATTAATTTGTTTTAGTTAGGTTTGCAGTAAAGTTTCATTTTATTTTAGTTTAAATGCATTTAGTTCAACATTTGGTGCTGATATACCGAAGGAACGTAACCCTGATCATTCACAAGCCTGAAAGGCTCATGCTTATTATATGCAAATTACAGAAGTGGCATCGAACATGTATTTTGCTTTTAGTCCACAGATGCCATGAAGCATCCTGGTGCTTAATCCACGGCTGCGCTGGAAGATGTGGGTAGATGAGCAGTTATCTGTAATTCTCGGCAATGTAGCAGAAATAGCCACATAGTGTGAAAAGCTGATATGTCGGAATATTGCATTTCAAAGAAAACTATTCATTCGATTTGATACACGTTAATGTCTTTCATAGACTGAGACAATTTCGTCTTGTAATGTTAACATGGCCTTTGGTAGTAATTTGCATTTAGCAATGATTGATAGGTTCATTGAACACATATACATAACCAAATGATCGCTGAAGCATTAATGCCGACAAATTATATGAAAACTCCCTTGAACGATTGAAAAATAAATAATCACGCAAGGACACACATGCACACATTACTTATAGAACAGAACACACTGTTCCTGTTGTTGCTTTTAAATAAGTGAATGCGTAGTTCAAGTGCTCAATCTGGGAATCATCTGTACTGCATGTTTCCCTGCTGATTTTTGACTTTGAAGCCGTATGAAAGCACTTTGAAGGAGAGATCAGAGATATAAGCTAACTAAGGATATGAAGCAGCATTAATGAGGATTTTTAAGGAGACTGATTTGTTCTTGTGTGGATGTGCTATTTTTAACATTAGTGCTCTGTTGGACCCGATGTATGCGAACAGTCATAGAGTCAAGACTGCAGAGGATGGACATAAATCTCTTCATTGCTCCATGTTTTCGTGTGGAGGCACGTCTGTGGAGGTGTTCATGTGGGTGTGTGTTTATGTGAAATATAAAGACAGATAACGTTAGCGAGAAAAGGCCTTCCCTCTTGTTGACTGCTTCGTGTTTAGGATCAATGACTCGCAACAGGATTTACTTTTTCCCAATGCCACGCAAACCAATAGTGCTGCCAATTATATGTATAAATATTAATTACAGTGTCAAAAAATTATCAGGATGTTACAAATCATAAGTTATTGTAAAAAGAATATCCATATTGTGTTGCAAGTGTGCTGTCAAATCGATTAATCACATCTAACATAAAAGTTTTTTTTTTTAAATATGATATATCTGTGTGTGTGTATGTATATATATGTATATATATACATGTGTGCGTGTGACCCTGGACAGTCACACGCGACTTATGACTGGTTTTGTGATCCAGGGTCACATATATATATATATATATACTGTATATATATTTTAAAAATATATATATTTGTGTGTGTGTGTGCATTTATATTATATATACAGCACACATATATTATATAAACAAAATATCTTATGTTAGATGTGATTAATCGCAATTAAACGATTTGACAGCACTAATATATATATATATATATATATATATATATATATATATATATATATATATATATATATATCCAGGGTGTGTGGTCCATATAAGCTGCGAATGCTCTGCATACCCAAGACATTTGTGGACTCGCTAATTTGCCAAACGACGATCATTTTCTTCAAATCTGCCAGTTACGGAGGGTTTCAGGTAAGCACTCTGTTGTTATGTATCGTCATCATTGTCCCACGTTTTCAATGGTTTGCTGGCATACGGGTGATTTCATGCACAGGGAAAGCTGTCCAAGGATCGCTCGCGCATGACCAAAAATTTGCTGTTGCTGACAGATCTCGTTCAACAAAAATCACAATGTATTTGAAACAAAACTAATTAGACTAAATCAAGTGAAAAAAAGTCATAACTGAAACTATTTTCATAGTATTTAATTTTCTCTATAGAGACATTTATTTGAATGAAAACTAAGGCTATAAACTTTTTAAGACCAAAGCAGACCTACTGTAACTATCCAAGGCTGTTAATCGATAGTCTATACGTTTGTTATAGTCAAATCAATTTGCATTATTTCAACTTATTTTTTTAGAGAATATTCATATTTTTTATTATACTTGCATTTATTCAAATTATGTTTTACTTATATTTTATTTATAATAGGTTACTAATATGTATTATATTATATATAAACGCCCCAACACTATTTTCACATATAATTCTCTCTGCATTTTTACCAATTCGCCCATCTTGAATGACAGATCACTGTTTGGATTGGCGTTATTAAACATGAATGTCACAGTCAGCTTAATCCAGTACTTCAACTGTACCGGGCCGACTAACAATAAGCCTGCCTCCCCATCCATCTCCACAACCCCCATCCGTCCTCACATCATGGCTTGAATCCATTGCAGTGGAAATTGGCCTCACATCATCTCTCATTGGCCGCGCTGCGATCGGAGCTGTGAGGGATGGCTTTGTCTTAGCAGAGGAATACAAGATGAACTGGGTAATGAATGACACTGCGGGCTCATACAGAGCTTGACTATTTAAAGCCACAGTTGGCAGCCCCACGACCTCACTGATTCAACACTGTTTGGGTCAATAGCCTCATTCACTGTCTGTATCTCCTCCATTCAAATGTCACTTTAGGTCAATGGCTTTGGGTCTTGGCAAGGAGCATCTGAAATGTGTGTGCATTGTGTTATGGGGGACATGAGATCGAATACTGGCTTGCAACATTTTCTGATCCTGTTACTCTTTCTTCTTCCCCTCATTTCCTCTGGGCTTAATTTGTGCCAGAACAAGACAGATCTAGATTTTAGTTGATACCCTTGAATGCCTCAGAAGGACATTTATGCAATGACTTAACACATTTGTTTAATGAAAATGTATGTATAATTGTAATAAATGTTGTCAATAATTTGCAATATACCCCCCCCCCCCCCCCCCAAAAAAAAAAAATATATATATATATACAGTATATATATATACAGTACCAGTCAAAAGTTTGGAAACGTTACTATTTTTAATGTTTTTGAAAGAAGTCTCTTATGCTCATCAAGCCTGCAGTTAAAAAAAAAAAAAAAAAAAAAAAAAAAAACAGTAATATTATGAAATATTATTACAATTTAAAATAATGGTTCTCTTTTTTAATATACTTTAAAATGTAATTTATTTTTGTGATGCAAAGCTGAATTTTCATCAGCAAGTACTCCAGTCTTTGGTGTCTTATGATCCTTCAGAAATCATTCTAATATGCTGATTTATGATCAATGTTGGAAACAGTTGTGCTGCTTAATATTTTTTTTATAACCTGAGATACTTTTTTCAGGATTATTTGATGAATACAGCTGGTACTGTATATATATATATATACTTTGTAGTATTAGATACTTTAATTTTAACATGATTTTGGTTAAAAAATGATGTATGGATGATAGAGTTAATGGCATTACATGTCTTCCCTCTCTTTTTGGTAGTTTGTATTCCTGCTTTCATAAAGCATGTTGAGCTTGAGTTGACTGCCCCTAACCATGCCCTATTTATGTCAATATGACACAACAAATTTCATTTGTTTTTTTAGCCCAAATCCTAGTCCTGATATTATTCATGTTATGTAATAGTTTCTGCTGCGGAATAACTGAGCTTTTTAGCAAAACTCGTTCTTCATTTGGAGCTGCATTTTAAGCAGTTCAGCAGAGTGAAAGTTCACGGCATAGTTCATTTTTCAGAGGCTGAATAAGCAGCATGAGTACTGATATGATTTGTTTATTAAAGGGATACTCCACTTTTTTGGCAAATAGGCTCATTTTACAACTCCCCCAGAGTTAAACAGTTGAGTTTTACCGTTTTCGAATCCATTCAGCCGATCTCCGGGTCTGGCGGTACCACTTTTAGCATAGCTTAGCATAGATCATTGAATCGGACAAGACCATTAGCATCTCTCTCAAAAAAATGAGAGATATGGCTAGGAACTATACTCTCATTCCTGCGTAATAATCAAGAAACTTTGCTGCCGTACCATGAGTCCAGCAGGCGTAATGATATGACGCAGCGCCTGAAAATAGGTCTAATAGGTTAGACAAACTTAGTCCCGGTCACATTGGAAGTTACCGAGCTGGGGACTATTTTCAGGCGCTGCGTCATATCATTACGCCTGCTGGACTCATGGTACGACAGCAAAGTTTCTTGATTATTACGCAGGAATGAGAGTATAGTTCCTAGCCATATCAGCCTAGAAAATCGAAACTTTTCATTTTCCGTCGGTCTTAGTACACGATGTAACTACAGAAGAGTCAAGTTTTAAAAAGGAAAAATATCGAAACTCTTTGGTCATTTTTTTGAGAGATATGCTAATGGTCTTGTCCGATTCAATGATCTATGCTAAGCTATGCTAAAAGTGGTACCGCCAGACCCGGAGATCGGCTGAATGGATTCGAAAACAGTAAGACTCAACTGTTTAACTCTGGGGGAGTTGTAAAATGAGCCTATTTCCAAAAAAAGTGGAGTATCCCTTTAAGGTTTAATGTTCACATACTGCCTCAATTGACTTATCTAGAGTTTGTCTATGCAGTATTTGATGCAAGACTCAAGACTTTATGATTCTATTAAAGGGAAATCCACCTGACTTTAAAGAGCTTAAGCATTTAAACTGCCATAAAACATAACTGCAGCTTATATTTTATCGTGCTTTTGTGTGGACACTAACATTTTTATCTTTCTTGATGTGAGCAGGACTTTAATATGAGGCAGTATCACCACAATTATATTTGTGGAGGTATAAATGTAATTACAAATGGCAGTTCAGAGATTATATTTCTCTTATTGTTATGTTTGTTTTATACTGTCATTTTTGTGATTAATGTTACTGTTATTATCCTCTGGTGTAATACATAGATGATGGCTTTTTAATTGATTTTTAAGTAGACGAATGGCTGTGCATTCCAGACCAAATTGTCTATAGAATTGTCAAAGAAAAAATAACAGCTTTAACCAGCAAAGATTTCTGGTCTTAACTGATTTGAACTGGTCTAGCTGGGTTTCAGATCATTTAGCTGATCAGTCAGCTGGACCCCCAGCCCGCTGACCCGCTTGATCCGTCAGATAAAGTGTTTCAGTATCTCCAGTTCTGATGTATTCAGAGGTCTGTTTTAGGATGATTGCTGTTGTAGCTTCTACTCTTTACTGTTGTGATTGGGAGCATTTCAAGCCTGCCATTTTCATTCCATATTTGAATCTGTGTCTATTTGTGACACTACACTGCTGACGGTCGTGACAAGCTAAATCAGATACTGGTTGCGATTTTCTTTTCATTTTTTTTTTTTCTCAGAATAAAGAATGTAGTTTAAGGAAATCCTTCTAGCACTCTGGGCGTCCATTTGCTCTGTATCTGACGCAGTTGCTTGAGTGTTTTTGTTTTTTTTTAGCTCCAAAAAACTTGCAATTTTTTTTTTGTCCTGATTTATAGTACAGGAATGTTGTTTATCTGTTTTGATGGGGATTGGTGGAAGGCCAAATAGGAGCAGTCAAGACTGGTTCCGTGCATACAGTCCAGGCAAATAAAGCACAGACTGACAGGGTTAGCTATCGATCCCTCGACAATAGGAGCCGGGTCATGGTTCTGCTGGAGAAGTATGGATCTGACAGGCTTTCGTGCAGTAGGATGTGGTGTGTTTTCCAAACACGGGTAACATGCCAAATGAGCAGTCTGTCCCACTGCTGAGTTTATTTATCTTTGCACAGCAATTCCAGATGTGAGAGAAAGGCTTAAATATGCATGTTGCAGTAACTGAGGTAAGTGAATAACAGAGGTATCAACACATTTTCTAAGTCAATTTTCTGTGTTGACCCTTGACATTACAAGACACTCTAAAATGCCACAATGACTTACAGGAAGTTGCGTAGTGCAGCTTGATGCTTGCAGTCTACATAAGGGGCCGTTCACTAAGAATGTGTTCTTGTGTTTATAAAGGTGAGATGCAGCACAACAGAATAAAAAAGTACACAAGTATTTGAGATGTTTTAGCTTAACATAAATGTGGCGCTCTTTTGAAAAAGAAGTACACTTTAGCATGCTTTTAAACAGTACTTATTGCAGAAATGATATAGCCTACTTAAAAAGAATACACTCTCAGTAAGTGCACAGTTTAAATATAGTTTAAATGTATATTTAATGCAATTAGCTGAACTTTAGAGTACTTTTTTGAACCACTTAAGTACATTTATATATGCAATTTTATAATGTCTTCTATTGTCTTTGAAATGTAAAATGTACTGCTGAATTTACTGACAAGCATTTAAGAAGACTTTCAATTCATTTCTATTGAAAGACAGAGGTCACTCTTCCACCGGAACTATAGACTTGCGTATGGCTGTTACCAAAGCCAGTCATTAAGTTATAAATATGGATATTTGTCTTACAAAAACACTTCGCTTCACGTCAGAAAGCTTTTATTAACCCCCTGGAGCCGTATGGATTACTTTTATGATGGATGGATGTGTTTTTTGGGGCTTCAAAAAACAATGTATCATTCACTCCCATTATTAAGCTTGGAAGAGCCAGGATATTTTTTAATACAACTCCGATTGTGTTTGGCTGATAGAAAAAAGCCATATACATGGCTTGAGGGTGGGTAAATGATGGGATTATTTTAATTTTTGGGTGAACTAACCCTTTAAGTGCTTCTTTTTCATAAGGGGAAATTAAAAGCAATGAGATGCAGAGCAATCGTCAAAGATGTCTGTCTATTACATGTTTACATAGAAAAACAAAAAGCAGTGCAGTGGAAAGTAAAGATGGTGATTTGGAAAAGTCTAAGCTCATGTGAAGGGCATAGGAGACTCAACTCACAATTGATTTTTAGAGATTGAAGTTAGTTTGCTACTGAGCTAATAGCACAATACAAATACGGGATCAATATTTTTCTGAATTCAACATAAAATACTTTTCAGTATTGAACATTTAAAACTATATAATCAACTTGCGTCTTCCACTGATTTGTATTTCTACTAAGCTCATCACAGTGCATTCTGGTGAAGTATGGAAAGTATAGAATATCCATTCTGGAAAGATTTCTTGACCTTGCCAAGTGAATGGCTTTATGTGGATAAGGAAACAAGAGGACCAAATTGGATGTAGCCAGTCACATCATTCTGAGTGCGGTGTATGAATTGGTAATGTAAGGTAATGAATTGCAGGTAGCAGGGCACCAAGCCAGTGACTGACTGCACTGGCTAGAAACAGTGTTATGAATATGATTCTGGCAGCAACTTCCAGGGCAGAAACTCAAGTAAAGATGTAATGTGAAAATAACGTCTCAGTTACATATGTAACCCTCGTTCCTTGAGGAGGGAACGGAGGCATTATGTCCATGACTGACAAATGGGGGTTTCCCCATTCGTCAGTCACTGACGTAACTCGGAGTGACTGAACGAAAGGGAACTGGAGATTATTAAGTCAAACAATGTCAAGGGTTTTGGATGCACTTGATGGATTGTGTAGCAAATGCAGTTTTGTTTGCGATGAATGAGTTGCTTTAACCCACTCATAGAATAATAAAAGCCTGGACAAGGAGCTGACTTAAAATGGTGTCATTGAAGGACCTGGTTGTATTTCTGTTGTGTAAGCAACATGATTCAGCAGTTGCCATAATGTGCTTTACAAAACCAGGTCACCTGTAATAATGCAGGGGTTTTGCATACCTGGAGGCTGCTACTCTGTACCTTTAACTAAAACGATTAGACATTTACTATTCACCAATTCAGCTGCTTATACTACACCCAGTATGCACTCTTTGTGTGAAGGAAAAGTAGTTACTTTTGAGTGTGTAGCAGAAGAGTGGCACACTATCACATCGCAATTGTTAATGGACAAACCTACTGTATCTGCTTTGCTATTGTGATATCCGTATCTCTATAAAGGTTCACAGTGTTGTTGCAGATGGAATGTATTACAGATTGCATTGAATAATTTTTCGTCAGGTTAGAAGGTTAGATCATGTTTGTTGTTCTGAACCAAATCCTTCTCCTAAGCGCAATGGGTTGTGGTCAATATCAGCCGTCAGAGTGTGCACAGATCAACACTTTGAGAAAATCTACCAGAAAAAGTAGACCATCTGGAGACATTTGGCATACTCTTTTCAACATACTATGCTTTGGGACACACTTATTGTAATCTCATAGTATTTAGTATAGGTAGTATGTACATTGAGATGAAGAGATTGAGATCGTTAGGCCTTAGGAGGAAGAGAAGCTTATTTTTCGTGATTGAGTTTGTTTGGCATGTTC
The DNA here is from genome assembly GCA_021554675.1 of Leuciscus idus. Classification (NCBI taxonomy): domain Eukaryota; kingdom Metazoa; phylum Chordata; class Actinopteri; order Cypriniformes; family Leuciscidae; genus Leuciscus; species Leuciscus idus. The sequence goes on along the minus strand of CM038639.1, from coordinate 15,814,175 downwards.
ATTTCTTATCTGAAATTGCTGAAGTGGTATCAAAGAAGATAAATTAAATGAGACAAAGATAATGACATGGGTTGGCATTGTTATAAGAGTGATAAGTGATGCTCCTTACATAGGCTGTCTTAGAAAGCAGCATTAATCTTAATTTGATGATATTTATCCTCCATCAAGGAACCTAATAAGTGAATGATTTGCTCTGCAAATCAACTCAACTCACAATTTCAATACAGTTTGACATTAGCATGTTGCTAATCCAACATCATAACATTCTAATAAGCATTTTTTTTTTTTACAAAATAATTTATTTGCACTAAATGAAATAGCGTTAAATTATATTTACACTCAGTGTAAATAGTGATAGATGCTATTTACACTAAGTGAAAATTGCAGAATTTTCTTTGTACTAAGTGTAAATAGTTACTACTTATTGTCCTTGGTTTGTATGGGCCTTTAGGGACAATGCATTTTGGGATTTTCCCCACTAAGGGTATTTGTGATTATATCTTAAAATTCTGAATTCTAAAATTCCAAACTAGATATCTACCATAGGCAACATAATTCAGATGACTAGAACAAAATTTGTGTTGGGAGCGTTCCAATGATTACTTAAAATGCATCTTTAGGCAGCTCACTAGGTTTTGGAACAGAGAGCATGTGATGACAGAAGCAGGTGATTTGTTGTAAACATAGAATAATGAAGTGAGAGTATAGACAAACCATGAAAAATACCTGGAGACCGTGGAGATCAACAGTGGTTGAGCAGAACAGACATGTCCAGAACAATGGACCATTTAAGAATCATTCTTCATTACTTAAGAGGGTAATACATACATTTTTTAACCAAAACCTCTGTTTGGGGATACAGCTGGGTTAAAATATCACAATAGATGAGGAAGAAGACCCATAAAAGACACAAAAGGCATTGGAGGCACTTGGGCATCAAATCATTTGGCTTGTTCAGCTCAGAGGCTCTTTCATGCTGTGAAGCTGGATCGATGTGACACATCAAAATGTTTGAAGTCTCCACTCTGTTGTTTTTCCTCCACTGCATCTGATTTGTCTGAGAGATTTGGATAGGCTCTCACAGGGAGAAAGCAAAGAACAGATCGATTTTAACATGGGTACCCTGACCCACTTCTCTGCACTAACATAACCCTGACTAGGAGGAGCAAGATAGTTCTAAGGACTTCAGATGGAGATAGAACATATCAAGTTAACTAATGTGTTAGTGGACGGATGTATTTGGTGATAGAGCAGAAACCTGAGTTTTGTGGCTTTTAATATGATGTGTCATCATTCACTCAAGCAATTATTTCAAAAGCAGTGATTCATTCATTAACAAAAAAGTGACATTCTGAAATCACACACTTACTTACTATATACTGTAGTTGCAGAAAAACTGTGTGAACATTCATTACATTCATACTACACACATTCTCACTCTACAGAATGTACTTTTCAATGGTCGGAAAGTAATTACTTATTCAAAAGAAGTAGCTATTAAGAGTGTATGCAATTTTTCTTATTTCTTAAATTCTTATTTATGAGTGAGCCATTGAATCATTCACTCAACAAATCATTCGTAAACCCTGATGCATTCAGGAAACCTGTTTCACTCCTCAGAGATGTGAACAATTGATTTTGTTGTTGCTTTAACTATTTTCAAACTATTTCACTTGCAATCGTGCTATGGGCAAAAACAACAAAAATCCCTCAAAATATCTTCTTTTGTGCAAGGATAAAGTAACAGTCCATACCATTATATGCATCAGTACAACCTATTGAACAGACTTGTTCGTCTATCCCTCATAGCCTCATTTTCATTTGTGTTCGATTAAACATGATGTCTATTCTAGAACACAATCATCTCAGTCTCCTTTTAAGTAAAAATATTTCAAGTTTACTCTATACTATGAGGAGAAATGTTTCTCTCTTGGGTGAATCAATAAATCTGAACATGCCCCCCTCGCTGTTGGAAGATGAATCTAACGTAATAAGGCCCAGTAATGGCCCTCAACATCGATAAGTCTGAAATTCAATAGAGATTGGACCATTTCAATTGCTTTCTTGGCGAAAAGTGCAGAGCCCTTTTGTTTTTCAGTGTCAATCATTAGTCTCAAAGTGGCTCAGTACTTTGTCCTTCAAGCCAGCATCAGGAGAGCTCTTTCATTCTCAAGTATAGGGTGACTCCATCATTTTCCAATTGAGAGGCATAGATTTAGGCTGTCCATGTACAATGAAAGCAGATTTTAATCTTTAGTCGCAAAGCAACTGGATGTTTGAATAAAACCTGTACTCTATGCCATCAGATTTTGGCATTTCTTCTCACTATTAGATAAATAAGTACCATTTGCAAATAGACACATTCATATTCTTGACATTTCTGAAGACCCAAGAATATCTGAATCAGAAATTATAAATAGTCACAAAGTACCACTGTACACTGTGAATCCTAAGATAAATGCTAACTGCATGTCTTTGGTTCAGTGCCAACTAGAGCTGCACAATTCTGAATAAATTAAGAATCCCTTTTTTTGTTTGTTTGTTTCAAAAAGAGATCACGATTCTCCAACAATTCTGAACAGACAACTAAACAAAATAGCATGCAATTTACTAGAGGTTCTGACTAAATATTTAAATAATTCGAATTTTATTTTATTTTTTTAAATGGTTTGAATGAATGATTCAATGACTCACATATCAATTCTTCACTTGTTTCATTACTGGATGAATCATCTTTTTTTTTTTTTTTTTTTTTAAATCTCTTGAATGAATGATTCAATTACAAATACATTTTTTAACAGTCACTTGTCGCCACCGTGGCGTAATGATGTAATCTACAAACATTATTGCAAGCACCAATCGTTACATCAAGTATTAAGACATCAGTGTTATATCCTTACTATAAACTTTTATCCCAGTACTCCTGTGATAATTTGAATATTTGTACCACGGAAATAACAATATTGTGTGGTGGAAAAGAGGAACGTTTGTGAAGCTGTTTCATAGCTAGCCTAACTGCCTTCTCTGGGTCAGCGGCAGTGGCAACGCATATTTGAATGTTCCGGAAAAAGAGCCGTCCATAGCAACGAGAAGCATTGTTTAAAATATATGAATTCCCCACAGGCCTGAAGAGCATTGGACTAAGATTCATTACCACACAAACTGACTTTTAAGTGTTAGATTTCTAATATATATATATATATATATATATATATATATATATATATATGATAATGAATCTCAGTCCAATGCTTTTTTGTGTGTGTACATGAAAAACTGTTAGCAGTGCTCATTTTAGGGTTCTCTCTGAGAATAGAGAATCTAAAAGGACTTTTCTAACCCTTGGAGGCAGACAGGCTGTAATTTGAGCAGTGAGTGGTCTGCTCAGGTATAATAGAGGAGTCCTGGCGAGAAGTGAAATGTGCTTTATCTTGATGCCAGAGCACTTTCTGCCCAAACAATCCAAGAAAGCCTTTTCTAAACTCAAGACATATGAAAACACAAAACAACCCTATCCTTTTGGTTTAAACACATTAGCAGGCTGAGTACTTCATTTTAAAAATAAGGAAGATGGAGAAAAGAGAGAAAAAAAATCATTACAATGAAACAAAAAGGAAGAGTGCAATGTGCTAGGAAATTACAACTAATACCCTAAGAGTGAGTGAACAAATAAGACATGGAACAAATAAGACAAGCATTATTTGCTTCATTAGCTGGTTAATGCAGTAGAAAGAGAAGGAGGCCCAGTTTCAGAGTCTATCGTCCTGCTATAAAGTTGTAGCTGTACGTGAGGGAATAAGAGATACTACTATTGATTGAGTCTAAGCAATTTCAATTTCTGAACACATGGGGTGTCCATCAATTGTCACTTTGACCATGAGCGAGACGTCTCGGAGGATGTAGCTGAAGAACAGGAATGTTTTATTTCCAAGAGACTATGGCAGAAAAGCAGTAAACAATCAAACTTAAAACATATTACACATATCACACTGGTCAAAATGGATGGAGTCATAAAAAATAAAAGAAAACTCTCCCACTCAGACATCATCATCATCAGAATCAAAAAATTATCACAAAATGATCTGCAAATCATTTGGTTTTTAGCAACCACTCTGTAATAATAATAACAATAAGAAGAAAAATATCAAATGTAACTATACATTAATTTACATCGGACTGAAGATGAAACAAACACTGAGAGGGAACTTTGCCTCTGCATTTGAGAAGTTTTACTAAATGCCACTGCTGAGCAATGAGTTTCAAATTACAGGATCATTCACTGTTTTTGTTTTGTATTTACTCACGGCAAAGAGTAATCATTGATTTTTTCACAGAAACCCATACAATAATTAATGTATGATAGGAGCTTTTGCATTACTGTAAATGCTTTGGAATAAACTTAGCTTTTGACAAACTTTTGAGTATTTATTTCATTGGACATTGGCGGTTTTGCTTTAAAAAAAAAAACAAAAAAAAAAAAAACATGGTAAATGTATTACAGAATATAAAACATCTTGCCTGTTTGTCATATTGCACAATAGTTAAGAAAGTAAGAACTGGGAGCTTGGAAAGTTTTGTGAAGTTTTATGACTTCCAGGTCCTATTCTTTGAAGTATTAATATCTTGTTGGGAACCCAGCTGGTACATCAATATTTTTTGCACCTCTCCATTTGATTCCAGCAGCGAGAACAGATGTAATTAGACATGTAAATCACAGCAGGGTCTTTAGCGGTATGCTAATTAAAGGTGCATTTACAAAGAAGGGAGGGTGTATGAATTAAATACACTCTGCATGCTGCTGGGAGTGTATCTAGTAGGCTACTACATTCCACAAAGACCCACTTCTAACTGTACTTTCTGTCTGACTCCAACTTTAGAGTGCACTAAAGGGCACTTGAACAACCGTGTTTGCCAATTGGATTTTGAAGGAAAAGATTTTAAGACTTGAGAGAATGTCTGCAAAATACAATAATGAATAATGAAGACTGACAACTTTTGTAATCATGTTTAATAGTAGGGCTGTTAATATAGTATATTAATATAATATAATTAGTAGCTACCTTAATATAATTTTACTGACCACTTGTTTAGTCTCCTGTAAATCCTCAATGGTCCAAAAATCACACTCCACAAATGTATATTTAATAAAGTATGTTCATGATTGGATTGGATTTTGTCATGCTTTTATTCAGCAAGGACACATTCAAGTTATCAAAAGTTACAGTAAAGATGATGTAACTAAAGATTTCAAATAAATGCTTTTCTTTTCAAGTCTTTCCAACTTTCAATTTGTCAAAGAATACTGGGAGAGGAATGTAACACAGTTTCCACAAAAATATTAATCACCAAAACTATTTTCAACCTCGATAATAATAAATGTTTCTTCAGCACTGAATTAGAATATTAGAATGATTTCTGACACTGATGGCTGGAGTAATAGATTTGCCAATGCCATCACATAAATAAATTACATTTTGAATAAATAGAAACAATCATTTTCATTTTAAAAATGCAGTCTTGGTGGGCATTCTATATTCTAAATTCTATATTCTATGACCCCGAGGATTCATAAACAGTTGTCATTCATAAAATGTTTAGATGCTGTCAATATGTTATTAATGTATGCATTAGTGTCTGTGCAAATCTATTAAAATGTGTGCTGGAGCCAACGAGATCATGCACAGTTCTGTTATAGACTGTTCAGAATAAGATAGCCAACCAAACAGCAAAGAAATGACTATAAATGAAAAGGACAGAGGACTATGTGTGTGGTTGGACTGGTGATGTTTGTGGGTGCTTGTTGAGAAACAGCCACTGTGTCTGTTCACTTGTTCGGCCACTGCTCCCAGATTTCCTGTAAACTTGTCCGACAATGTTTAAAATTCTCTGCAACAACAAATTGCTTACACAGACAGACAATGAAAGGCTAAGATATAGAGGGAGATGACTATAAGAAGACATTAAAGTGTTTGTGGAAGCTCTTATGCTCCAGAGAGGATGTCCTGTCTGCTGTCTGACCCCCAGGATGCCTCTGAACCACAAACATGCTGTGGTCACAGTCAGCAACGATGACTAACTAATGGATAAGAGAGAGAAAGAATGAAAGACAGCAAAAGAAAGAGAGATGGTCATGGTTTCCCCTTATCTTGAAGAAAAAGCATTGATGTGTAAAGCTGAAGATGCCTCTGAACACGCACAGACTCAAACGTTGTCCTTTGTGAATTGCAGCTGGCCTCTTCAGGCATAAACACACATGCACAAACTTTCCCCAGTTTTTCACCCCTAGGCAAAACTATAGACTGACTGCATTCCGTTTTTTCTTGTAGTTTCATGTTGGCTTGATGCTGTTGTGTTTTTCTGCCAAGGTCACGACTGGCTGATTTCCACACAAACTGTCAGATGACCCCTCACTCCATCAGCAGCTGCCTCAACGATGACTACCAGGCCTGCCTTGCATCTTACACCAGACTCATCGGTGAGCTAAAGAATATTTTTCATAATTCTGTTTGATATATAGATGTACAACAGAAGTAAATGCAGTGCACATTACAATTAATACAAAAATATTAATATTATTATTATTTTTACATATACACTACTTTTCAAGCGTTTGGGGTCAGTGCTATTTTTAAAGAAATTAATACTTTAATAATTTATAATTTTGGGATGCATTAAATGAATCAAAAGTGACTGTAAAGACTTTTACATTGATACAAATCATTTCTATTTCAAATAAATGCTGTTCAAATTTCTTTTCTTCAAAGAATCCTAAAAAAACTATCAAGGTTTCCACAAAAACATTAAGCAACTATTTTCAACATTTATAATAATAAGAAATGTTTGTTGACCATCAAATCTGAATTTCTGAAGAATCATGTGACACTGAAGACTGGAGTAATTATGCTGGAAATTCAGCTTTGTATTGAAGTAAGACATTGCATTTAAAAAATATTAAAGTAGAAAAAGAAGTTGTTTAAAATTGTAATAATATCTCACAATATTGCAGATTTATAGTATTTTTTGATCAAATAAATGCAGCCTTGGAGAGTGTAAAAGACTTCAAAAAAAAAAAAAAATCATACCGACACCACAATTTTGAACTGTAATTTATAGTATAATATACAAAAAAATTCAATCTCAAGAGAACATGAGGGTTAAAAGCACTATTAATATTTTGGCAAACATTGTATAACTTTAAATATGTATAATATTTTATATTATTAATATTAATTAATGAATGATTCAATTATTAATATTAAATCTTTAAAAAACATTGTGCGCATCAAAATCAGATATAATTAACAACGATGAACAAATATTTGATATATATTTTTCATTGATCAAGATGATAAATAACAAAAAGATGAAGACATTTTTCGAAATGTTACCTCTGAAAATGAAGTAATGTTGATGCCTGTTAATTTCCTAATTCAATGTGATATACATTATTAGTTACTAGAATGACATATTTTGTTTGATTTGTTCTCCCTATAGGTACAGACATGACTCCTAACTACATAGACTCGGGTCACTCAAACTTCACCATCTCCCCCTGGTGTTCCTGCAAAGGCAGCGGGAATCAGGAAGAGGACTGTGAAAAGTTTCTACAGGACTTCGTGGAAAACACCTGTCTCCGTAAGTCTTTCCTCTTTTGTTATTTCCAGCTCCCTTCCAGCTTCACTCACCTCTTAGCTTTCAGCATTTGCATTCAATTCAGAATAATACTCAGCTTTTTGATAAGTAATTCAGGATATGGAACTTATATGAGCATGCGGTTGTTTAGAAATAGGTTTCTTTGCTACTTTTTAAACCTGAATGCTGCAGCTACTGTTACGATGTTTGAAAGCTGCCATGTTTTGTGTTTACTTTCCCTTACAAAACTCATCCCATGTGTGGAATCTCTACCCACCTCCAGAATCATAAAGTCTGATTGTTTTGTAACTAATGTCATGCTTGTTAGCAGAAAGTAAACATGTCAGCTGAGGCTAAGGTTAAACATAAGGCTTCCACCCTGGCTTGTTATCGTGTGCTGCCTTTTTTGGTATTTCATGGTGACAATGTGTGACTTCAACCATTTAAAACTTTTTTTGGCTTATTTTCAAATGATAATCTAATTAAATTCATGCGGAAAGATGTTTAGTTTTACAGATTTTAGATTTAGTTGAACTAGTAGTTATAATGCTTAGATGGTAAGCAAACAATCAGGTCTCGTAATCATGTGTTGGATGCAGGAGAAATGGAATAAAGATCTGAGCAACTTTGACCAGGGCCAAATTGTTGTGGCAATGCAAATGGGCCAGAGTATTTCTGAAATGGCAAGGCTTGTGGGTTGCTCCCAGTCAGCAGTGATGAGAATTTACTAACAGTGGTCCGATGAGAGACGAATCACAAACTGTCGACAGGGTGTTGGGCGCACAAGGCTCATCGATGCACGAGGACAACAAAGGCTATTCCGACTGGTCCAGGCCAACAGAAGATCTACTGTGAGACAAGTCACACAACATTTTAATGATGGTTATGGGAGGATTATGTAAACACAGTGCATTACACTCTGCTGCGTAGCCACAGACCAATCAGAGATTGGTGATGACCCCTGTTCACCGTCAAAAGTGCCTAAAATGGGCACGCGAGCATTGGAACTGGACCTTGGAGCAGTGGAAGAAGTTCGCCTGGTCCGATGAGTCATGTTTTCTTTTACATCACGTGGATGGCAGTGCACGTACAGAATGTGCTGTTTACCTAAGCAAGTGACGGTACCAGGATTCACTGTGGGACGACGACAATCCGGTGGAGGGAGTGTGATGGTCTGGTCAAGGTTCTGCTGGAAAACCCTGGGTCCGGCCGTTCATTTGGACGTATATTTGACACGTGCCAACACCTACCTAAATATTGTTGCAGTCACACCACCAAAAACTCTGATTGTTTTCGTTCACCATTTCTCCCTGCCTTGTTTGTCGTCATGGTCACTGATTTGATTTCGTCATTGTGTTCAGGTGTGTGCCTGTCATAATCTCCACTTCTTAAGTTCAGTTGGTCTTGTCTATGTAGTTGTGTTTGGATGTATCTTGTGGAAATACCTGTTGCATTAAAGCCTGTTAAACCTTCTTCATCATCCTTGTGATCTTCGAGTTATTGGTTTGTTTAGTCTCTCCATCGCAACCCGTGACAGTTGCAGACCAGGTACACCCCTTCATGACTATGGTGTTCCCTGGTGGAAGTGGCCTCTATCAGCAGGATAATGTTCCCTGCCACACTGCAACACATTGCTCAGGAATGGTTTGAGGAACCAAGCGTTCAAGATGTTGCCCTGGCCTACGCGTTTGGAAATTTCGCATCAGGGCAAAAACTTCACCACATGGATTTTACAATGGGTTACAATTGGTGACTGCATTGATCAACATGAAGCTGCTAGGTTTGAGCTGTTGCTTGGTTTGCTTCTGTATGAGCTGTGCTTTATACAATGATACACTACTGACAATAGATAGTAGACCTTAAAATTTCTCTAATGTGACCTCACTTTCAGCTTCGAGACAATAATAGTTCCTAAACAGTGAATAAATGAACCTTTAGCAGATATACACTTATGTACATTAATGCTTCAGTCTTTCTCTTCATGAAAAAATGGGCCAAAAAATCTAATGACTGATTCTGCACTCATGGCCCATCATATTTTGTCCAATCAAATGCTCTCTAGAATAAGAATGGCCACATTTATACAGGTAACTGACTAGCAATAGCATGTAACAAATCATAGTTCATAGATGTAGCTGTTGGCAAAAACGTTTTGTTTCTATACTGGCAAGTACATGATTCTTTTTCTGGGTTTTTCTCAAGAAAAGGATTTTTGGTAAAGAAAGCTCTTTTGAGGAAGAAAAGAAATACTGAAACAAAAATATTAAAAAAAATCAGGTTCTTTTACTTTGATTTGTTAAAGAAAGATAAACTTTACACTCCTTCAACAGACTTTATCACATTTCATATAAAACTGCATTATTAGAGATACAATTAGGAGGCGAATAAAAGAGAATCTAAGATGAAGAAATTCCACACACACACACACACACACACACACAAAAAAAAAATGTTTGACTGCTTGGCTTGAATATCTTCCAGAGAGTGAAAGATATAACAGAGCGGAAACGAAAACATAAGATAATACGCTACAGAGCTTCAGGCATTAGCACAGGAGACATTTCATCCGATATCCCACTGTGAGATAGGCTGAGAGAGATTTTTCAAGTCAAAACAAGCAAGGATACAGTATAATTTGCATGGATTGAATGTAAATCATGGCTCTGTTGCCAAAACTAGCGAGCTGCTTTCGTAGACTGCACTTTAAGGAATTGTAGGCACACTTCTGACGTAAGGGCTGTTCCAAAAATATCTTATTTTGGGTGAATTGTAAGGCAGCATCACATATATCCTTGTTGTGGATTGAATTAGATGTTATAAATATACATGCAGAAAAGTAGTAAACAGTATTTGGGTCCTGATGTTTGATGTTAGCAAACTCTTTTGAAATTAATTGTGACTCAAATCTCCTGTCTGCTTCGCATAAACAGCATTATTCTTATAGTATAGGTACTGTAAGTGAAGTTGTTGCCTATTAAACGTGTTTTGAGCGCAAGCATGAAGGCATGAAGGCTCACTAAATTGTGAGACAGCCTGTATGTGTGTGCGGTGAGTGGATGTGTGTCCTGGTTTGTTTTTCTAGCAATTAACTGATCCAAAATCTGCAAGCGTTGCAGGATTAGCATTTAGCTGAACTGCTGACCCCCTTATACAGCTAACTAATGCCTCATTCCTCTCAAACTTGGAGAGGAAGACACATATTCTTCTCCTCAAGGGACCTAGCGATTTGAAGTCTCTCTGACTTTCTGACTTCCTACAAAAAAATTATCTTATGAAAATGTGCTTTGAATCTATGATTTATTTTCTCTTTTATTTTTTTTATTTTTCCTGCAGGAAATGCCATCCAGGCCTTTGGCTATGGGTCGCTACCCAAGCCTGATCCTCAGCCTACTACAGGCTCAGTGAAGCCTAATCTTGAGCCCACTGCCAGTGTCCCTAAAACAACCATGGAAACTGGGGAGGATCCCTGCATCATCTCTCCCTGTCCGAATTTAAACGTAAGTCAAATTTGAGGGGGTCAGGAAGTTTTAGCATTGTATATTGCATCGTATTACAGGTAAGTTCATTGCAATGTACTTATTTTATATTGTTTATCTAATTTATTTGAACCAATTATTTTGAGTAGTCTTTTAACGTTACAGGTGTAAGGATCAAACGTAAATTTGAATGATAATGTAAATGTTAATCAGTAAAACCCTTGTGAAAGAGAAGTGCACCTAATTGTATTGAATGTGCTCTTGTAGTGTACTTAAAATCTTACAAGTATATTTAAAAAAACTGTACTTAGAGATAATATAATATTAATTAAATAAAAGGCAACTTACGTGTACCTAAAGAGAGTACACTTTCATGACTGTTTCTGAACACACTTATGTCCACTTTGTAATAATGTCAAATGAAAATATTTACTTTAAAGTACATTTTAAATCTTTGTTTTATTTAATCTTTTGCCATGCTCCTTTTGTCAAATACACTTATCTGATGTGTTGACTAATATACTAAAGAACATAAAATACTTTTAACTGTAGTGCGTTATTAATATTAATTTACTATTATATTGAAATGTTAATATGTTTTAAATCTACTAAACTTAATAAATATATAATTTTAAATATATTTAAATACATGACATTTAAATTTCAATAGAAATGGCATTAAAGTATATTTTAGTTTATGCTTGCTAGTACATTCTGCAGTACACTTTTACCATATTTTTAAAGACAATATAATTAATTATGAAATTACATATAAGGATGCACTTAAGTCCTACTTAAGTGGGTCAAAACAGCACTCAAAATTGTAACTAACTGCATTTAATTTTAATTTAAACTATATTATATTTTCAATTAATGGCAATTAACATGCAATTAAATGTCCACAAACATCTCATTAAGTTTACACTCGATTTAAAAAAGTGTACTTCTTTTTCACAAGGGTAAGTCTAATAAGAAATGGATGCGTCTTAGTCACTGTTGCAGAAAGAGAAAGAAGCAGCTGTGTGAATGAATTAAAATACTGAACTTGTTGCTTAGTAAATATTTAGATATTACCACTAACACAGCTGCATTTATACAGAACATCAATTAAAAACGTTACTCATTATTTTCAGTCAAACATGCTGCAGTAAAAAAAACAAAAAAAAAAAAAAAAAAAAAACATGGCAACATATTTACACATAGAAATGTTGTATGCTAACTGCTACTTTCCGTTTAATTAGCAGTGATTGGACTACTTGACAATAGTCAAGCTATGAATAGCTGTAGAATAAACAACTGACAAGATATAAATTAGTTGACATTTGTACCTTTGTTTGGTTAATTGCACACAAACACACACACGTTGCTTTGCACAGTCTTTCACCTGAGTGTAACAAACCCTCCAGAGATGTTGATGTGCCCGTAATTAACATATTAAAGTTGAAAATGTAAAGTGATTGAGTGCGCCTCAGAAAACAGCACAAACAGACAAGACAGAAAAATGTGTCCTCACAATTTCCCCAAGGAGCCACAAAACTGCATGTCGCTATTTACACTGCATGATGTGTTTGTGTGCGTATGTGTGCGACTGTACGTGCTGGGCCAGTAGAGCAATGTTTAATTTATTGTAAAACATTATAATTAGTTCATTACCCAAGCAGGAAGTTTATAATCAGAGAATGCCAGAGGGGCAACATTGTCAAACTTTACCATTCTCCAGCAATTCAAAAACGTGTCAGATGTGCATCACAGATTCACCCTATTGCTGAAACTCATATCTTTTCTTCTGGTCCCACTCAAACGAAAGATGAATAGTTTGCCATGGGCCATTTTTCTCATTCTGACAGGTAGAGAGAAAATGGGCAAAGTCTCGCTCTGTTTACCGTGTTTTAATTCCAGGCAGGGTTTGGCATCACAGTGATTTTTGGAGGTGAAATTCAAAAGGGGCGCTTTGCTCTATCTAGCAGGTCCAATAGCACTTAAAGTTTGCCTGAGGCAGAAACGATGTTCCCTCACAGAATCTACCTGTAGAAGTGACATGTCTCGCTCATGGGCACAACTGAGGGAGCGATTCTTTTCACCCAGCACTATAAATTGTCTCCAGTGCTCCATTGTTATGAATTATCAGATATTCATCAAGTTATTCATACTGTTTCTACTGCTAGAAAAGAATAGAACAGAAGAATGGAATATTAGTAATAATCAAAGCATGTTTAAATGAACACAAGGAATAACTTTCATTTGCATGCACCAATCTAACAATACATGTACTAAACATGTAATACACAGCAATATTCACCTAATTATATTTTTGCTAACATTTTGTTTGTAAAAAATGCTACACAGTCCAGTGGCTCAAAGGAATCAGTGACATTGAATCAATTTGAAATAGAAAGTTTAAACTTGACATTAAAAAATTGGTTTTCCCAATGTTCATTTCCCCAAAGGATGGAATCCTTAAACGGCTACTGACGTCAGGGCCAATATGACTGGCTTACGAGGCGCACATAATCCAAATTGACTGTTACGCTTTCTCCACTTATACAGACGTGGAGGTTGCCATTGCCAATTCCTCCTTTAATAAGAACATTTCTGATTTAAATCAGGGATGCTAAAAGGAATGTTTCGATGATGTCAAACTGACAGCAAAGAATCTTGAAATGATGCTACCTTCAATTGCACATGGGAAATTCTTTATTATTATATGTCCCACATTTAAGTCATAACATTGACTTAGGGGTAGGTGTAGGTGTAACATTAACATGGAAGTAGATTATATTGTGAACAATAAACCCATATAGCTACATCTGAATTCATTAAATATAACTTCACTTGGTCATGTGCTCGGAACTCATAATTATGTTATTTTCGACTCCACTTGAAGTCCCGATCAGAAAATGTGAAGCTGATACCAATCATGATACAAATATAGTTTGAATTGTAATCACATCTTTAGTTGTTCATTTATTTTACGTTTATTCTTAGTATGTTTGTCCTCTCAGTGAATTACCGTATAATGACTTAAATAGTCCGTAATCACATATACTTTTTCTTGTTGAATTATCTGCTTTGTTTTTTGTTTATTAATAAAGTAAACAGCTGCAAAAAGATCCACCTCTCCTTCTCCTCTTTTGTGGCCTGCTAAGCCGTAACATCACATTCACTATTTATGTATTTAAATATAGAAGAATATCGGCCAATTAAAACGATGAACAATCTCTTGGTGCACCCATATTATGTTAATGTCTTTGCTTTATAATTTTTTTTTATTTTTTTTTTAATTGAATGTGTTATTTGTCAGTTCTTTGTAATTATTTGTAAAATGTACTAGCAATTGTGAGTGAAAATTGTTTACAAGGAAAAAAAATCCAATGTTAATTGGCCTGCTGATCTGTGCACCTACGGTTTTATGTGAAGCATGGTTTGTTCTCACAAAGATCCTGTGTACCAGGATGAATGATTTTGCGAGTATTTGTGTGTTGGTTTGTTTGAGCAGGGATGTATGTACTGTAGCGGTGCGAGACTACACGTCGGTGTCTTTCTATGTGTTTCTGTGTAAACAATCAGGGCAAGTGTGAGAGTTCTAATGCAAAGAGATGAGATGTGAATGAGTGGAAGAGAAATGGAGGGAGATGTTGAAAAGCAAAGGGGAGAGATGAGACATTAGCAGAGCTGTGAACAGAGATCTGGGCTGATGTCAACAGGCAGCTGACACACATCACCGCTCTCGCTAATTAATTGGCTTTTAGTCACTGTCCTCTGTTTCTCTCACCCCCACCAACATCCTCGCCTGTCAACACACAATTTCCGTCCCCTCCTCTGTCTCTCGCTCTGTCTCGCTCTCGTTCTCGCTCTCTTTGCCAGCTGCAGTTCTGGCAGTTCTGGCTTTTGCCTAAGCCTGCATCTAATTATGCATGTTTACACAGGAGACGCTAAAAGTTCACTGCATGAGCTAACGCTAATTCAACACAATCACTTTATTCATACATCAGGTGAAATGACACATAAAACCAAAGAAAGAGACATATTACCATACACAAACACAGATAAATAATTAGATATTGGTAACTGTAGTATTATTTCCTTTGCCGAAACTCACTTTTAACTGATTTGCGGCTATGGGCATGAACAGAAAGATATATACACTATGGGGTGAATCTACTAAGATTGAATTGCACCTACCGATAGTGTTGTTTATTAGCACGGGTTGTTTTAGCACCCTATTCACATAATGAATTATGCAAATCAGGCAATGGTGCAAAACACAGCAAAAACACCTCTTTGCTGAACGGCACAATTCCATGTCATGAAATCTTGCAAGCCGATTTTGAGTGATATGAAATTAAATAAGTTTTCCACATTTAAAAAATAAATTAAATTAAACTCAATGAGGATTGCTATTAAATCATTTAAAATAACATAATAAAATTAAATAAAAATATTGCACAGGTAATGCTATAACAATAAAGTACTTACAAATCATTAACAAACAATTAGTTTATAATTAATTCAAAGTTAATATATTGTACTATCTACATTTGTTGATAAGTTGAGTTCTTCATTCACACGTGTGTGTGTGTGTGTGTGTGTGTGTGTGTGTGTGTGTGTGTGTGTGTGTGTGTGTGTGTGTGTGTGTGTGTGTGTGTGTGTGTGTGTGTGTGTGTGTGTGTGTGTGTGTGTGTGTGTGTGTGTGTGTGTGCGCGCACGCGCTTAATATATTTGTAAACATTTTAAGAAACACTTAATATGAATGCAATTAATGTCCAATAAAAGTTGGTTTAAAGAACTTAATTGATTAGTTAAACAATAATAATTGTGTTAATTACAGTGACAAGGAATTAACTCACAATTTATATATAGCCTATTAATATATTAACAATGTAGAGACTACAATATATAAACTATAAATTAATAGTTTGTTAATGATTTGTAAGTACTTTATTACTGTATACTTGTAATAAAGTGTTACCAGTAACACTTCACAATAAGATTCATTAGTTAACATTAGTTACATTACTTAGTACATTAGTAACATTTAATGTACTAACATTTACATTAGTTAGTACATTAGTAACATTAGTTAACTACCTTAGTTAACATGAACTATAAATGGACAATACTTCTACAGCATTTATTAATCTTAGTTAATATTCATTTCAAAATGTACTAATGTCATTAAAATTAAAGGTTGTATTTGTTAACATTAATTAATGCACTGGAAATAACATGAACAAACAATGAACAGCTGTATTTTTATTAACTAACGTTAACAAAGATTAACTAATACTGTAACAAATCGTGAGCTTAGAATTATAAGGTTCTATCTCCACTTTTGGTCGAAATTGAGTTTTTTACATAATCTGATCCATTAGGTGTTTATAAATGCCTGTGTGGTGTTATTTTTGTAAAAAAAATAATATTTTGTTAGTAGTTATTAATAAAATAAAAAGGTTCCATCTCTCCATTACCAGCTGGGATGTAAAAGCTTTGATGCTCAATATCTCAGAACTACCCTAAACGGAGATAGAACCTTATAATTCTAAGCCCACGAAATGTATTGCTCATTGTTAGTTCATGTTAGTTAATACATCAGGGCTCCAGACTAACTTTTTTTATTAGGAGCGCTGTAGCCCCTGACTTAAAATTTTAGGAGCGCAAGCAGAAAATTTAGGGGCACATCTTAAATCACCTTGCAATGCAATTATTCACATTTCCCCCAAAAATAACTGTATTACTGACAAATGCTTTGATAATAAATAGACTTAACGTACAGAAATTACAATGTGCAGTTTTATTTTAAGTTCAGAGGGCTCCAGACTAACATTTGAGGGCAGCGGCACTAAGTTCTACAGAAAGTATCTGGTAGCACTGTGGGATGACAAAGCACTGAGCTTAATTTGAGGTGTAGATAAAATTAACTTGAACTATTATCATTCATAATGTCTTAATATTAATTCAATAGCAAAATGAGTGACAAAATAGATATTAGGGATTGAAAATAGCCAATAAGCGCCCTCAGCAGCTATGTTTACAATGGTAATTTTATTTTATTTATTTTTTTAAATAAGTGTGAGTTTTCCTACTTCTTGAAACTTTTAGTTTTATAAATAGAGACAATCTTTAAAGGTTGAACAAAAAATGTTTTGGTCAACACATTAAAAATAACATTTAAATATGATATTATAGTTTTGAAGTGCTGGAAAAAGATATGTGTAGGCTACTGTTATAACCACAGTATACCGTTACAGTTAGTGTTACTACATTAAATCCATGGTGAATGTTGCTGATCTGTGGACCTAAAGCCTTCTATAACTTGTTCGTTCATGGCACATGTTTCTCCTGGTTTCCACGTTAGCGCTGTTTGATCTGATATGTTTATAACAGAGAATTCTGCGTTGAATCTGAATGTTTCTCATTGGATCTCGCAACGATGTTATTAATTCTGTCGCGAACTCAATGGATTTCTTCACTGGATGTCCACGATGTGACGGTGTTGCGTGATCGAGATCCGCCCGCGACTGGCGAGAGAAGCTCTGCGCTGTCTATTATTGGTTCGAACTATTAAACGGTCCGTGACGCAGAAATGAGTAGCGCAGTTTTTTTCCGCTTTCATTTTGTTTTGATTTATTAACATGTCACGGAATACTCTATGCTTGAGGCTGAGAATGTGTCTAACTAGCATATTGTGTTTAAACTGCGAAGTGCCTGCACTGTCTGCAAACTTCGTTTTCCCCGCAGTTCTGGGATAGCGACTGCAACATTCGCAGTTCATTAAGTTCGTCTCCTTACAGTACCTCAACCAGCTGAATTATCGCAGCCAGTCTTCCCGAAAATGGTGGGTTCGGGCCTTTATCACCTCACAAACCTCTGATTCTGAATCATCATCCGGCTGTGTCTGTGACATTGATATTTGTCTCCGTCTCCTTCCCACGGACGTTTACGCGCGCTCGATTATCTCTAGGACCCTCCCCCTCCACACATTAGCCAGTTACAGTGGCCATTCCCAATTCTTCTCACACTCATTGGCCTGCCACACATTCCGGATTCATTGACGCGCCCCTTCCGTTTAACGTGTAAAAACAAAACAAATTTACTGGTCGCACATGTGCGACTGGATGAAAAATTCAGTCGCACACTCTCAAATTTTGGTCGCAAAATGCGACCATTTGGTCGCAGTCTGGAGCCCTGTACATTAATTCATGTTAACTAATGAACCTTATTGTAAAGTGTTATCGAATCTGTAACACTTTACAACAAGGTAAATTTAGTTAACGTTAGATGATGCATTAACTTACATTAACTAACAATGATCAATACATTTGTTACAGTATTTATCAATAGGCAGTGGCTATTTTAGTGAAAATAGCGATACATTCTATTTACTTAGAAATAGTGGCAGATACTATTTGCACCTCAGTATTGTTGTACATTAACAGGATGCAGTAATAACACAGAGTGTAAATGACTATATTTATTAAAATATTTAAATCAATGCCGCCTTATTGGGATAATAAAGCCCTCCCTACACCTACCCCTAACTGATAAAACTCTTTATTATTAAAGTCGTTAGGCACTTTATTTCCTTTTTTCAAATATTTTCTTAATTTTTATTGAAAATAAATGCATTTCCCATCCGATGTGATGGGAAAAGGGAGAAGAGTGAGTTCGGCAAATGGTGGATTCGAACTCGGGGGTCGAAAGCGTCAAAAGCTGCTTTCAAGCGCCACACTCCCTACAGCCTACCCCACTGCAGACATTAAGTTGCTAGTGCCGTTTTCAATCTTGTGTGGCCCAAACCAGACATTGGTGTGTAGAGTTAGTGTAAATAGCCTTTGCCAACAAGGGAGGCTATTTACACTTAGTGCAAATAGACACTCCGTTATTAATATTTCTTAGCATTAGTTAATAAAAATACAACTGTTTATTGTTAGTTGAAGTTCATGTCAACTCACAGCCATTAAATAATATGAACGGATACAACTTTTGATTTTAATTATGTATTTGTAGATGTCAAAATTAACATAATTAATAAATGCTTTAGAAGTTTTCCATTGTTAGTTCATGTTAACTAATGTAGTTAACAAAAGTGTTACCAAGGAATCAGTGTTTAAAATGGATTCATTGAAACTGATTTCAATGTGTACATACTGATTTGGCTCTTTAGTGCACTCAACTATACCAAGTGTCTGCACATACTTTTATGTGTGGTTATAACTCCATCATGAGATCATCGTTTGTAGAGTTACTGCCATTATCAGCAGAATATGCATCAAACACAATTAGCTCAATGCTAATTGAATACTGTATGTCACATAGTGTAGCAAGGCTAATTTACATAGAAAGAGGTGTGTCTGTGTTGCAAAGAATCAAA